>CALSCE010009297.1:4743691-4766415 GCA_943593645.1 Bovichtus variegatus
ATATATAATATATATATAAAAAAATCAAACAAGCAATATAAAGTCAGTTTAGTCATGGTAGTCAGGTAAGTTCCCATTGACTCAGGGTAGCAGCTCTGCAACAGCACTTCCGTAATCAGGATGGATAGAAAGGCATTCTGTGGTCTACAGAAAGGTGGTTTCAAAAGCCTTCGTTGCTGCTGCCCAGGTGATCATCTGACCGTCCTTTCTTTCTAAACCCAAACTCGCACTTTGTGCACAGCGTAGGAATATTGGGAGTCAGGTGGGCCTCTTAAGGTAAATCTTAATTGGACAGTTCCATATAAAGCCCTCATCATCGCTGTGCCACAACCATCACACATTTCATCTAAAGTCCTTAATGATAAAGCCGTTTTCTTCACCAAATACAGTCTATAAACCTACATCTAAACCTCCGCAACCCTGTTAAACACTTCTGTTGGTCTATGATTAAATAGAGAATGATGCCAGTTATGACATTAATCTTTTCTCGCCAAGTCTTCCTGGCACCAAAAGAATGATTCAAGAATCTGTGAGTGCGGAACAGACGTGCAAAACATGTGAAGGTTTTTTTTTTTGTTGTGATTTCAGAGAAAGCCAATTACTGATTTTGAATGTGGAGTGGAAGTGAAGAAGAAAAGCAAAGAATGCAGGCGTGCGCTTCAAGGACGAGGTCAGAGTTCATGCTCAAAAATCCAAAGTTTGCTTAGCAATGTCAGACACACTGAATAACAGTATGTTCATCCCTGAGGGCATTCTCTCAAGTGTGCCATGTTTAGATGTCTTTATAGACGGCCTATGTGGAAGGTTTCTATATGGGAAATATGAGAATTGAAAGCTACATCATGCGAAAGACAAGTGAAGCGAACAACGTGACCTTTAAAGCCATCTGAGCACATTTGTCTATCCAAGACACAGAGTAAACTCAATTAAGTTAATGCAGAGGCATGTGGTTAGAGGCAGCCACAGATGATGAGAACATATTGCACAAAACAGAAATGTTAAATAAACAACGCACTTCCGTTTGCGAAGATGACCTCTGACTTTTCAATCTCCATAGAACTGCGAGTGAAATCTTTCGTCTGTGATGTGTGAACCCCGTGACCCTCGCGGTTTGAGAGAGAGACTTTCCGTTCAGGTTTGTATAAAAAAAACACACTTTCTGTCACTGAGCTCCTTTCTCAACCCTGTCATTTACATTGGACAATCTCATTATGTAGTTCATGCTTACATACAACTCTTGCTGCTGCGACAACAAAACTAAACAGTCTGGCTCATTTTAATCTTGCCACCGTTGCTTCATGAAGCACAGCATAATATTGACAGAGTAGAGATGACAACACAGAGCCATATTCAAACCCTAAATGTTGTTTTGGTGGACTGAGCTAAAGTTTCTGCCTCTCCCCGTCTTAAAGCGCTGGAAACATTTGGAGTCCGTCTCTTTCTCTTTTACTCAGTATTTTCCATGCTTTTCCATATTATGCAATAAAATGTCCTATACTGTATTAATCATCAGCGTTAGCTCATTGGTGATGCTGCATGCATCTTAGGCCTCTGGGAAACGCTACGGTCTAACAAGTTTGGTTAGAAATCGGCTCTTCCTAGCTTCCACGTGCTAGTGAGAAGCAACTAGAACTAATGCATGGACACACAACATACCAGGTACACATAAAACACATATAAAACACATGGTTTGAGCAGGGAATACATAAGAAATTATCTCATAAATTACAAATAACATTGGTAAATGCTCGTCTGACTGCATGACTCCATCGAAGAGAAGGAAAATGATTTCTTCTGAATCAAATAATAAGGGAATTAGTGTTATCCCAAATGTTCAGCCATGCTTGTGCTTGTGCTGATAAATCATTATTTGAGGCTTTTTTGAGCAACGTAAACAGTTATGCTCCAGGCTAATGTTGCGTGGTATCCGTGTTTGCCAGACTCATTTATCAGCCGCATCATTTTCTCTTTTTTTCCGCGTACAGGTGGTTCAATAACAAAGTGTCGGGACAGACTGGGTCCCATATATGTGGATGTAGATGAAGTCATTTCATTAAAAGTTTCATCACAGGCGTTTGTATGGTGGTTTTATACATCATGTTTGAAGACTTGTAAATGGGCCGGTAAGCAGGTAAGTATCTAAGTCTGTTTTTATTTTAAAAACACTGACAATTAGGTACCTTTTTGCTTAAAATGAATAAATAAATTAATTAATAATTTTTTGGTTTTTAGTTATACCTTAAATTGTACTCTTTGACATTTCTAGTTTCCAGTCTTTTCCTGCAGAGCTTGTTTACTGTAAACTGCCCTCAACAGTTTCCTCTGGCAGAAGAAAACACTACAACTCCTTGTGGGAATATCCAGAGCACAATCAATCTAAACTGATCTGAAGAAAAAAGAAAGAAGACGAGAAATCAGTGGTGCTTAAAGTACCTTAATTGCCTCCAAGAGCTGCGTGTCACAGTCACTGCCGCAGCTGCAAATGTTGACCGTGTTGGTGAGCAGGCTAAATCAATGAGCCCCGATTACAATAACTAAGTTCCAGCTGATTTTAGAACACCAGCATGCACCTGTCCTTTTCACCTCATGCAGTATCTTTGCCGCGCGTCTTTCACTCCACTGGCGTTTTGTCTGTCAGGTCGCAGCTGGTTTCAAAATGGATATCTTTATCATCCATTCAGAAAATTCAAGTCTGGTAAATGATGACGGAGTAGACTGTGCTAAATCAAATGTAATAGTGTTCACTTATTGATTGTATTTATTCCTAAAATCTGGAAATGTTGAAGTCGGAGGCCTTTCTTGGCTCTTGACGTCTCCATGGGCGACATTTCTACGTCCATATTGAATGTCCTGCGAGCTCAGCGATTCCAACACCAGGCTTCTTTCTACACTATACATGTCTCAGGTGATTACCAGCTTCCATCACATGCTTATCGTGAAGCAGGCATCTTGACTCAGATAGAATTCAAAGTAAAAACGTCCTGAACTTCTTTCCTCTGGTGTCTAGCTGAGAGATTCCACCTTTTTTTAAGTTTCTAATATTCAGCAATAGTCAAAACATAACCATCTGCAAATGGTTGTAGAAATATGTACTTAAAATTAGGAGAGTGGTAAAATAATCCGCCTTTTGTGAGGTAAGGAAATGTCATGATATGTGATGTACTGAGGAAAGTAAGGTGGAGGAGATATAGGAGATTCATTTTCCGGATTTAGACAGAATACAGTAGGGAGCTTTTCTCACAGTGGAGGTAAAAGTCATTCCCCCTTGGATTGAACTGCCACAGGCAACAGGGAGCAAAACCCAAAAGTAGCAGCTGAGTGGCGGGCATCAGCTAGACACGCAAGACTGGGCCATGACCTCGGGGCATCAGGTTGTGAATCCTTTTACAGGCTTTAATTTCTACAGTTGCATTTAGAATGTGATGCATGCATGCATGCAAAAAAAAAAAAAAAAAAAAAAGGAGGAGGGAAGATGTATGCGCCACTGCATCTAAATCTACAGAAACTTGAAAATAGGGCCTTATCCTCAGATGGCTTCATAGGCTAACATCTTGTTAGATTATTGGATTGTTACATAAACCGGTACATGCACACATTAGTCATGACTACCTGAGTACACACACTGACAGCACTAAACAAACATGACCTACCTCAGGGTGGCCCTGGGAGTAAGTGCATCAAAGTTGACCTCACCCCAAGCGGTTTTCTCAGCACATCTTTCCTCATTACCTCATTAAAGCAATAATAAAAACTAATGTTCCTTGACCGCTCAGAAATTACATAACATTACATTCATGTGAACTATAGTCTCGGAGGAGGATTCATTTATCGCAGTTATTTTTCGGACTTTTTCCATCTGTCACAAGCTTCAATACTGTGCTATGAGCATCACTTCTCTCTATTCTTTTTGAGACATTTTTATTTGATATGGTTTCAATGGTTGACCTGTAATGCCTGCTGCCAAGTAACGGCCTTTCCTCACCACATGTGTACGGGAAGCTTAACTCTCTCATGCAAAGTCAGACGTAGATATTTCCCCCTCTCCTCACCTTTCATGTATGCGTGATCTTCCCATATCCCTACATGACATCCATTCTCCTTGGGGACTCGCCTTTAACCTGACCCCTCTCTCGAAATAGCCTCTGCATCCTGTGGGAATTGATTGATGCACACGCCATCCAGCAAGCTGCATGGAAAACTGTGTTTTGCTCAGCTGAGTGGAAGCTGTATGGAAAAAATATACAGCTTGCATTATGCATTGTGCAAATCTGGATATTCAAGGCTGCGTTTGAGTGTAAATGAAGTATATCACCATGACTTTTCCTTAAGGAGTGCATGAGTGAAAGTGGCACAGAAAGTCATATTTGTGCACACATGAATGCACTTACAAAACATGAACACAGACAGGCGTACTGACGAGCTTTGTCACTCGGTCATCGTTGACTGACTAACAGTCAATTTGCACAACGCACAGTCAAAGTTGCAAAGGCTCAAATGTACTTATCTTGCAGAATCACACAATTTAAACAAACAAACTCTCGAGTCAAATGACAGACAGCCATGGCTCTCTTGCAAAGTACAACAAGATAAAAATGTTTAATCCCAATCGTGTATTTTCGTTTTTACACCAGATCCTGTGTAATTGTTTTTTCTATTTTTTTTTTTTTTTTTTTTAAAATCACTAAATATCTTTTAGTAGTAGAGGACTTTGGTAAGTCTAAACATAATAGAAGACACTTTTACTAAATGTAAAAGAGAAAATGTTGAAGTTTCCGCAATGTAACTCCCTCACTCAGCCTCTATAATGGACCAAAGAAAATAAACCACAAGTGTTATTGTTCATATAGGTCAAATCTGAAAGATTTTCAATCAAACAAATATCAAAGCACTATCTATCGCCGAATGAGATAACACAATGTTGATTGAGCCCATTGCCTACGGATAAAAGTATTGCAAAAGTTATATATTTAACACTGACTGCTATTGTTTATCAAAAATGCGTCTATAAAACAACACAATTTGGGCATTCTTTGACAGCGGATCCATTTGAATTACTGCAGGGAGTAATGTAACAACCAGGAACATCACAGTGAGCTGCGAGGTGAAGAGCTGCAGGTAACCAACGACTTTCACTTTCATATAAAATAATATCACCGTTGCTCACAGAATGATGGAAAAAGGCCAGTTATTGCCCGACTTCTCCGTTATATTCTGGGACCTGCAGTATTAAACCGCATTTAGTGTTACCACCAGTAAATAGGGTGTCACCAAATCAAACAGGGCCACAATCTTTAAGGATTACCACTTTAAACATTTAAAACATTTGCACAGTGCATCCACAGTGTGCATAGTGGATGCTTGCATGCGTCCAGTTTCAAAAGGGAAGTGAGTCTTTGTTTTGCTGCATGCTGTGTTCTCCAATATTTTTTTTCTGCAGCGATGTACTTTGTCTCGCACATCCTCTGCCAGCTGGTGAGGACAATCAGACGAAACCGGCTACAGAATTTTCAATCAACCATCTGCAGTTTGATGGAACAAAAAAAGGAGAATATAAGAGCTCCAGAGTGCTGAGCAAAAGAGGGGGAGAAGGTCTGACAAGACGAGCAAACAGCACAGCAAAGTGATGGGAGGCAGCTGGTATTAACAACCCAGAGTTGTTAGGGCCAACTGCTAAACCTCGGGGCCAACGGGACAAGCAAGAAAAGTGACAATCAGACTGTATAACACATGAGGAAGTCTCTGCGACATCACCAATAGGTTTCTCTAGAAAAGCCATCGTGAAGCTCAACATGGGTGGTTATGGCCGTTGCCATCTTGGCAGTGTAAACTCCACCCAACTCCCAGGAAATCTAAAAAACGTGCAAAGAGGTGGAGTTGAGGCGGGCCCGAGTGACGCAGCGGAGCATTCAGCTAGCGGCTAGCAACCTGTCACTCAAAGCAGGCCAAGCCTTAATACAATCTAAACTAAAGATTGATAAATTACTATCTTAAGAAAGAAAGAACAAAAGATGTTGCCACTCCAAAACTATTCACTTTGAGACGTCAACTGTGTGCTTGGGAACAAAGACTGACAAATAGCTTCTTTTTCCAGGTTTACTTTAGCATCCTGATTTCTTTTTCAATCAAAATCAATCAATACTTCTTGTTCTCCCTCACACTCTCTTCGATGTTGAAAATATTCAGTCACTCTGAACATCGTAACATTTAGACTCTGGAATGATCAAACACACATCACAGCGGTTGGATCAAAGCCCCGACTGTCACTCATTAGTATAAAGAAACACCGCGCATCCTCCTCTTCCTTTTATCCATTTAATATCCAACAGAGATCTAATAGTGTACACAGTTTTTTTTGCCAGACCAAGAGTGATATTAGATGCATGACATTTTAATGTTGGCTGTGGGGAAATGTCAGCTCACTGATGAAAGAGGTCACTTCTTCACCCTGTGGATGCGCTTGCAAGTGGAGCGGACAGAAGATCTAGAACTGGTTCAAAGCCAACTGAACCACATGTGACCTGCTGGCCTTTCCCCCCCACACATAGTGTACATTACACATAGTGTACATTACACTGCGATGTTATTTCATCCTAGCGGTACTTTGTGTGCAGGTGACAGTAGCCGTCCACAAGCTACTCTATGCTGTGAGAAATCTCTATTCAGCCCTATTTAACTCAGAGTCAATTGAGTCAGAAATGCAGCAGGCGGGAATAATCTTCTAGACCAGGTTCATTATAATCAAAATGAGAGGTTTTGCAATTTATAGGACATCAAAGGTAGATGGGTCATGGTGGTGGGGGGTATTAACGTGAAGCTGTGTGGGGCCTGAGGATAACAACATCATCTCCTCTCCGAAGGATCCTGCTGTGCACGTCTTGGAATAGAGAGAGGGAGAGAAAAGACTATTAATGCAAAGGGAGAATGACGGTCTTCGTGCGATCACCGATTCGCATTCTACTATAATGTTGCCAGCAACTCGCAGACGGTGTGTGTATGAACGTTACCGTCGTGTGTTTGCATCTGTTGAGTCCGTGTGCAACGGAGACCTGGGAGGAAATCCACATACGGCGTGGAAAGAAGCCGCTGAAATGCTCATCCTCTAGAAACAGATGTAAAAATAGATGGCCTATTTTTCAAATTGTATTCTTAAAATCCTGTCAAAACATCTCAGAAACTGAAAATCTATTTGACTGAGTATTTGATTTGTCGCAGCACTGTACAAATCCCTACCTTTCATGGGACGCGAGACAATATGCACATAGAGCCATTTGTAGACCAGTAGTTCAGAAGCATAAATATAAGACATACTAAATGACATTTTAACCAAAAATGTATTTTAAAAACAGGCAATAATTAATCTCAATGCATCAATAGGTCAATAATTGTTGACTCTCAATTTTAGAGTAGAAAATACCAAATTCTATTTTCTTTCAACCTCATTTTTTGTTTATTAGTTTATTGGGCTAGAAGATAAGAAAGATACAGTACAAACAATTAAGAGAAAAACAGCTTCATAATAGGATCTCTGTACATGTACAAACTTGTGACGAATATATTTGTTAAAACATAAAACAAGCTGTAAACAACATTGACATTATCACCTTATAAAGTGGATATGGCAAACGTGTTAGCAAACAATGCACAGTCGTCGCAGACATTTAAATACCGGTGGAGGACGGTGCCGGACCAATAGAAGACAGCAACGAACCACTGCTCTCCTTTAGACTTCATAGACCTCTATATACAGAGACCAGGATTATCATGTGATTATCATGAGACCAGAGCAAGTTTTTTTTATACATGTATATATAGCTAAGAGCTACAGTGCGCAGACCTTTGTGTTTTCAAATGTTTTAGCAAAACCATTGCTTTCACACGTCGAGGAGAGACGGAGCAACCTTAACATTATGCTCAATAACTCCTGAGGGAAATATCTGGCTCTTTAGCTGCTAAATGCTCCACTATGTTAACTTACTCTGTCACTAACTGTGTCTGTCTGCCATTGGACAGGTAGCAAACAGTAGGTTTTAAAAGAGAAGTACTGCAGAGATGGGCCATACTTCTCTGACGGTTTGTAACCACCAGCAACACGTAGTCATTTCATCCATTGTTAATGAAAACAGTATTGATTAGAGGAGCTTTAAGAAATAATCATTTCATTTCCAATATGTGCTATAAGAGTGATTTAGTTATGTAATTTAAAATGTTCATGTTGTTATTTTGACAAACACTGCACCTTACCCCATCTCATCTATCTATCTATCTATCTATCTATCTATCTATCTATCTATCTATATATATATATATATATATAAAAACATTTTGCACTATTTGTAAAAGGACAAACATGTCGAAGGCAAACGCCATGTGATAAAACTATGAGGAGAAATATTTTTTCATTCTGGTGGCAATACTATATGCATATAGTGCTTTATCATTATTCCCTGCCCTCACAGCACATCCCTATTAGTGAACATCTCTAACCAAGAAACGTCACACACGTGGGTCAAGGACAGTTATTTATATCATGAGCTGTATCCAATTAAGTCAACATGTCAACCTGAAACCGTCTGCAGCTAATGAGCTTCCATCCGCTTGAAAAGATAGCTCGATAAAATATCAAAGACGAGGACAGACAAGAGACGAGACAGCTCGATAATAATGATAATACAGGGGATCATTTAGATGGAGATGATGGTTTTGGTGCACGGATCAGATATGCGTGGATCAAAGTGTCAGCACGGTTCACTTGACAAAATTATCAAGCTGTGTTTACTTTTGATTATGATCTCTCCCAAGAGAATGAATTATGCTGAGGGTTTAGATTATTAATCAAAGTGTAGTCACTTGCGCTGTGTTTATGAGCTTGTAGGCTTCACAGGCCTAACAAAAAGGGGCCTTGCTTCCCATTGATTATAGTTATACTGCTGTAAAAAACTGCTTTGACAAAGTTGACTTCCCTGCACTAAACCTCTGATGTCAGTCCACATTTACTCTCTGCGCCACGGTGGCTCAAGGGGCATTTATTTGTCAGAAAGAGATTGTTCACAACCGTATGTGGAGTTCTGACAGTTTAATTTGGCCGTCTGAGTAGAAGCCATTTCAAACAAATGGTTATTCCATTTTTCGGTCACTGTCTATCTGCAATGGAAACATATACACAAATACTGGCCTCACCTGTCTCTAGCTCAAATCATCATTTGTAAAATAAACTGTAAACCGCATCCTCCAGCTCCTCAGTGAAAAAAAAAAAGTGTATTTTCTTAATCCATTAACCTGTGAAAGCGGCTGTAGGGGATGATGAAGAGCTCCTCCGAGACACTCTCCCCTCTGGCTAAAGCGAAACCTCTCCTAGACGGTTTCATCCAAATAGGAGCACTCAATCTTAGGGACAGCTTGGTCAAAAGAGACGCAGCACACTGACAGTACAGCAAGCGCTGTGTCGCCGATAAGTGCTTTAAATACAGTTTAACAGAAAGGAGTTGTCAAAATGATGTGGAACTGATCCGTTTTCATTTCATCTTCTCCAGACATCCCATATAAACCGATAAGAGCCTGTACAAACTTAATGCAGTTTACAATCATAACAGTGCCGGATTTACCGTTGAAATCTGGAGTTTTTCAATGTTTTTTTCGTTTTTTTTTTTAACATGGGTCCTCAACCATTTTGTTTTAGACAACAGTAGGCTCCTCATTTAGCCACAATGTCCATTGATTTTCTCACACATTGTTGTCCCTGGCTGAGTTCCATCAGCTGTCGCCAGCTACCCCACAAACTACTTGCTTAAGGATGTTGACCCTAAAAGTAATACTCGGTTACAATTGTCGGCTTAGTAAGCTAGTTAGCACGACATGCTAACACTTCCTTACACTTTTTTGTACTTCGGTAAAGACCCCAAGAAGACACCGCCTTTCGAGCTACGGAGTGCGGAGCGACAATTGGATAACCGCTGTTCATGGTCGGGGGTTTAGCCAACGGTCAAGGGGATAGAAAATGACCCCGCTAACACCCATCCCGCCCACACCATTCCTACAATTGTCTCCCAAAAACTGTTCATCAATGTGTCAGCGACGGCAACAATATCTCTATGAAACTTACAACCTGTCCGATCCATAGGGAAAGATGGAAAGGTAGAGATTTCATGCTGAGATCTCTCTAAAGCACCTGGACGTATCGCTCACTTTCAGCAGCACCATTCAAGCCTCCAGGGCTCTCCGAGATGCCACCGGCGCGGTTGATTGATTCCACCCTCAGAGATTAATCTAGATATTGACTGTGTGCGGTGTGAGGGGTTAGTGTGTGTCTGGGAGTTTGAGTCAGAGAGAGAGAGAGAGAGACAGTGTCTGGTAGAGACGGAGCCAGTGGCCCCGGTGATCTACTGCCTGTTTAGATCCTCATTTCCCAGAGTTCATAGCTCTCTTCCATCAGCCCGCAGGCAGGGAGCCAAGCCTTTGCTCCTCCACGGTGGTCCAATTCATCCTCACTTAGGAAAGGTAAAGGCTGCTTCTGTCCGCCTCAACAGGTCCAAAGGCAACTAATATTTATCACTTCACTTTGATCTGCCTTCTCTGTATTTCGTATATTTTGATCCATGGTGTGGATCGGGTGATGCTGCTCTTTTTGTTTTTCTACTTGTGTGCTTGTACTCAGCAGAAAAAAAAGGAAAAAGCAGCCCCAGTCTCTGAAGAATTTCCTCAAGCAAAAAAAAAAAAAAAAAAAAAAGGAGAAAAAAAAAAAAGGTTAAATATGCAAAAGTGTAGCCAAGGGAAGAAAACAACCTTATTACAAGACACGTGCACCCACCCACATGCAAGCAGGCATAAATACACACAGAAAAGTCACACAGGATTGTGCACACTTGCACTCCCACTCACGCTGTCAAACTCTCCGATTTGAAAGCAGATCAGCCTCTAATTCGGCCAGATTTAAATAACTTCCTCTAAAGCAGATGGTAATAAAACGAGACTTTCTTGGATATCACTCTACTCTGGGCAGGTAGGTGCAGCTGGAGCAGGTGTGCATTGGGGAAACAGGGCCAGGGGCTTGATGCAGATTTTCTGTTCATTATATCCAGCTGTGCATTTGTAGCTCTGACAGACCTTCACTGAAACGACACCTCACTGAAACACACAGATGGCTGCCCACAGCTGATCACAAACCTGGCTTGATTTTGTAAAGTGGGTAGTATTACAGCGATGGGAATAGTAATGACACATTTTAATGTTGGAGAGAAAACCCTGGCGTGTTGCACAAATGCAACAATTATTGACTCCAGACCATGCCCAGACTTGCAAGTTCAACTTCCTTTCCACATGAGACGTTGTGTATTGGCAAGAGGAAGCAATACAATATGCTAATGACACGGTGGCTTTGTATCTAGTTTAGAGGAGATGCTTTTAAACCTAATGCTGTAGACATAAGAAGTTTGATGGAGGGTTAACAGCTAGAATATATTATTCGATAATGTATCAAACTATAAAATAACACCTTTAGGCAACAAATGATATTGCATTAAATGTCAAAGTATGTGTAAGTGGAACACCATCACATCACAGTGCCCTGTATACAAACAAACAATAAATATATGGCATTTCAATAGCTGATACATTAGAAATCTGCAACCACCTTCCTCAATATGGCCTTGTTAGGATGAACCAGAAAAGAGGACACAAGTCAGACAATGACCGACAACAAATAAACAGAGCTATGGACACACAAGCAATATTAATCCACATAAAATAACCTGACGAACAGCACAAAAACATCCCCAAAGCAGACAACGTGGAAAATCACTTCACACAGCAGCTGCAGCCACAAACAGAGAGAAAAAACACAGAAGTATCCGCGTAGTTATAGCAAAAAAACCCCAAAACAAAACAAAAAAATCTATTTGTTGTTGTACTCACCTGTCTGACCCTGTGCGCCTCGTGAACCAAGAAGTCCTCCTCGATCTGCTCCAGGCTGCACTTCTTTGCGCGTGTATTCCCAGCACATAACCTAACCAGTCCACTCTCTGTCCCACTGCGATCCTCAAAGTGTCCAAACATGCAGCAGCATCGGAGGTTTATTCACACCCCTCACCGAAGGTCAAAGTTCCCGAGTGAAAGTCACCGCAGGAGGATCCAACATGAACGATTCGAGCGTTTAGCAAGTTAGCCAAACACCCGCAGCGCGCACGCACCTGCTGCCCCCCACGCACGGTGTGTGTTTGATTTAGGTGACTGAGCGTGCAGGCCGGGTGGTGCAGTATTACATCAGAAATCAGTGAATAATTAAAGTAGATGCAACTTTAAAAATGCTAACTTAACTGTGTGGAGTTTTCTAATTATAACCGCATCCCATAATGATGTGATCCTTAATTTTCTTTTCGCATTGTTGTGCATTTTTTGTACAGTTCACTAACTGCTAGCCCAGCCCAGGTGTGACCGCAACCAATGACTTGTGGCCCTGACACATTGAACCTGTATCGTTTAGTCTGAATGTCACCTCTATGGAGCTTCTTTTCTGCTGCATCTACTGATTTGACTTTTTACATTACATCGCAGTTCATTTAGCAGACACTTTTGTCCAAAGCGACTCACAATAAGTGCAAACAATCATGAGGATACGACTCCCAACAGCAAGAACCTTGCAAGCACATTAGCTTCACATAGGTGGAATCTTACAAGTGCGGAACAATAGCTTCAAATAAGCCAAACCAAAGTAAGTGCAACATAGAGAAACAATATAATACAAATTCAACCATTAGCTTCAAACAAGGCAACCAATTTAAATGCAAAGTATAAAGAGAAATTTTTCTTTTCTTTTTTTTTTGATCGAGGTGCAGTCGAAACAGGTGGGTTTTCAGTCTGAAGGTGTGAAGACTTTCAGCTGACCTGACATCAATGGGGAGCTCGTTCCACCATCGAGGGGCCAGGATAGAAAACAGACGGGTTTTGACTTCTTTCTTTCTTCTCAATAACTCAGGTCCTCTTGAGGGGCTTTTCTGCAGACACATATATAATCTAAAGACTATTTCTGGGTGGTAAAAAAAAAAGAGTCATCAGAGGACCTGAGAACTAATGTGTCTATGAAGCATTTTCTGAACATGTTCATGTTGCCTAGTAAGGTGATTAAAAAAATGTAATAAAAAGAAAGAAAGTTCTGCTAAAACAGCAGTCTGAGTTGTAGATTTGTAGCTACTCTGGAGACCAGAGTGGAGTACATTAAAAAATAATCTATTGCCTGTTGGTGATGAAAGCAGACATTAGTCTTTCAGAGTTCTCTGGGGAGAGAAATCATCTGGCCTTGTTGTGTTTCAAAGGTGAGAGAAAGCAGTCTGGCCACATCTCTAATGCTCTGTGCCAAGATTGCTTACTCAGTATTTTGTAATCCGAAGAATTAGAATATCTAAACTTTGCTGCGTGACAAAGTAATGACCCATTTAGTAAGTAGATAATAATAATAACAATAATTATAATAATAACAACAACAAATAATCAAGATGGCAATGGTTGAAATATGCTTTATTAGGCGAAACTAAAGCCACAGGTAGTGATGAAATGCTCCCCACCATGTAGACTTTTCATCTGGTATAATTAGAGAGTTGTTGTATGCCACATTAGAGACTTTGGTGACAAATGACTTAACGAGCTACACAGGGAGTCCTAATTATTCCGCAATTAGAAATGTAATTATGGGTTGCTCCAATGGCTTGCTTGCTAGTTGGCTAGCAGTGTGAGGGAGCAGAGACAGAGCGAGCATCACAATTAAATGGCAGCTAATCTGTCACGCATTGAAAGTTGCATAGTCCTCCGATCACAACCCCACTACCTAATTTATGGACTATACTGGTTGGGGTTAAGGCACTGAGGTTTGTAATCCGTCACTGCAAACCCCCAAATATTGCTTCAAATGTACCTAAAACAAATAAGAAGCCGTGTCCAGACTATTTCTGTTTTAACACAGCAGACAGAGTTGTCTCGTGTTGACCTGGAGGCAGGCAGGTAATGGGCTGTACTTGGATTGCCCTCTGTCTCTGTGTTAAGTTAGTTAGAACTTATTACGTTCCTTAACAAATGTATAGTGTGCACTATGTGGTCAGCTCATGGAGGCACGTAGAAAGGTAACAACAAGAGAATACCATAGGCTGTGATTAAACCATGGCAGAGCACCGAGGTCACAGCCTTTAATCATTTAATGAACTAAATGCTTTAGAGTTAACTGAGTGATACAGTATTCAGCCAAACAGTGCAGTTGTGATGAGTTTTTGCTCTTGATTTTGTGACCTTTACAAATTCTTGACATGCTGCATGTCCTTATCTATTTTGAAGTTCTGCTATTTATCTATTTTTGAAGACACCCGCCTCGGCAATAGTGATGTTACTGTAGAAGGCAACATGAAAGTTTCCAGACACTTTGGGGGGGGGGACGTGCGCAGCATGGCTTCAATGCTCTTGTGTGGATCATTGTTGGCAGACTTTGGGTAAAATCCATTTAAACCTTGAAACTCAATGAACTCTTCACGGGTCCTGGACTGTTTTTTGGACTGACAATTTTTTAAATCACATTTTCTAGCTTTAGGTTAGACATTTGCTCAGATTTGGACCAAAACTATCCAGGTCAAGAGTATGATGTATGGGTGTGATGACATATTGATCCCCGAGGGAGATAATTCATCTTTTTAGCCGGGGTAGCCGTGCCTTGCTCTAGGATATAGCAGTGCAGACACCTGGCCAAATAATACGCATGCCACCACCATATTGATTGTATGCATCTTTATCCACACACTTTAAAAAAAGATCCCTTAATATGTTGATCAATATATTCTTTTAATAATTTTAGCGACAGAGAGCCCCCTGGTTCCCTCATCGCATTGTGAAAACAGTACTGCCTCACAGTGAAACAAGCTACAAAATAATTGAGCATATTGTTCATCGTTTCAGGGTCAGTGTGTGTGTGTGTGTGTGTGTGTGTGTGTGTGGGGGGGGGGGTGCCATGCTTGCAGGCAGTGTTGGGACCCATGCACTACAGTACTGTACTGTGTGTTGCAGTAATGAGGCTCTCATGCCAGTGATGACAGATGAGGGCTGAGAGTGCATAGTCCTACTAACCCACCCTGAGCTCTGGATGACCTGCCAGCCTATTCTGCCTTTAACCATTCCAAGGCTCAACGCTAAATTGATATCCATATACACATCAGAGTTCAGAAGCATTGATCATACTGTATATAACATGCATCTCAAGGGGAGATTTACCACAGATCTTTATATTTTCATGAGCCAGGCTGCACGTTTAAGGCATTAAAACATCTTAAAGAAGAGCTTTTAGCATTGGAGCAAGGGCATTTGAATGGTGATGCATTCACTTTCCGTTGTACATATTTAAGTAAGTATTTGTCGGTGTAGGCGTGTCTGTACACAGGTATATGAATGCATTTGTGTGTTTATATACTGTATACAGTCATACATTTTCAAATAGTTGTATTTTTCAATGTTCTAACAAATAAATGAAATAAAAATAAAAGAGTTGTAAGGCAACACAGCTGAGATAAAGAATCGGGAGTCCAACACATTTGGGATCAGACTTTTAATTGGACTTAAATTCACATAAATAACATTGGTTCATATATATTTTGTATATTATACAACTTTATATAATATATATTTCCCCCTATGATTTACAATCCTCTCTGGCTAAAATTATCTCTCATATCCACGGAAACAGACAACCTTGCATGAATGCAACGCTGCTCTTTTTGTGCTGTTTATCAAGGTCCAAATGCCAAAAGGAGAGGAGAGTGTTTCTCATGAGTTGTAAAAAATAATTTCCCAAAATACACAGACAGAAAAAGCAAAAAGGAGAATCTATTGCATTGTCTCTAGGGTATTACACTGCACTACAAGGAGTGGGTAGCTATTGAAAATCATTCACCGTATATATTTTACTGTATTGACTTGTGACACAAAGAAAGAAAGAGCACTGCAAACTGTCTGATATGCATGATAATGAACATTTCGTTTCTAAGTGTTCTCGTCATGGTTTCTTTTTTTTTTTTTAAGGAAAAAAAAAAAGAGAGAGAATATGCTTGACTCAAGATAAAAAACCCCATCATGAAGACAGGGAAAGATTTATGAACCTGCAGCAAGGTCACATAATCATGCAGTGACCCAGCCAAGCACGCTTGCACAGATGAGTTGAGCTTGTCTGGATCACAAATCAACATTTGGCCGTTTGGAGCCTGTGACCGACATTATTCAACAAGATGGGCGAGTATCCGGGAGTCAGGTAACATTCACTAATCTCCCCGACAGAAAGAAAATAACCTTCTCCTCGTACTGGAGCTCCTCCTGCGACGCCTTTGACCAGTGGACTATCTCTGTTGCCTTTAGGATTTATGAAACAACTGACCCACCATCGCACACTTGCCCTAAATGACCACTGCAGGTTGAAAGGTGCACTGGGAGGCCATGACATGTCAGATTTCTATTACCTTTCCATAGCTGAGAGTTTTACATCACTGGATCTTCGCTTTAACTCATCATTAAGTAACCATGGCTACTAGCATATCTGATTGAAATGAGTGTGTGTTAGGCTGATTTTCTTTCAAGTCGAGCAAATCATATCCAGTCAATACAAATGTTACATGACATTCAACATTAAGTACATGGTGATGTGTAAAAAGAGTGAAAATGGCCACGAGGTGTCAAATCTAACAAGACATACTGTACCAGAGTACAGTATGTAAGACATCTGCTTTTATCGACTACCTCAATTGTCACTTTTTCACAAGCCCTCTTACTGTTTCCTGCTACACAATCTTTTAAATCTGCATAAACTATGAGACACATTTGATTGTCTGGATCAGAGCCACTACCTGAATATCAAGCCAGAGAGAAACTGTCACCCACACAAGGCCTTTAAATCCAAATAAAAACCAAACAATGGATCCAGCTTCAGCTGTTATTTGAATAGCGATGGGTGACCAAAAGAGGCCAAGTCTATTGTAAGCAAATGTGCAGGTGAGTCAGTATCTGATGAAAAACAAGATTTAGTGAACTTGAAAGAGCTACTTAAATTACGCAGTGAACCGGTGTTGGATCCTACAATGTTTCATGCATTTATCACGACAAGGCCAACCTAAACGAAACATGACATGTGTTGGTTTGTGTGTGTATGTGCATGTGTGTGTGTTAACAAATCACAGAGGAAAACACAATCATGCCATGACATTGCGACAGACAGCAAGTTAAAGTGTTAACCCCCTCCTTCCCTGAATAGTCGAAAACAGAGTGAATTTTTTTTTTCTTTTTTTAAACCAGCTACTAGTTTATCATTTCATCATGATAAAAATCGCATACACATCACCGTAATCATATCCCTTTTCTAAACAAGATAAAGTTACTATATGCTATCGAAAAAGAGCCACGGGGAGGGAAAGTCAGTGGTTGTGTTCAAAGCACAGTGAAAAAAAAACCATTTCAACTTTACAGTAGGGGCTTCTGCTTTAATACACCAGATTAGGTGTTAGCAAAACAAAACATTTTTATATAACAGTGTTTTATAGCAATACACTGTTTTATGGTTAATATTCGGTAACCATCAAGAAGTATCGAGGATAAATCCTTTTTTTAAAATGTGAAATGAAAAGGTGAACACAACCAGCAGTAGTGCTAGTCGTCACTTTCCCTCCCCATCACATCCCTGACACTCAGCTCCATCTAATTTAATACTCATAGAGGGGAAATAGTGTTAATTAAAAAGTGCATCATGAATATGTTGAGATTAATAATAAAGTAAACCATCTTTTTTTGTCATAAATAACACTTTTTTTCCTCTAATATTCAATAAACCTCTTATTATACAAGTTGAGTAGTCACATGATGCAAATCTGCCCCCTGTGATCATATTAATATCTGGGAGCAACGTTAACACTTCCTGAAACTTGGAAGCTACAACCCGCCAATACAAACAAGATTGCTGCGTCAAATGTAGGAGGAAGATCAAGGAAAAGACTTAAGCAACGACCACTTACAGCTACTGAGGCTACAACATGAACAGTGATGTGATGCAACACAAAGGTCCACAGCTAGCATGTCATTGCGTTAGAAAGACGGTAGCATCTACTTCACACAATAAAGTGGACTCAAAAAAGGCACATCAACATCTAGAGGAAGAAATGTGTTGGGACATACGCTTCTATGCTTTCTTGTCCAGAGTTGGATGATACCATTCTCGTGTTTTCTACTAAATATGAAGCTAAGGCTAGCAGGCCGTTAGCTTAGCTAAGAACAAAGGTGGAAGTGCAGCTAGCTCTGCTTAAAGGTAAACCCTCCCCCCACCTTGCAGCACCTCAAAAGCTCACAAATGTACACGTTATATCTCATTAGTTTAATGAGCAATGTAGAATTGACACTGTAGTTTTAAAGAAAGTTATGTGCTGGAATTAGTAGACTTGAGAACGACCAGTCTTTAGGCTACGTTAAACTATCACGAATGCTGGCTCTAGCTTCATATTTAGCATACAAACAAGAGTGGTACTGATCTTCTGATCTAACTTGCCAAGAAAACAGATACCGTAAGTGTATTTTCCATAATGTCAGACTATTCCTTTATCTGTTAATTAATTTAAAATATGATTTAGTTTTTGTCAAATTTAGTTCACTTGACTTATCGCACAACCTAAATTAGACAGAAACATGGACATTTAACATAAAGTTAAAATGTCTGTAGTCAGAGGATCTTCACTAGGTTTTGCCTTTGCATTGTGCTGTGTTTTTTTTATGTAATCTACAGCGGGTGTGAACTAATCTCACTGTTCACATGTTGTAACTTCAAACTCTAAATGGCTGATGAGAACATCCACTGCTTGGTCTTCTGCCTAAAAGTTACATCAGGAGGGAGTTAAATCAAAAAGGAAGACCTTAAATGGTCAAAAAAAAAAATAGATGTCCATCCCTGCCCACAGTGACTCCAGGGCAGCAGATGAATTTTAGGTCTACTGACATTTTTAGTCAAGAGACCTTATTCCCATTCACTGATGAATTTGCAAAGCATTGTATCGTTACAAACTAACAGGACTGACATTTTTCCACTGGTGTGCATATCTCCAACACTTTCTAAATCCACAAGAAAGTAACTGGTCCTCTCTTAATGCAGAGGATAGAGCAGAACTCAGTCACACTGTCAATGTCACCGGGCCTGAGTGGACTCCGCTCGTCCATTGGTGGGCTTCTCTCAGTGGCAGGTCTTCATCCCGGTCAAGTATGGTGACTCCTGTCTGCACAGGCCCATCTGCTGCTGTTGTTGCTCTTGAAGATCTGAGGCCACACCATCGACAAAGTCGGGGACGGGTAGCCCTGACAGTATCATGACTGACTTGTTCCAGATCATGAATGTGGGTACAACGGGCAGGAGGAAGGAGATTTCAAAGGTGTGAATGTGCTGGGAGTTCATGGCATCATGGAAGGACAGTGAATTGTTGTCGTAGTCCAGCAGGACACCCAGCCGCCTCAGCTGCAGGCTTGCCTCCACCAGCATCTCCTTGCCATCGTGGCGCACCATAAAGTTGTTGTTGCAGCGCGAGAACACCCATGAGGACGAGTTCTTGCCGCTCCATTCGTTTTTTGGGGCTGATTTGTAAGACACGCCGATAGCATACCTGCAGGGAAGGAACATTTTGGAATGCATTAGTGATCTGAAACTAGTGTCCTCCTTAATGACTTTACTTGCACAGTCAAGCTACCTCATACTGAGGACACACAAGATAGGCACAGGCCCTTTGGGTCTTTCCTGCATGAAGAGGTCTACTTCAGAGCCAATTAGTGAAAAGAATATTAATAGGATAAGAGTATACAATGTGTGTGGTGAGTGTGTCTGTTGTGAGTGCGTTGCATAACAGCCTAGATTTAAACTCCCTAAAGAAAGATATTTCGGTTTATCGAGGCTCCTGGCAGGCTTATATAATGCACTATTTTGCATGTGCGTTTCTTACCATGTGGACGCTCCAAGCAGCACCTCCCAGTAGTGGCACCCGCTATCAATGAAGACATTACCAGCTGCACCATAGGAACCCGTACCGCTGAAGCGCTCCGGGGTATGGCTCTTCTTCAGCGAGCTCTCGTCCTTCTCCATGGTCAGACAGTCGTTGGACAGACGCAGCTTCTTGTGGGCCGTCTTTGGGTCTAACTTGAAGGGTTGACCTGCGAAGAGACAGAATGTTGTGCTTTAAAGGGTCTATCACGTTGCGTTGGAAGCTAACGTTGCTAATGCTAATGATCACATAATCATCAGCTTTTTCTTTTTGGCAAAATAGCACCTTTAGTTCCGAAAGTGTCTTCCTGAAAGGCATAAAAACTCTAATAGAAAAATACATAGAGCATGGATACATGAAAAATAATTACATTAAGAATAGTATATAAAATTGTAATTAGTTACATAAAAGCAAGGCTAATAAAATTCCCTGCATTCCCTGAATGTAATCACTGTAGACACAAGTAGTTTCCAGTCTTTTTATCATGTTATGAGATAGCCGAGGAGAGAAGAGGGCAGCAACTGGAAGTCATTGTCTAAGTTTTAGCTTTAAGTTGCCTAGTGTACAGAAATATTTGTTGGCTACGGAACTTTTTTTTTCTTCTTTTTTTTTTAAATTTAACACAAACTCAAGGCATAAAAAATAATAAAAAATTCTCAATTTATATCCAAATATGTTTTGTGCTTGTGATCCCTCGATATTGTCAAGATATCACAAGATCAGAAGGCGACCGAGCTGAGAGTAAGAATAAAAATTAGAGCAAGATTTTAACTCAGAGCGGCAGAAAAAGATGAAAATAAATAGAAAGTGGGAAAGCGCTCGCAGAGAACTCACAGAGAGACACAGAAGAGGAGAATGTTTGAAATACAAGGGCGAGAGTCTAAACTTCAAAGCCTCTCGCAGCCTTTGGTGAAAACATTTTATAACAGTGGAGGAAGCCACCCGGCATTCTCCACTGTGCCTACCATCACACAGACTTGGAAATTAGCTGAAGGAAATAGCCTTCACTTCCACTGCAGTAAGGAGTGGTCGCGGTTATTCAGTGGAAATGCTCCTAACCGGTTGGAACAATTCAATTTGCAATGACACCAGTAATTTGGTTGTAATGGGTGGAAAATTGAGACAGTAAAAGTAGGTGAGTGGCAGAGAGAGAGAGAAAGAGAGAGTGAGATGTAGGGGAGAAGTTGAGGGGGTAATATGAGGCCAAAGATTCAGCAGAGGATCCCTTCTCTTCCTCTCTATGTCCGTAATGTGTGCGACTACAGGCTTCATGGAGGTCACCCACGTCCCTTCCAGACCTGACATTTAACTCTGACACCTCTCATCTCATCTCTCAGGCTCCCTGAGCCTCACACAGCTTAATGAGCGACACAATGAGGACCCCGACTCCTCCTCCCCTCCCTCTATCTGTCCTTCCCTTCATCTCTCTTCCCCCATTCTCTCATTCTCATCCTCTCTATCCTCTCCCCTCTCTCACACACTCCCCTCCAATAATCCGCGTGGTGAGTGTGTGTTACCGCGTGTGGATATGAGACGACGAGGCCAATGTGCTGCTGGCAGCCAATTACATTAATGCGCTCTCTTCTTTGAACTGCTTATCGCTGCCAGCGCAGCCATTTCCAAACACTGGGGCTCTGTCATGCCTTTCCAGGGGATGACTCCTGAGAGCCCAGGCTGGGCCCGAGGTTTGGGAAGAGGAGACACACGTGACGGTAGAGGACAAGCAGACACACACACAGAGCATCAACTCCGGCCTACACACAAGCAGACGTTATAGTAAGTGGCCAAGTGGAAATGTTTTGAGTGAACGCCAGCAGGATTCTTGTAAATGGAAAAAGTCATGCATAATAAGCTTGGGTTTCAATTGTGAGTTCTTGTGAGAATAAATGTGTATGTACAAGGTTGGGAGGATTCTCCAAATGAAACTGAATTTGGAGGTTTGCACCACAGGCAGGTGAACCACTAAAAGAACTCTTGAACTCTGTTTTAATTGATTGAATTGCGCGTTGTTAAGTATAATTTTTACTTCCTGATTTGAGGAATGTGCAAACCATGTCGACACCCAATAGGAGTCAAAAGCTTATCAGTGCATTTCTCACTACACTTCAGAGGGTATTAATATTGTCATTTTTATTCCACTACATTTATCTGATAGCTAGTTACTACGCTGAACACATGATCAGTTTAAAAAATGTGAAACATTTAAATGCTGCTGAACATGTACAGGCTTTAAGAACAATACAACTAAATTATAATACACATAATAATATAACAGCGTGAAAGAAATCATCTTGCATTACTTTTGATACTTCAGCAAAACTTTACTGCTAATACTTCAGTATTTTTACTTAACTTTAAATGCAGGACACAAGTACATCGATGACTTCTCCCACCACTGAGGTTCATTCGTGTTGCAAAGTTGAAGAAAAGAATAGACCTGAAGTCACAGTGAGTTTAGTAGTATTTGCTAGCAGTCCTCAGAGAACATGGCAAATTTGATTTCTTATGAAGTGCAACACTGCTGGCCTTAAGCCACAAAGAACCAGAGTGTGGTGTAATATATCAGCAAGAAGACCAATTCAAAATAAAAAAAGTATATATATATATATATATATATATACACATATACACACACACACACTATATATATATATATATATATATATATATATATATATATATATACACACACACACACATATATATATATAT
>CALSCE010009297.1:4781415-4792883 GCA_943593645.1 Bovichtus variegatus
CTTAACGTTTCTTTCACCCACCTAAAAGATTCGGAACACGTTGGATTAAACCCTTGCCAAAACAAGCACAGCATCTTGTTTAGTAGCACTACAGCTGAAGTTAATGTTTTTAGAGTTGAAGGTAGAATAACAATCCTTTTCATTGTCTTATCTTTCCTCCCCCCTGCAGACTTGCAGGGAAATGAAAACCCTGAAAGGGAGAGAGCTCTCAGGGCCAAGGCTGCCTTGTCCCTTCTAGTGAGAAAGACATGTGAATTATTGAACAAGATGGCAACAGCATGCATAAGTAATAGCCGAGAGTCTGCTTGTAAATATAAATACTTCACGGGACGCAAATAAGGCCTTTAAAAGTGAGGCGGCTTTAAGAATGAATGAGGGGAGGGGACTGTTAAAGTTAGAGTGAAAGCTGCCTCTTTACATATCTGCCGACTTCCACGAGCTTTTCTCAGACAAAGAAAAACACTGTGGAGGACTTTCATCTTCCCTTAAGATGAGAGGGGAAGAACAAGTGAGGGGAGTTTCAGAGAAGCTTCTTTACACCTTGCATGTACGCGATACATTTTGTACCCGGTGATGGCCAGCAAAAAAAAAAAAAAGTGCATTTTATTTCAGCCCGCGCTTACAAATGAGCGTCCGCCGTCAACAACGAAATCCTCACAAAAAGCAAGTACGATGATCTACCGGTACATCTACCACTTGCTGTGAAAGTTATCCCACCTGTCATTTTAGCCGCTTCCTGACGAAATTAGGGAGGCTACAATAATATGTGAGCTTTCAAAAAGAGATACAGCAGAAAGACGACGGAGTAGACTTCACGCTGCTTTCCATTTTTAAAGCTTTTGATCTCCATAGCACCTCTCCCTTTTTTGCAAAATCAAATTAGGTCAGTACACAGCAATACTGCTACTGCTACTTTTACCACTGAAAAGAGGCTTTCTCACACCAGCCGAGCGCTTCTGCCTTTGGAGAGCGTTGGGACTTCAAAGCATGTTGGAGCAGTAACTGAATGTGCAATTGTAAAAAGAGAAAGAAAAAAGAAACATGGGGGGGGGAATAGATCGGCTTGTGTCTTGCATTCAGACATCAAGTGTGTATGTGTGTTTGTGTATGTACAGTATGTACAGCATGTGTGTGTGTGTGTCTGTTTGTGTGTGTGTGTGTGTGGAAAGATGAGAAGGGAAAGTCTTTGATGATGCAATATAAAGTTAATGGTGAGTGCGTGTAGCCTGCATGGGGTATGTGTTGCATGTGTGTGCTACTCTGTTAATTTCTTCTGGAGGAACAGACTCTGTGTGTGTGTGTGAGTGTGTGTGCGTGCGCATCACCTGCGTCTATCTCTTGGTGCCGCCACATAACTCTAAAAAGCGCACTGTTGTCTCACTAGTTTCCTGCAAAGACTGAACCCTCATCAACATTTCATCAAACACTGCGGCAAAGATTGATCCTGCTGCTCCTCTGAAAGATGCCCTGTCGAGATACAAAGATTTTTACCAAACTCTAGGCTTTCCTAACGCCCACTGCGATACAGCTTTTTACCTGTGATAATCATATTAGTATTTCACCACAGGCCGGTGCTCATGAATACACATGAAAGCGGATGAAACCAGCATGTAGAGGTACTGCTAGTGATGTTAACATGCAGGCCTCGCAGAAAAGTGTACACATTGGCAGAAACTGGGAAGAAGTCACGCAGAGGTGCGAGCCGAGGTATGGACTTCTATTAGTCCAGACAGATCCAATAAAATCAGCTGAGCAATGCAGGAAGAGCTGATGCGTATGGAACTAGTGAGCCTATTTGGCTTCTAAACCGTGTTCGTTTTAGTTATCAATATGACAGCCGTGGGCAATAAGGAGCGGCAGTAAAAGCAACAAAGTTGCTGTAGAGTCAACAGTGGTGCTTGTTTTTAAGAGGGAAGACTTTACTCTGGAGGCTGTGGTGATGATGCTGTTACATTTGTCTCTTGTTTTTCATGCAAAAACAGTCACAGCCTTTAAGCTATTCAAAATATTTAAAAATCGGTCAATCTTTTTTTGTAATCCAAGTTTTGGAAATATGCTTATTTGCCTTCTGACAGTACCAATAGTTAGATGAGAAAATTGATGCAACATGTGTGTACGCTAAAGAAGAAGCTACCGCAGAGAGATGGTTAGCTTAGCTTAGCATAAAGACTGGAAGCAGGGGAAAAAGCTAGCCTGGCTCCATCGACCAGCACCTCTAAATATCACTAATTGACACGTTATATCTCGTTTGTTTAATCCAAACAAAACATTTTTATTTTTTTTTCAACGGGTTATGCGCAGGACTATTTCTTGGTTCGACGCAGTGACTTAACCGTGAGGTGGGCCCCGAGTGAAAACTTTAGCAACTTGAGCGTTTTCTTTTTTAATGAAACGATTAGGATGTAGCACTTAATACTGTTTGCATCAGCATTACTCTCTGACATAAAAGAACCACATCCAGAGACTGTTAATTAACACTGAAGGCTCAAATGGAAATTCTATACTATTCAATTCTAGATCAATTAATCAGCAATTACACTCTGCCTTTCTGTTTCAATGGCCCTCTTGTTTCCAACATAGGAATCAACCTCATATAATACAAGTTGATTGACTATAATATCTGTAAGTGTGGGAGCAGGAGCATGTGATTTCAAAGTAAAAATCTAAACAAATGTTTTCAGTGGAGTGGATGTACAATATAAGTGGAGAGTTGGGGTTGGCAAAAAAATTAAAAATGGCCCAATAACACCGAAACTTGCAAAGGGCCACAGGTAGCAGCTACACCATTACACTGCAGATATCTTTACTCGCCGTCATATTTGGCTTTTTGACACTGCTTATTTTTCTCCATGGTATTCGGTTTCACTTGCGGATTCTATTTTCTGCTGCTGTGCTTGGATGATCCTGCAGAGGCAGGGTTCACGAGACCCCCCTCCTCATGGGAGGGCCAGGGCCAAGGAGAGAGACAGAGAGAGACGGAGAGAGACAGAGAGAGACGGAGAGAGAGAGAGAGAGCGAGAGAGAGGATGGCACTCAAGTGGGAGCATTTAACCACTAGGAAAGTTTGAGAAAGAAGCTATGGTAAAAATTCAAGTGGCGTGGCAGGCTAAATGGGTTTCTCTCTTTCTCAGTTTCTCCTGTTAATCTCTGAGGACTCTGTGGCAGCACACCGCTGAATATCTGAGCCACTCAGTCTATCGCAGCTGAAATGTATCCTGATGTTTCAAATGGCTGAGGCACTCGAGCCGTATGGTTAGATGGAGAAATGTCAGGCTGCACAGGGAGGACGGGAGGAGGGGAGATGATCAAAGAGAGGAGGGAAAGTGGAGAGGCACAGGTGTGTGTGCACATGCACCGTTGTGTACATTAATCATATCCTCCTCATATCAGTGAGTGGTAATTCTCACCTCCCCTATGTAACCATTATCCACTCTGATTCTCACCTGTTCTCCTGTTCCTCTCCTCCACAGTGGTCTTTCTTTCCCCTCATTTATAGTGATAGACAATGTAGGACTGGTGCTCTGAGCCTCATGCTCTGGAGTTATGAGCCAACACATTAAGGGCTGCATAGAAAGCCACATGGGGGTGATATTGGATCCAAAAAACGAACAACTTGCTCCTGATAACTACACTATGATTGTGGCTCTATATGGTGCAACTTTACCAACTGCATTTGAAACAAAACGAGCACTGATGGAAACACCTTCACCATGGCAGTGTTGGAGATGGGTTAATGATGCAAATTATACAATGTAAGAACATCTTTGAAAATACTGTAAGTCTATTAGCAGTTCCAAAATGCTTGCGTAATATCCCAAATCTATATATCTTTGCAAGCCTAAAACAAACATAAGCCTTGGCATAGGGAGACATGCCAGTAGTCAAAAGAGGGCAGCAATGCCTCTACATTCGTCTCTTTTTCCTGCAGACTTTTTACAAAGCTTAAATATAAACCAGATACTAAATAGTGAATCTATTCGAAGCATCCCCTCGTGATATGAACCGCATGTCCTGTTTTTATAATAAGGAGTCTTGATAACTCAGCTCTATCTCTCTATTAATACAAGCATGGAGAACAACAAAGACATAAGTTGGACCGAAAATCTAGGTTATGCAACACAGTTGGTATAAAATATTGAACATATGAAAAGAAGACTGAGCTATGCTGAAAGTATTGTGGTGCTCCAGTTTATTTCTCTTTGTAACTGCAGAGAAGGTCAGTGTGAATTGTGCGTTTCTTTTGTGCTTGTGCATGAGTGCGCGTGTGTCGTGTGTAGCTGCAGATGTGTATCTTTGCATGATAGTGGCTGGGGGACTAAACCGTATTTGCGCTCGTGTGTTTATACTGTATTTGTGTGAAAAGAAACCGCTTTCAATTGACTTAAAAGGGAAATTATGAACATTTTGCTGAACAGCGGCAACAATTACAGGATTCTCATCAAGGCATCACCATGCAGGTGTGATATAGCAGGAGCCTCCATGTTAGCAGACCTGAAGAGTGGCGCTAGAATCATGCATTACCAGTGTTACTTGGTTGTTTCTATTGCCGACTGTACGGCTACTGGATTGGACTGTTTCTTGAAAAGCTCTAAGTAGCAAGTTTTACTTCCTTTGTAAAACACACGAAAAACTAATATTTCAGCCAGTTCCCTAATTCCCTAACGAATTAAACATTTATAGTATTTAAACACAGGTCAACAAAGTATCCGATCCCTCCTGGCCAAACTTTGATTAAAACCATCCTCGAAAAAGCCCCTGGCTGCTGCTGTAACGCAATTGAACATGAAATTCCTTACATGCTCAGATAATGAGTGCATGTGATCTACAGTACTGATCTAATTGTGTGTGTGTGTGTGTGTGCGCGTGCACAAGACTCACTGATGAAATTTGTCTGGCCGGTGTAAATGGTGTACTGCAGCTCGTAGGAGGTGACGCTGAACTCGTCCTCTGACGTCCAGTGAACAGTGATGGTGTCATGGGAGGCGGTGCACAGCTCGTCTCTTATGGATGGCGGGTTGGGAGCTACACGTGGAAGAAACAACATGTGTTATAGTAAAAGTAAGTGGTCTCAATTAACTTTAATATAGTTTTTTCAATCATTTCTTAGAGAGAAAAGTCACCTCACGAAGAGCATAATGTAAAGTGCATCTTTGAATGCGGCGGAGCAGAAACGACTGGTAAACATAGTAATGTATTAAGTGATCTAATTAGTTATAAATAGAAATATGAAATCGAAAAGTATGTGTTTTAGCTTGCATGCATACATGTATGTAAGGCTAAATACCGTAGGTGACCATTGTAGACGAGGCAGACGCAGCTCGTACCTGTTAGGTAATCTAGTCCCTCCAGAATCTTCTTCTCTCGGGAAAAGTCCAGGGCAAAGTTGTCGAACGCCTCGTTCAGGTTGACGTCAGGGATGAGTACCTGGGAGGAGGCTGTCGCCATGGCAACCCTTTAGATTGGTCAGGACATGGGAGCGAGGAAAGGAAATGTCAGGGGAACGGCAGAGAGGCAAGGGGGCAGAGGAGGGCCGAGACGCCAGATGAGGCGATGAGAGGAAAAGAGGGGAGGGGGCAGGAAAATATGACAGGTGATGAAGAGGTGGACAAACGTGAGGAGAGAGGTGAAGGAAGTGAGGGAGAGGGAGGGATGGCGGGGTAGAAAATATAGAGGGATAGAATATAAAATTAAAATAATATAGAAATATTTACAGCATCAAACAAAAGTGTCTGCAACCTGCTCCATAAACTATCACTAACCCTGACGGGCAACAAAACTCAGACAAACCGAGACACTTTGTGGACACTTGTGCCTACTTCTGCTTTGAGCATCAGAGAGCCGTCTGTGGCAGGAGCCAGCCTGAACCACGGTGCTGGCAGGGTTACAGAGCAGAGCCCAGAGCAGTGTAAGTCCTTGAGACTTTGGTTCCTCAGTGAGGAGAAACCAGACGGTGAATAAAGTGCCCGGCCTGCTACTGAAAAAAAAAAAAACCCGCGGAGTCTGGGCCAAATAAATACATGTTACTCTAGCTGCAGATTTTTTTGCAGAGATCATTTTCTGTCTGAGAGAAAGAGTGAGAAAGCTGTGGTGGGAAGAAGGGAGGTGGATATTACAGAAGTACGCAGGTGGAAAGAGAAACCGCAGAGCTGGCCACTTAAAAGGGAGATGAATTTCACCAGAGGCCTGGCATTGATCGCAGGAGCTAAAGAGGTTTTATATAATGCTGATTTCACTAGCAGCCTTACTTTCCACTTTACTTTTCATAAAAGGAAAAGTCATTGTAGGACAGGAGTTTGAAGATTTCTGTGTCGTACCAGTGATAGTCTAAGTGCATTTAATCCCATGTGTCTGGTGTTTTGTGTCTGTATGCATGTACAGGTCTCTCATCAGTGATGTACAGTGTCAAAAGAAACTGAAAACTACAATATTACCACCGATATAAGCAAAGTTTACCATCAAGGCTGGACAAAGCACTCAGATCTCTTAAAGTAAGTCAGTAAAAGTAGTAATACCGCACAGTGTAGAAATACTCTAAGTCCTAAATTCAATATATTAATTATGTAAAAGTACAATAAGTCCTATAGATTATATTATTGGATTATAATTATTGACTCATTTATTTAATGTTGCCGCCGGGTAACTTGTGACTCAATGAAGGAAATCTTAAACTATAATAAGACATGATAAATTATTTGTTGATTATATTTTGAGTTATCAATCTGAATCTGAAAAATAAGTAATACCATCCACCTCCTCACGTTCTCTCCCTCACTGTGTGCAGATGTGTGTGTGTGTGTGTGTGTGTGTGTGTGTCTATGGACTACATCACCCACCTTTCTGCTACATTCCGGGCGGTCTGGAGGAAGCGGGCGTGGTCGTTCTCCTTCAGGCTCTGTTCGGCTTGTGTGATGAGGGCACTGGAGCGCTCCAGACACTGGCGACAGTTTGCAATCTGCTGAGCCAACTTACGCAGTTTCATCACCTGGAACAGACACAAATACAGATGTGTTACTCTGCTGCGACACACTGATTTATATCTATCCACTCGCTCAGTCGGAGCCTTGAAGGAATACACTGCTGTTTTCGTTGTCAGGACTGTTCAGTTTTTCTCTTGGTCTCTCGGGATGAAGCATTCATCATTGTGACAGTCACTAATCCACAAATATGCTCCACACTTACAGGAAATATAATCAAGCTTTGCTGCCAAATTGCTCTAAAACACTGACAGAAAGTCAGCATCGGTAGCGCCCACTCAGATCATGCCTGCTAGTTGAAACCAACAAGTATCAATACAGCTGAAGTTTTATTACAAACACAAACACACTGCGGGAATCTTGGATAGATATTGAATACGTTGGACACCATCTTCTCAGAGGAATCTTTGGATAATGTGCAATTCATTTAACTTGTCGAAACTGTGAGCACAGGGCGTTATCACAGCTTATGTGTGGAACTGATGAAAAGAGGAAAAACAGTCTGCAGTAGGATGCCATACTACACTAGCCAGAAATGTAACCCATGCGCCAAACAAACTCACGGATCGGCCGTTTCTATCACATTGTCACTGATGGCCGTCCTACACTCAATGAATAAACCTCTGGGTTCCATGTAGAAGCACGCTCACAGACACCACAGTGATGCGGGGGAAACGCACAGACTTATAGACAGGAAAACACAGAGACAGGAAGACACCAAGAATGCAAGAGTTGAAGCGAGGCCTTTGGCTCTTCATTCTCAAACTGACCTCATGAACACGTTGCATAAGAGAAGGGCAGAGCTGAATGTCGTAAAGCATTGTTACCCGATATAATAACAATCAGAGCATGAGGTACAGCACGCTAATTTGTCCATTGATGAGCAAAGTACTGTGAAAAAGATTTGTGCACAATGGACTAGAAACAGCTACTCTTGCCCTAAACAGCCGGAACGCAGTTACGTTGCTTTCCCCTTGTACTTGGCGTGCATGTGTCAGATGTTCCAGCAGCTGGATGAATTTCATGCCCTGAAAACCAAGCAAGAAGTGGATGATTTTGTCCCACAGACGGCCATATTAACTTGCTCCATCTTCATCACAAACAAGCATGCTGTGCACGTCAAGAGGCTGGTCATTGAGTCGTTTCAGGGTTCAGACGGCACACACGCACGCACGCACACACACACACACACAGGGTTGTTTAATTCCGTCTGTTTTGACTGTAATTTGTCAATAGCTGTACTGTAATTTAATTTCCGACCGAGCATAAGGAAGCCATTCTATGCTAACTTGAAATTGAAGTAATCCATTTATCTTCATTACGGCTCATATCCTGAGTCCTCAAAAGAACTCAGTTTGATGAAACTCTCCACAGGAAATAACACAGGCTGCGTGTGCGCGTCGAGACTGTCAACAAAAAAATGAAATACGAGCTTTTAGCATGTAGAGCCTCTCAGCAACGACGATTAAAGGAAAACCTCTGTGAACTATTCAATGGCAATCGGTCAAGTAAAGTTCCTTCACTGTCCGCAAAAGCATACATTTAGTAACAGCTAAGAACTTTAAAATCGCTGCACTAAAATAGAACAAAAAAAAAAAGAAAGAGCAGAAACATTTAAAATGATGAGTAGCCTTAAAGGATTAGTCATTTATATTTTCAGCAACACATTTTTTTTTTTTGCTTGAAGGGCTTGAATTATGCAAATGAGAATTCCGAAAAGACACACTGGGTGGCAATCGGTTAAGAGCTTGTTATCAAAAGCTCTCAAAGAATCAAAACAGTATCTAATGTGCACTCGCTTTCTACTCCTGGGAAGGATGGTGTTTCTTGGAAGCCTCTCTAAGCTGGCGACTTAATGCAAATTATGTTTCAGCTGCTCTTCAACTAAGTCCACCATAATCTGTTGTCACCATGAAAAGCATTTGAGCAGGTTGTTGTCCGCACAGAGGAGAGGAGAGACAGGTTTAATGGATGGGTTATTATTTAGCAACACGTGCCGCAAACAATTATAGAGATGATTACTCCCTCTCTCTCAGAATAATGGACAATATGACATGGTCTGTGTGTGTGTGTGTGTGTGTGCGTGCGACAACCTTGTCTAAACTGAAATATAACAGTCTAATCATACTCTAGTTTAGATTTTGGGACGATGGGAGTTTTTGAGCACAGAAAAAGATATTTTGCAAGCGCATACATTATATTTTGTATCTATAATTATATATTCTGTAATCTAATTATTATCGCGCAAGGAATAACTTAAACTAAAATCTGTTCACGGCTCAATATTTGTGTGTAGCTAAAGATATTCAGTAGCTAACCGCTAAGCTACTGTATATTCACTGTATAGACACTGAGTGGTATCAAACACACATATTTCCCACATTGTCAAACCATTCCCTTGAGTCCTTTTCATGAAAGATTGTGGTTACGGTTAAAAGAAACCAGCTTTGGCTGTGCGCAAGAGGCTGGATGCGACCGGCAGTCAAAGTCACATGCTTAGCACACCCAACCATCCACCGCAAACCTCCACCCTAAGAGGATTTTGGAGCCGTAACGAAGTCACGCCGCTTCTGCCGTTCCTTTTGAGGCACAGCAGTCATAATTGGCATAGCCACAAAAAGTCATTGTCAGGTAAATAGGTAAACAGACTGCTTTGCTTATTGTTTTTCAACTCTACCAGCCATAACCTTGTAAACTGAAGGTAAACATGACAAGCAGCCGTTTTTAGAAATCAAGTGATTTGTCTCAACACCCTGAACAGATTTGAGTTGTTAATCCTCAAGGCTCTAAAAGGAGTTTAAATAGTTTTCGGAATAAGAAGCAGAGAAGTGGGGGGGGGGGCAAGCAGAGTCACATGATAAAGACGCTCTTGCACACACCAGGACATGGGAATACTGTGTGTTTTGTTTGGGCAGGGGGAGATTAGGCATGACTGCGCAGTCTCCTCAGAGAGAGAATGGGAGCACCTTGCACAGCTCTGCTAACCAGGATCACACCTGCATAATCCTGTTATTCTGCTGCAGAGTCACCTCCGAACACTTTCCTTTCCCACTCTGTTCTTAAGTAAAATGCCTAAAATGACCTACGTTCACTTGACCTACAGTGGTCTCCTCTCCTCTCCGGCAAATATCCATTTTAACACACCTGTGATTGTTTGAATGACTCTAGGTGCATTTCAATCATCTTTCTTGACCTTTTAACAGCCTCAAATATTAACAGATCACCTTGCAGGCTGACATCAATCAAGCGCTCCTACGGTGTTTTATGTGTACTCTCCTCTTTCCTCCGTCTCCCGCATCTCCCTCCTCCACCTTCTACCAGACAGCCTTTTACAGACCCAGACTCTCAGGAGAACAAGCCTTACTCCCTGTCTGCAATCACTGCGGACACACTCTGACACACTTGCTCTCTCTCACCCATACACGTACACACACACACTCACACACCTACTCCAGTCCTTGGGTTCAGTGTTTGGAAATCTTTCATCTCTCGACAAAGCTCTTGCTTGCTGCCTTAGAGGATCTTCCACAAGCACTTAAAACTTCACCTCTGGGAGGGTGAGATTAAGAGTTTGCCTCTGTCTTGAAACACTCGTACGTCAACAAACCACCCACCAAGTGTCCACACGCGCACACACACATACATTTTTCCACAAGACTTCTTTTTCACACACAGTCATGTTGGCTGCCTACATAACGAAGAGGCCATTGTCTCTCTCTCTCTCATTCCTTGCCTCCATGTGATGTGTGTTTGGTTATCAACTATAGAGTCAGCCTTAAAAAAGAAACAACAACACTGAGAGACTTAGATGAATATATTCTCTCCACGGCGCTGATCTCATATTCATTGTCTTGCATAAAACCCCTGTTTCTCTACCAGCGGGACTCAAGAGGCGAGTTCCTTAAATATGTATTTGCCAATTCGGCTGCTTCAATTGGTAGTAAGACGTAACTGTTCAAATTGATGTACTAATGAAAGAATGTGAATTTAATAAACTCTAAATCTGTCTGCAAAACAGATTGTGCATCTCGATGGAGCTGTTCAGCCACTTTAAGCTCCCTGTTTCAGTTCCAAGGCTCATGTACACAGAGACGTACGATATGATTCACTCTCACCATTCCCATCATCACCATTTCTACCTGCCCGCCATCAAACGACACACAACGTTAGTGACTAGATGGGGAAGAAAGTCAAATACCTATGTACAGTATCTTTCTCAGGAGTTGGCGAGTTGGCCAGTGAGTTACTTGACTTACATTCATTTACAATTTGACTTTGTTCAATGTAGCTTTAACTCCTAAAATATCTCTCTCTCTCGAGCCAAATACTGAAAAAGCATAAAAGGCATCCTGGTCCATACTTTACCTTGGATTCTTTGATCTTCACAGCAATGACCTGTTTTCTCTGGCGGATGATCTCCACCAGCTCATCACACTCCTCCACCAGCTTGGCTTCATGCATGGCTGTGTTCACCTGGAGACAAAAGCAGGTACA
>CALSCE010009297.1:4793283-4832384 GCA_943593645.1 Bovichtus variegatus
CACACACACACACACACACACACACACACACACACACACAATAACCTGTCATTTTGCAGGGAGCTAAGCAAGATTTCTGGATAGGCTGCCATGACGATTCATATCATCACTTCCATGCAGGGCACGTCATTTGATTTTCCATTTCATTATGCATTCTGCACACAAGGAAAAGCTGCCATTAACAAGATGTGCTCCTGGATTGGAATCAACTCGTGATGAACTCAGATAAATGATTTACAACTCTTTTATTGTCTCTGGAAAGACAATAAATCATTTGACATTACAAAGCGTACATGGATCCAGGAATCCTTGAAATGCAGACAGAAGATACAAAGATTGGTCCACATCCCCCCATTTAGTGGGCATTTAATCTGGAGAGAAATAACATTTTTCATTCTCTAAAATGTTCTGTTCTTTTGCTGGAGGAAAAGTCTAGCACAAAAATAAAATAAAAATAGGTGCATTGCTTCTTGTACGTACCACCACCGTCGTCTTAATTTCACTCATTATGAACAAGAAATATGTTGAGGATTGTTGGAATATTCCGCTCACAAGAAAAGCGCCTGTGTCGACACTTGTTAAGTCACTGACACAATTTGCTTACACGCCACCGATTAAATAGATTGTGTGTTTATTTTAGTTGCCAAGGCAACTCATCGTCAGTTCACTATTTCAGGCTGACACTAAATGAACAGCAAGCAACTTCAAACGTGTGTGGGTGCGTGGGTGTTATCAGACACTGAGGGTGTTTGCTGAATTGGAACGCTGAACCGCTACCAACAGTTTTGCCAGTTGTAAAATACAATTACAACTACACCGAGTGAAAAGAGTTCAGGTGTACTGCTCCTGCTTTACTGCTGAGGGACGTTTGACCCGTCATACATATTGAGGGACTGATGGTTTATGCTGATGTAGTTGCTGTTTCACCAGCGATCGTAATCTAAAAGGTCTGCAAACACAAACTTGTGAATTAGGAACCACATTGCTCCTCTGAATGAGGAAACAACCTCCCGAGTGTTATGATTGGCCGCCACACGTCGCACTGAGAGAAATCTCATCGCTGCTTTATCTGCTGCAAGAGCTCCACCCCTATCAGGATTTCCACATACAAACTGAACACTATGTAGGTGTACACTGATTTAAAGATGTACAAAGAAAAAAAAAAAGTTCTGATGTACCCGCTAAGATAAAGTTGCCACAAAGTTGTACTCGCGCAGAGTTGTACTGTGAGTGTAACTCCGCCACAGTGGTGACAGGAGTTACCATTTTTTTGTGTGCGGGAGCCAATTCAAGACCAACTCAAACTGGCAGCTTCGGAAGTATCCAGAAAAGTCACGCTTGAAAGGACGAATTCCACTAATACGCAAATATATGGTCACCATGAAGGATGGCCTTCAAGGCCACCAGAATTCACAAACAACACTGATGTGTTAATGGCTTCACTACATAGTAGACTAGAGGTCAGTGTTTTCTGCAGTGTACTGCATGTAGCAAGAATACTGCTGAGCTGGCAAACCTAATACATGTGTGAGGAGAGACCCATCTGTATTTTTATTTGAGATTTAATCACATTAAATGGCTAACAGTATACTGAAGGGTACTGTAAAATTGTTGTTTGGGAGGGGCATCTTAATACCTAATTGTGAGAATGAAAAACAAGAGAACAAGTCTAACTGTAATAAAAAATAAAAAAAGTTGTCTGTAATTTTACAAATAAGACAGCTGACTTTTGTTTTATCGCTGCTCTTTAGTCGTTAAAGTATCTCATCGATGGTCTCCAATGAGTTTTACCACCTGCGGATTTTGTCACTATACTATATACCAATACAAATGAGGTCATTTAGTTGAATTTAGTTCATACTCATACCGAGTACAGTATGAAACTATATGTCGTCCACAGAGAGATCCATCGTCTTTTGATTAGTTTCCTCGTCCTTAAATTTGACAGGGTTGTGACTTACTGTCATGCTGCAGACTATCAAAATACTTACTCCAACAACCGAGTCCCACTCATCACTCCACAAAGCTCATTACAATGCGCCGATCCACTTCAGCCTCATTATTCACACTCACGCGCACACACACACACACACAATTAATTCTGCAAAGAGCAATCTTATGACTGCAGGTTAGTAATTAAGCAGGATAAATGCTGCCGTCCAGGATCAATGTGAATTACGACTGAGCTACTTGGTGGCTTAGAGTTACGGAAACAATCTTCATCTCCGTCCTCCTCCTCTTTCACCTCACTCCAAACCCCCTCCTCCTCCTCCTCCTCCTCCTCTGCCAGCTCCTGACATTATTATCCACTCCCTGCTACACAAACACTGTCACCTGCTGCGCATCTCCCTATTCATCATGCAGGTGCACTGAAAACGTAGTGCCAACTCCACGTTAAAGTATAGCTCTATTATTGGAACGTGCGAAGAACAACCGCAGCAAGATTGAAAACAGTTTCAGTCAAAGACTTTCCAGCTACTGCTGCTCTCAAGAAGGATGTGAAAATCAGTGAAAACACTGACGGAGATGGAGATGCCAGAAAGTAAAATAAAGTGACCTTATTGGTTGGTAATGTTTAGGATTAATTGGGAATGCCATTTCATATTGGGACTATCGTACACAAATCAAGCACACAAGATCCATCGTATCTTATCAATTCATCCGTTAACGAACATGCATTCTCACTCGGCTGCACGTTCATCTTTGCGGTAATGAAGATGACATTTAAGTGCACCGCATTCAGTAACATCCACTCATTATCTCATAAGGCCAAATAACAAAATGGAATTAAAACAAAAAGAAACATCACATTCATGTGTTAGCATCAGCAGCCATAATTAAACTCTATTAGGCAAGGAGATGCAGACATAATTAGCAATCTAATAGTATTAAATAAGTCAACGTAGCCCACATAGTGAGATCTGGCAGCAGAGACGTTAAATCAAAAAGAGTTGTCCATTACAAACCTAAATCAGGAAGAATAACTTCCCCACAGGAGGGTTACATTGAGCACATATGCTCCCATACATCATTAGGCTGAGTTCTGCTACCGCGTTATGTCAAGATTCAATTTATTACCCATATTTTCATACCGTGGAAATAAATCCTGTATTACTTACAAGCCAGAATGAAAGAGTGAGCTATACAGCTAAAAGAAAAGTTCTGTCTTCAAGTGACAGTCGCCATTTAACACCCACAATAATGACGTGACTGATGTGTGTAGCCAAGCAGAGGCATTCAGCTGCTGTCTATCACACAGAGGGGGGCGGAAATCTAAATGGAGGAGGCAAAGTCTTACATTCCCCTGATATTGTGATTTAACATTGTAATCTCTCACTACTTTATTTGAGAACATCTGTTGACTCCAGATAATTGAACTGAATTGTGTGCGCGAGTTTTAATGATGTCGCAATTCTCATTCAGTCTTGATAAAGCAGTGCGTGTTTGTCACAGCTGCAACACCACAATAACATCACAAACCCTGGCAAACAATGCTTATTTACCCGCCCACCCTGACATAACAAATCCCAATTTATTTTTCTTAAACTGCAAATCTTTCAGGAGCTGTAAGTTTCCATACATACCAACTATGGCAAGTGTTTGAAATTATTCACAAGATTTCTCCACAACACATATTAAAAGGTATATAATAGCAAACTAAGAATTCAAGCGTTGGATTTCAATATTGTCATACACTATATGCATTATGCAGGTCCAAGGAAGTGTTGGAATGAGTAGATACATAAGTAGAAAAAAGTAAAATGACATTTTCTAAAGTTCTAGTGGAATTTTAATGGGAAAGATAGAGTTTAAGTTTGGTTTAGTTTAAACAAAAGGAGACCCCTGTTGTCTGAGGTATCATGTTTTTAAAAAGTGCCCCACCCCAAAAAAAAAAACAATCTCAACACTTTGGATTTATAAAAAAAAAATCAGACCAGTGATTTAAAACTAAAGCAAATTGTTTTAATTATTATTTTGACGGCATTTTATGCTTTTATTAGATAGTTGAAAATAGACAGATGACAGGAAATGAGGTAATGAAACACAACAAAGGTCCTAGCTGGACTTGAATCAGGGATGTTAGGGTTCTCCCCTCGGCCACCAGTGCACCCCCAACATGCAGTAGATCACTTTTATTAACTGGCACAGTCCAACTTATGGCCGGTCTGGGGCTGGGAGATAACTCAAGCTTAGCTGCTACTGACTTTCCGCAGAATTGTGTCACGATGACATGATCGTATAGTGTTTTACAGAACACTCATACTGTACATTTATGATTCTAAAATAATAAAATGTCATTTAAAAACTTGAAAACACATTAGAACACATTTTAATGCGCTGAACTTTACTTATTCAGATGTGAATATGCATCCATTCAACATATTGCAAACATATTGCCCTGCCCCGCGGCACCAGCGACTTCAGCATGTGGACATACGCGGTTCAAATTGCAGACAACAAGCACAGACAATTGAACAACGTATGGCTCGCAGTGCAATCTATTCTAGCCAAAGTGGCTCCCAATCAAACTCAGTGAGGAATGGGCCAGGTTCGGAACAGCTGTTAACCTCTCGCTGACACCAAAACTTTCACATCTTAAATCAATTCTGTGCTCATTCTACTCCCATCAGCCTCTCCTGTCGCCCATCTCTTATCCCACTTCACACTTTTCCACTTCTTTCTATTATACCTCTGGTCCCCATTCTATCTGCTCCTCACTGACCACTTCAATGTTTCCCCACAGCCCACAGCCCCCAGTCCCCCCCCCTCACCCCCACCCCCCAGTCGCCTCTGTATGTCAGACAGGATCTTCTCAAATAGATGCAAGGATTCAGTCTGACAGCTTTATCTCTGATGCTGTTCACACATTCTGGGATAGTTTCCAGAGATTTATGACACCCGAGTGGCACCTAGCTCTAAAACAGGGAAGGAGGGCCATATGGATAGAGTAAAATAAACTGCAAGACATATATCATGGATGTTATGTCAGAAAGAGGTGATAATTGGAAATGCTTCACTCGCAATGATTTGAGGTATGTTTTTTTTAAGCCGACACAGTATCCATGTAAACTTTTATATGCTACATAACCATAGAAATTTACGTAACATTAATCACGGATTCATCTTTATTGATATTATCATAGATGATAATATATGTTTTTGCAGATAAACCCAGACAGTCCTGTTAAAGGGGTACATTCATTCTGTTTTACAGACATTCTTAGTTCCTAAACAATATATATTAAAGACTTTGATGATCCTCTGACTTTTCATCTAGCGGTCAAAATTTCAATCTGTTTAATACTAAGTTTTGCCAAATACCAGCTAATCTAATGACATACACAGCCTCAGTCGTAATGTTTAGTGCTTTAGTATCAAATGTTAGCATGCCAAAATGCTGAACTAAGATCGTCATGGTAAACATTATACCTGCTAACCTTGAGCATGTTAGCATGCTGACGTTAGCATTTGGCTTAAAGCGTCGCTGCCTTTTCAATATTAATGAATGGACTCGACAGATGGAAGGAAAAACATTGACATAAAAACTTTACACAAAAACTGAGAAATATATAGATTCACAAATGAAAACATGATGTGGTCATCTGTTAAAAGCACAAACATGCAATAACAACAGGATGTATTTAGCTATATGCAATCATCCCATTGCATTGATGTCCTCATCTTTGTCGGAAAGTTGAACCGCAAATGGCTTTAGAAATATAGCAAAGACAAACACCAGCGGACTCTTCGATCTCACTGATGCCTTGGTAGAAAGGTAAAGACAGGCGAGATGAGACCTGATACAGGGGATTAGGCAGCATTACAGCCATCTCAGCCCAGCTGATTCATATTCTGCACACAGTGCGAGCAGTTTCAGTGTACATAAACCTAGACAGGTCTGGCTTATTACTTACAGCTCAATGTTTAATCAGTAGACATACATGTCTGAGCATTAAAACCCACTGGGCTTCTGTTTGATCCGATGATTTCCCTTTTCCATCAGTCCTAATACGCACACACTTACAACCTTATCAGTGAGCTAATTTAGTTTCCTCCCGGCTGGCAAAACAATTCCAGGGCTTGAAAAAAAAAAAATGGCTGCTGCTTTGACTGCTTCCTCAAACAATGCTTACTCCACATTAGCCGTGTCTGGATGAGGAGTTCCCTACAGGGAGATACAGTATATGAATTAGGCAACGTACGCTTATTAGAGACAGCCCTCATTAAAAAGCCGCCAAAGAAGACGCCTCGTCACGACACAATCTGTGTTTCGTAAGGTGTTAGCCGAACCCAAAACATAGAGCGTAAGAGTGAGATAAAGTGGGACAGATGGAAAGACAGGAAATGCTGCAAGAGGAGTTAATAATTAACCTTTAAACCGTTAACCGACAATACGAATTTGGACAGATTAATGCTATCAAATGCTTAAAAAGGAGCGGCTTGCCACTCAAAGGAGAATAGCTCGTCCACCTTAATGGTCAGCCCACTTTAAATGAATCTGTGCGGGACATCTTGAATGGCGAACGTGGCCGCATGTGTCCACGACTGAGCATACACTGCAGCCGGCGGTGAATGATGGATTAAACCTGTTTGTGCATCGCGTTGTCGTTGCAGCTGGGCGGCTTGATAGGCACTTCAACCACAGCAGCCCTGCATGCAAGGCACTAATCTGGTCGGTTAATGATCGGTTAACCAGGGTCAGCTATCAGTCAAAAATAGTCGAAAATAGCATCCCTATGAAAGACAAATTGAGAGGAGAGAGATGTTAAACGCAAAACTTGATTTAACTTGACTTAACTTGACAACACTCACAAATTTCCAAGTATCAAGTTCACAAGCCTTTAGGGGGGTATTATGTAAGTTTGAAAGAGGAGGCTCCCTGGAAATTAAATGAAAATCTTCTCAAAAACTTGTATAATGGCAACACAAAACAACTGTGCATCTTTTGAGAGAAGAGGAAAAAACGTATGGTGCTGCAAAATGGTGGTTGGCATGAAATTGGGACATAATAAAAAAAAAAAAAAAACTTAGCTGGGTTTTTTGCTTTTTGCCCAAAACTGGTAACACGTACTTTTAAAAATATGAGCAATGAGGCCATGAACACGTGGCAACACAGGCACACCAATAGGCTACACCAAGTCAAAACAATTGATTTTAACATATTTTGGCATATTGAAACATCTTAAAACATATTTTGTAATTGAGAGAAACAACATGCATGTATAACAACATGTTTGCTTTCATCTCAGCTTTTACTTTGGCTCTACATTTAATAACAGGTGCCGTTGTATCAGCATCCATTCAATGCGCAAGTGGTTTATATGGGGGGAGCAAATGTTCTCTGCTAAACAGCCTCACTGAGTATCTCCTCCCTGCTGCTTAATAATATCCAGCCAGCTATGGCATTGAATAGATAACAGAGTGTTATTTAAACAAACAATCGCTGCACATGCTCCAGAATCCCGCCATTTGCTCAATGTTTTCAAGAATGCCGAACATTACTCTGAACGTCATTAAGCAGCAGCGACAGATTTAACAATCCTACAGCAAATATTGCGATAAGTCGCGTCATTTTAATCGTTCCGTAGACTGAAGAGAAGATAAGTCCCCAAAGAGAACCCCAGGAGAACGGGGCTGCATCGCTGACACACTGAAAGCTGGCTCACGCTGTGTTTGATCATATCTTCGGCACCAATACAATATGATGCAAACAAGGAGGAGAGGAAACCAGGTCACGCTCAAAGCCCTTCAGAGATTTCTTACTTTGTGCCCACACTTCTCTCACTCCACCAAACCTCTCTCATTTTTCCTTTTTCCTCTTTTCTAAATTCCCCGTCTGTGTTGTATTGCATTATTGCTGAGCTTCTTCTTCCGCATCGCGCCCGTATCTGTTTCGGTCAAAGAGATCATTGGTTGTCACGCTAACGCTGCGTCCTCTTTCCCGCTTCCCTTAGTTTTCTCTTCCCCTACTTTACTGACATTTCTCCATCTTATTTTCCTCATTTGTCCTCATTTCCCCTCTCCTCTCCTCTCCTCTCCTCTAAAGAGCCACGTTAATGTGAACTCACCTGAAAACATTACTTCCCCTCATTCATCACGTCCATAATTAAACTAGCCTCTTGACATTGACACAGGAGAATAGCTCTGTATGGGTACAAACAAGGCGGGAAAACATATAGTTTCTTTTTAATAATTTGATTAAGAGTCATTGGAGCATGTTCCCCCCATGCTTTAGCTCCTCATTTCATTTTGATGAATAAGTGATGAGATTCTGCTGTTGCTGTTGCCACAGCATTGGTATGCAGATGGAGACAATATGAAGACCAACTCCCCCCCCCCTCTCTCTAGAGTTGTCGATGAACAGTTTGTCTGTACTTAATGAATCACGGAGTGATCATTTCATTTTTGATTGGGTGAGCGGCTGCATGAGTTGTTGTTCATAGACCTCAGAGTGACTCGGAGAAAATGGGAGTCAGGCCCGGCTAATAAGAAATTAACCGCACGCAGAGTGATGGCGGCTCCAAAGTGCATTCGTTCTCTGTGGCCATTAATGTCAACTCTCACAGAGAAATTATGGCGTTTATTAAGAGTGAGTGCGCTAAGACAGAAAGTATGCTTTTGTGCGTGTGTGTGTGTGTGTGTGCATGCGCATGTTAGCAGTGTAGCGCAGACAACACTCGGTGGCTAACCATTAGTACTCTCTGGCTGGATTTACATGGTACCTCCATTAAACCGCAGCACAAATCCAAATGGAAGAGGTCAGCAGTGACAAGACTGCAGACAATAATGCGATAATATTCTGCAGACAGGTATGCGTTCACGCCAGGACATCAAGGTTGTCAATAAATTGGAGCGGCATAAGTTGTGAAACATTGCCGGCTTGTAACAAATCAAATACAGTTTTTACTTGGAGGACATATGCCACTCGGCGGATAATTGTATCTGCTTTGATTCAGGGGCGTACATTTCCTGCCTGAGTGTTTCCAGGTGGACTTAAACTGTCGAGTGTCGCAACAGTAATTCATCAAAAAAATCATATTCAACACACTAAGATGCATGAGAACCAAACCTCATAGCATTACGAGGCACAGTTGAGACAATAACCTTGAAGAGGCACACAGTAAAAGCATTACATTCAGCCTATAAGCACCTTGAAAGTAGGGAATATTGCACAAGTACTTTTGGTAGTAGCTTTGCCCACAGTGAAGTGGTCATTCCGATGTTTGAAGTTGTCTGAATTACATAACTGCCCCTTTAAACAGCTTGAGGGTGGATGGTTGCTGAGAGCTACTCCAGCTCATCCTTTATTCTTGAGGTTTGAGTCCGATTGTTTGGAGAGCAACCATTGGCACAGTACAAGAGGTCACTGAGAGCCTAACTGGTATCTGGTATCAATTTTCTGATGGCAGTGCATTGCGTCAGTCACCGGATCAAATCACAGATAACAAGATCATTCTGAAACAAGTACATTTCAGTGATTGTAAAGATAAGGAAGTAAAAGATAAAAGAGATTTTAAAAATACATGTAGGTCATTATTCTGCTCCGTTTCTTTGGCATAGTTTCCTCTCGTCTTTGGCTTCCAGGTAATATTCCTTCAATATAAATCCTTTGAAAAAAAACAGTGCTGAATACTGACCTATTATGAACCCATGATAGGGAACTGTAATTCACTTTCACGACTGAGATGAATCAATATTTGATCCGAAGCTAGTGAAGGGAACTGAACGAACGGGGCACTGATTTTATTGCCGGCAATACCAGAACCACGATACAGGAGAGGAGAGAGGAGGGGGGGAGGAAAGTACCACATCCACCACTGTGCTTCCTCACTCAGAAGTGTAAAAGACAAAGTGTAAGAAGCGTGGCACCAGCGCAATCACCGATAGCAAAGGCAGTAAACTGTATTGAATCAATAACGGTGACAGGCTTGGGGCTGTTTATGGTTTCTCTGATCAAGACAGAGCGAGAACATCCATCCAGGTTAAGACCTCAATCCTCTAAACTTTCTGGCCTGGGTCAGCAGCCATAAAACTGAAACCCCAGCGTCTTTTGATTGTTTTTGAAGCTTGACACATTGGAAGTGCTGGATGAGAGCGTTATGGAGGTTAAGGCTGAAAACACACACATCAAATTCAGGGTAGCTCTTGTGGGGTTGCGGCGCGTTAAGCGATTTTTCAAGTGACCCACTTTAATTTGAAACTAGGATTCTAGTCATGCACAAATATCCATCCAGCTAAAAGGAAGCTTTATGGCCATCCTGTTCCCGACCTGACACTACCCACAAACTATGGGGATCAATCGAGAACCTCACTATGCTTTAAATGACTGTCACAGTGATAGTTATGAGGATGTGAAGCTTTCCGAAAGACACGCACACAAAGGCTTGTTGCATACCTCAACCTGTTGACAGATCTGGATGAGCTTTGCCATTTGGTTCTCCAGTTCGCTGTTCCTCTTCACCAGGTTGGTCAGGTTGTTCTCCAGGGTTTGCTGTTGGGTGGGGTGGAGGAGGCGGAAGGAAGGGACAGGAAGACAAGGCCGAACATTAGCGCATACAGTACAGAGTGTGCAGAATGTGCATTCACAGTCAGGTTATGGATGCCACTACGTTATTGTGCATTTCAAATTTCAAACATTCAGTTCAATACACTGGCCTAAACCTTATACTATTATTAGAATTTCTTAACATGCAGTTGGGATTTTTCATTAAACAAAAAGTAAATACGACATGAATTGTTCTCTATTACATATATCAGGTGACAGCATGCCATAGTATGTGATGTTTTTTGGTGAAGTCTGTGATATCAGTGCCTTGTCATTTACCTCATATCCACCAAGTACCAATTCATATTCATCATTTTGTACAGTTATACAGGAAAGCAGAAGGATTGTAAGTATTAAAGTCCTACGCTGTTAGGTTGTGCTTTAACCTTAGTGCTATTCTTATGCATTAGGCTGCATTGAAAATCAAATAACATTCATAGGATCTGACGGATAAAGATTATTATTACTACAGACTATCAATTTACATACATCTTATTGGGTCAGCTGCAACCCAGTAATGAAGTAGAGTAGTGTGAAACTAAATAATTGGTCACTATTAAAACATGCTTTCTGTGACATCAACGGGAAATAATACAACACTGTACTAATTTTACCTTCTGTTGTTTCCATATTTTTCCTTTGATCATGGTCCTGAGTGTTGCTTTATAACATATGAAATCCATGTCAAAATGTTTCTTTACAAATGTTTAACTGCTGTTGTTTGGCAACCGGTCATTTTAAATAGTTTAGTGAATGGGTCCAAATGCTATGAAGGCCAATGAGACAGCATAGGTTACTATATATTAAAATCATTTCTATAGCTGGGTTAATATCAGGGTTATATGCTGACAAGTAAACACTATTCATTGCTGCCGTTAAGGAAACATATTCAACCCCATAATGCAATTCATTGCTTTATGACAGCTACAAGTGTATATTATATCATATTAGCTAACATATGGTCTGTAATGTGATGATTTAACTGCCTGTCCTCGTCATACTTTACTTTAAAGCCACGAAAACAACCTCCTGATAACTGAATAATTAAATTCAACCTCCACTGGCAATTTCAATGATCAAACACTCAATTACTATCCCTTCATTGTGTCTGTTTTTCAAATGTAACACAAAAGACACACGCACATGAATAAAACTCACTCAAACACATATACAGTACAAAAGATGAAAATGGAAAACGAGCAAATAGTGAGCCAGAAATAGAACCGCCGTTCAAAAGGAAGCAAATCCTCGAAGGCGGTGACGACGATGGGCATCAACACAACAAAAACAACAACCACAGCTGCAAAGAGAACAGGAGAACAAAGCAGCAGACAAGCGGCGGGTGTTTGAAGTAGCTCTGCTCATGCAAGTGAAAGGGAGGTGGGCTGGGCAAGCACCTGGCCACGTCTTTGACTGTCTGACTGTACATCTGTCTGTCTGTTCTGTTTGTCAGGCAGCCTCCTTGCTTTCCAATAACTCCTCTGCCTGGTTTACTCTGTCTGCCTGTTGTCTGTTTGACTTTGCAACCCACTTAAGTATTTATCTCACTGCTTATCTCCCTGCTTATCTCCTTCTCTGCATCCCTTCCTTATCCATCCAGTTGTCTACCTCTGTGCCTGTCTGCCTCGATGCAGGGATAGGGGAGGAGGGGGAGGAGGGTACGAGGGTTGGAAAAAGGCAGCCAGGGAACTCACCGCAGCGCTTGTCTTTGAAGCCTCCATTACTGCATCTGACACTCTGCCCGGGCTCACCTGATAAGCCTACGAACACACACACACACACACACACACACATACACCAACATAAGTGCACGCATAAACACACACGCAGACAAGCCTGAACGCACAACGTCTGTCACCTAAACGCAACTGAAGAAGAGAACTCCTCCCTGATAAAGCCATAAACACTCTTCTTATGGTCTTCTACATGAATGCAGATGAGAGTGCGGCTCACAGTGTCTGTGAATATTTCCCTGCAACTGGAGCTGGAGTTACATCACTGGAACTTGCATTCGGTTGTTGTGTCGCAGCCCTGCGTGCGTGTGTGTGTGTGTGTGTATATATGAGGGAGTTTGAAGTGGAACATCAGTGAGAGGGGACAGATGGGTCATTAATTAGCAAGCTGGAGACGAAGATGATTAATACATCAGAACACAGCTGCCTCCCTTGAGAATACAGTGAAACAAACTCCTCTGTCCTCTACATACATGCATGCGTGTGTGTGTTTCTGCCTATCTTTATGTGTGTGACTCAGTAGGTGTATCTGCATTCATACATTTACGTCACACAAATGTACAACGTGCATTTGTCTCTGTGTATGCAGATGACACCTGCTTGTACTTGTAGGTTAAAAAAAAAGGCCCAGACCTTTGTTTGTGTGCATTCGCTCTATAGCTGACCACAAAAAGGCTGCTGTGCGTGTGTGTGTAGATAGGTTTCTGCTTGACTTGTGTTGGCACTCCTGTGGCTTCCGCCCAGCAGGCAGGACGAGTGGCAGAGAGAGAGGGGGAGGTAGAGCAACCGTCAACAACAAACTCATTAAAACACACAACAGACATCAAAGACGGCGAGAACCACTCAGAGATAGTGAGAGGGTGTGGAGAAAAACATGGATAAAGGGAGGAATGGGGGCACAGAAGGGTGTGATGAGTGGCAGCAAGTGTTGGATGGTTAGCGACATGTAGGAAGTGGCAAAAATGACATGTCAAGCATTTTTATAATTTGATATGACGGCTGATTCTGTCAAAATCAGTATATGAGCAGCTATGGCAACAGTTTGGAACTTGAAAAAACATCAATATTGGGTTTCACCAGCTAATTCTAGATCAATGACTAACTTTATAACTTTCTTTCTCTGTAACTACAAGCTAGTTTCAAACGAGTGATTTACTGAACCACGTTGCAGCATTACAACTTAAGAGTATTAACTAAAAAAGACACAGTGTAGCTAGTAACGTGTACATTGGTTGCTAGGAAATATAGGAATACGTAGCACGATCCAATCAAAAAACATGTAAAATGAAAGGCATTGTAGCATCATCAGCTGTAACATAACCTCCAAAAATAACATTTTTAGGGTGCCAAACAATATCTTAAATCTCCAGTTAGTAAACACTTATGTTATAAACCAGGCTAAGTTTAAATGTCCAACCCAACCATGGGTGTTACTTCAACATTCATTTTAGTGCCATCATTTCCGTAATCTATCGACTGTTCAGCCCATATGTCTGCTGGCGTGGAAGGGAGACGGTGGAGTGAGAGACGGGTTGCACGAGACAAGCTAAGGCAGGGGAAGACACGAACGGAGGGAGGAAGAAAATAAACGCCAAGCAGAATTAATTGACAAATTGCATTTCAGTTTCTTGAGGCACATGATGGGGCTCGCTGTGGTAGGCAGGGCTCTTAGCATAAGGTAATATCATTCATTCACTGATTCAGCTATGGACGTGGCATGTCATGAGAGTGAGCAGAGAGAGTGCGACAGAGATGGAGGGGGTTGATGGGATGGAAATAGGCATGAGTCCCGTGCTGAGAGGTGCAGCTTGGCAGAGCAGCTTCAGTCTGGCCTGCCCTCTAATTCAGTCTTCTGTGGCTCTATTTTCCCTCGTTATCCGTCTTTCTGTCACTCTCTACGTTTCCCTCGTTATCCGTCTTTCTGTCACTCTCTACCTTTCTCTCTTTTCAACAGTACGATCTCCTCTCGCCCTAACCTGGCTTTCTGTATCCTCCCTCGCTCCATGTCTCGCTACCTCAGTCCTTATTCCGTCCGTCTTGGCACAGTTACAACTTCAGCTGCTGACGGCCCATCATCTTGGGTTAGATCACCACCCCCTCATATGACTTCATTGTGTTAAGGGGCTCCAAGGTCTCATTCCTTTATAGATGATCCCATTTCTCTTTGAAACAAAAAAGGAAAGAACCTTATTTATATTACAGCAGCTACGGCAATTGGAGAGAGGGATGGTGGGAGAATTTTTTTTTACGGGAGACTTGCGTATGATGAGACGTTTACTGAACACACGTTCAACTCAAGTTTGAGACTGCTGTCACAGTTTTATCTTTAGTCATCACTGTTCACAGTCTGTAGCTCAATTCATGTTGCTAAACCACGAAATTGCACAGAATTACATCATGAAGTACCAGAAAAAGAAATACAATTATTTGTGTCTATAAAAGGCGACAACCCAAATACTCATCTTTCTGAGAAATTTTAACAAGCCAAAGACTGATTTCTAACTGTGACAAATTAGCAGTTGGCAATTTGTGAAATCATATTACGGTTATCCAATTACAGTGTAATGTGTTACTCCTCAACCTGAGACATGGGCTGAGCTCATTGTTAGTCTGTGACTGGAACATTAAAATGACTTTTATCTGAGATCAAATTCAAGTAAAAAAAAAAAATAAAAAAAAGTGGCAGTAAGAGAAAAAAAAGAAGTGTTTTACATATCCAACAGGAGAAGACTGCCTCCTAAATATTAAGATGTGCTTGGCTATAGGGGAAAAAATGTACACAGGATGTTTACGCTTCACTGCATCGCTTGGCTTATAAATTGACATTGTCCAGTGGCGGATCCTCTGGGAAGTTACGACAACAAAAATTCAACCGCCAGCGCTGCCACAACAAAAATTTAACAAAATGCCCTGAGGCTAAGTATCCAACTTCAAAGTCTTTTACTTTTAATGTATTCAGGATCCTCCCCCATGCACAACGAGACAGTAAGAGAGACAGAAATGAAAGTGAGAGAAAGAGGGAGAGAGCAAACTTGGGAAAGAGCAACAGAATAGAAGAAGCTCACTTTACAGCTGTTGTTAACAAGAGGCTTTTCAAAGTCTGGATGTGTCAGTAACACAAACCTTCTGGGAAGCAGGGTTTTTGTCTGAGGATAATATTCCATAGGGCAGAGCTCTTGAGACCAACCAATTGCAGCAGGGTATAACAAACGGGGAGTCACGCTTGTCTCATAACCCGCTGGCTAAAGCCCAATTAATGAGACCAATAGGGATGCTTAAAACTAAAATGTTAACACTTTTTTGTTTGCATCTCACTACCAAAAGCAGTCCATTTGGGCATTTTGGCTTTGCCTGTTGTGCAAGGTAAGAGAGTTCACCTACTACCAATTCAACATAAAGCAAATGAATACACAACAAAAATGTCAAGTTTAACAGTGGCCGTAAGGTATTCACTTTCATAGTGTTAGCTCTGAATAAGATGCTACACAACTCCTCTGACCTTCAAGCTATAAGCGACCGCTTGAATGTTCAAGGGATTTCGAAACAGTGGGGGTTCAGCGATAAATGGGAGCAGACAGCTACAAGATGCTTACTTTCATTTAGAAGTCTCGTGGGGGAATTTAAATAAAGTTGCTCAGCAAAGGCAGGAGAAGGAAGCAGGGAAGGGTACGGAAGGACAAGTCTATACTGCCATAGTCAACTTCTCTTAGGGCTCGGCTTTATGGATCCCAATAGCTTTTTCCCCTTAAGGCTTATTATGAGAAAATGCCATCTTAAAAGAACACAAATCCAATAGTAATTCAGGTTTTTTAGCCACATGAGAGGATTAGGATCAAGACATTTCTCTGTAGGTTTGAAAGGGAATAATAAATCGTCATGACTGCTGAACAGCAGTGAGGAGGCCAGACACACGCATTATATTTTTGTTTATATGACTCTCGGATATCCCATGGGCCCCTGTGTGCTTTTCGCTTCCCAATTATTTGTTTGGGTCAGAAACAGACTTACCCAGGACTACTAAAAAAAACAAGAAGAAAGCTAGAGATAATAAGAATGAAAAAGAAAAAAAAACACAGAAATTGATGTTACATGAGGCAAAGACATATCCCTGTCCATATCCCAATGGCATTTATTAGACACTTTACTATCATCTTACAGGCTGAGGATACCGTGATATTTAAATGTAACGAGATTGAAATGTAATACTACGGATTAGGGGGGGGGGTCTGGACTGAGATGAAGTGGGGTTAGTTGAAAACAGTGAGGGTTGAATGGGCTTAAAGGATTCTTTCTGTTTCATTTCCATCGGCCTACACTGGATTCTTGTTGGAACAGTGTAATTCAGTTTCACGGATTAACACTGAGAAAGGAGAAATACTACATATACAAGTGGCATGGCTGTTGTTCCATTCGACCAATATCTCTGCTTAAGAGAGAGCGCAACTTTTTCTTCGTCGTCTTTTGAGCCAACGGTGATACACTAAATGTGTGCTAATTGACGACATCTCACAAATGGGGCATCGAGAGGCAGCAGACCAATAAACTAAATGGGGGCTGAGAAATTAAGAGCCTTAAAATAAATAAAAATAATTAGTGCTTCTCTAAGAAACATCAGTGATACAAACGTGACTTCTGTTAACATTACTGTAGAATACTAATATGGCTTTGGTGGTAAATCAAGAGCAACACACTGGATGGTCTTTTGCTGCTCCTACAAAAACACGTAATTAGCAGTCACTTGGATGTGTCGATGATCTCATTATTTACTGTAATGTCATTAAGGTCCCATTATTCACAGTGGTATTGATTTCAAATAGCCTATATAGTATTTACTATGGAAGAGCTACAGGAGATAACGCTCAAATAAAAATGATGAATTAAACCGATGTGTTAATGCCAAAAATGTGGCGTGGTATTTAAGATGAGTATTTACTGATTGTGATTGAAAATGGAATTTAATGCTTGCCAGACATGTAATGGCTTGACTTATTGATGACTATGGACTTTACAGAGAACATGTCAAAGTCTAAATTGAAATCTTATTTATGCAAAACGTACTGAATCTTTCTTATCCGTCCGAAGCGGTTGCTACTCTTAATGGAGCCCGGTGTCTGAATGCAGTCCTAATCTCGTCATTGATTTGTGAATTACTTGCATCCCACAGACACCAGATCTTTGAAGTTGTTTTATCAGAGTTGTACACTGCGCAGCTCATACCAAATCCTTGTTATCCACGTCCGGCCTTATCCATAGCAGATGATATTATAAGGCTGGTGCTACTAGCTGTGGGCTGGATAAAAAATATTCCCGTCTTCAAGACTCGAGCTGTAACCAACCACTGTGACTCCTGACTAAAGACAGTATCAACACCGTGGCTCGGTTAGGCTGCTTTGTGGAAATAGAGGAGAATAGATAGATAGAATGGCAACCGGCTTCGGAATAAAACATCATTATTTCGGGGAATATATTGTGTGTACAAGGTTATGTGCAAAATTGATAGTAAAGTCCAGAGAAACAGCGAGCACAGCTCTGTAGCTAACCGCAATCGGCTACGTCAAGGTTGTCGAGGTTAATGCGTTCCTGTTAATCTGTGACTGACATCTAAAGTGCGCAGCCTGTAGCCCTGAAAATGGGCCTAGATTGCGAGATACAAGTCAAATGAAGACGGTCACAAACAACTGCTCAGGTTGTGCCTCGCATGTCCGGGTCTGATTTGTTGCTTGGTATGCTTTACCCACAGATATATCCAAAACAATGTTACATCAAATCAAGATATTTGCAGCAGAGGTACAATGTCGCAGACCTGAGCCGAGCAGATAATACCCAAATCTGTCTCCATACTGAAAGGCGACACTTTGCTACTCCTAGTAATATCTGGACTGTGACAACTGTGAACAAAGCACACGAAGAAGAAGCTGATCTAGGCTTCTAACTCTAGGGTAAAATGGCACATTTCCCAAAGATGTTGGAGAATTATTTTAAGGGCCCAAAGGTGCTACCCCAGTATGTTTCGCATGATAAAATGTAGGCTTTAATTGGCCCTTTTCACAGCAGCCATTTTGACATGTCATTCCAGGGTCCACACAAGTGCAATTAATAAAAATGAATGATGATCCCGTTCTATTTAGTGTGTCAAAGTCATTCCAGTGAGCCGGCATGCACAATACCAGGACCCTGGAAGCACCTAAATGGAACAGGGCCTTAAACAATGTTATTATATACACCTGTATTTACCCCATAATGACATGTCAAAATGGCATCTGTGAAAAGGGCCTATTGGCAGCAGAGTGTCCTAATCAGCAGGGAGGCTGCCCTCCAATCAGATGATCCAGGCTAAATCTCTGGAGTCAATGAGCATCTCCGCTGAAGTGTCCTTCAGCAACGCAGTGAATTCCTCCTGCCTCCGAAAACCACGGACCTGTGGCTGACCTTAACCTCTAATTTCTCTGTGAAACAGGAAGAGAGAATTTCCTCTGGAAGGTTTTTTTTTCCGACAGTCTTGGCACCATTTGCACATTTCAGCTCCCAAAGCATTATCTACGAAAAGCTGGCTTGTTATTTTTGCAATGTCAAATTGGTTCTACAGTGTACAACAGGACATTGTTATGCTTCTAACAATCTCATATAACCCACACAATTCTGATATTTCCTCAGCAGTCTTTGCTTTTCCTTTCTTTAGGGTTTTAGAGGGGTATGGAGACAAGCCTTTGGGCAAACTTTTGCAAATTTAAAATAGTTTCTAATAAGGTGCACTCACTATAAAATGAACAAATACATAGATATTTTGGTATTTGGAAAAGATGCAATCCGTGTGTGACCGTAAGGGCACGGCCCAGTTCGTTAGGTAGGATTTCAGTGGCTTTTTTTTTTACTAACCGCCTTGTCCTCCACGTTCACCTCCCATGGCACCAGCTCTAAGTGGCCGCGTGCTACATGATGGGCTTTACTGTCTTCTTCTCCTCCCAATTGGTAACCATTGCAAATGGATTTTAGATTTACAAATTCATTTAAGCAAAATTCCCGCTTAGCTCCCGCATGAAAAACCAGAAGAGTTACAGAAACCAACAACGAGACAGAGACAGAAATAAGGAAATAAAGAAATAAAAAAAGAAATAACGAAAGAAAGAGAGTGCCTAACAACAAGAGAGCCGCACAGACCGACAGGTTGTAATACAATTATCTTGCTGCCGGCTCGTTGGTATATTCATATGCCATGGTTATTCATTTTCACTTTTTTCCTAAAATGCAATAAAAGGGAGAGAGCAGTGTTTCGGGTCTGAGTCATTCTGACTGATGGGAATCCAGAGGCCTTTGATTGGCCCTGTGTCTATAAAACCCTCTGACTCATTGCTACAATGAAAACTTATCAACAAAAATACCAAAAAATCTTTCTGGTAAAGAACTGCTATGCATTTCCACCGATTTAGTCCCCAGAATAGTGGAAAGAATGACTTCATTATTTCATTTAGTTCAGTCCAAAGTTCTCGCTAACACTTTTTATTGAGCGTTTCTTAAGACACATGTTGAACTGTAACTAAAATCAAATGAAATGTGTGATCGACTAATAATACCAACCAGCAAAATGTTGTGTAGCATTAATCGGGGAAGAAAAACCCAATTATGTGACATTAATCTAGATTAACTGTGCGATTGTCGCGAGTGAAAAAAGGTTATACATCAGGGGAAGTGCCGAGCTGCAAAGCCAGTCCGCAGGAGGTCACAGAGACGTGCCGTGTACACCCTCACAAATATAATAGCGTAATGAGAACCGCAGCTGACACACAGAAACAAGTGAGTGCTGCAAAAGATGTTTGCCAAGAGAAAAAACAAGCAGCCTGATTGGTTAGCTGGGTGCCGAGAGATCCCAAGATGAGGTGAGAAAGCTTTGTATGTTTTGTATTAGTAAATAATACGAATGCGTGCACAAGCATAAAACTACCTCGTGATGGTTTTTCGCTCACCGGAGCCGGAGATTTCAGAGGCAATGTCATATCAGCTATGCAATTCTACACGGGGCTGAATGAATCTCATACAGACGCTTTTTTAATAACTACAATCAGCATGCGCTTCTGATTAAGTACTATAATCCTGCGCGATTTCAACCGCACCCAGCGTTGTGCAAAACGTCGCCACAGAATTGAGATAAGCACGGCTGTCGGTGGGGCCTGGTTAGCTGATCAAAAAGAATGCTTTGCTGAAACCAAGCTCACTAAACTACCCCTTAAGTCCTTAAGAGCCAAGACATCCACCCAAAGTGAGGGGGAGAGAAAAAGTTGTGGAGACGTCAAAGAAGTCACATTTATTCTGAGGTGACAAATGTCAACAATAGCGACTTGTGTGTCTGGTTACAAAGAAAATGTCGAAAAAACTGTGACCTGATAGAGGCATTATGATTTGTACACCTCGAGATCAAAATGAATTCTAATGGGTGAAACACAAGTTCACTACCACCCACTCTTAGTTGACAATTTGACATTGGATACACGTCGAAATGATGCCACAAACAGTTTTTGAGACTTTCGTCCCATTTTGGGAAATCAGAACCGAAGTATATTAAAACTGTAAATACACCAAAGCTGTTTTTCACACACTGTGAACATTTTTGAGTCACCTTGGGTTAACATCTGCCGCGGCCCCTCTCTGGTCTATCACCACCACATTATGCTCACTGTCTCTCATTAGATTGTATTACTAAATAAAAACATTATCGAAAACCATTGGGAAAGACTGATGGAAAACAGTTGGTGGCTGCGCTCCCTTAAGATGCTGAGTTTCTGAGAGCGGTTTGCCTGTGAACACACAATGAATAACTGAAATGACAGTTGCGAAGCTTTCATCACGGCCCCACAGCTTTGAGAGTCCTTGAAGGTGTTTTACTATATCACTCGTGGCAAAGTGACACACCAGATGATCTCCCTTCCCGACACATGCACCGCAGCATTTGCGCTTGTGGAAAATTCATGTGCGCAGCACAAACACTGGATATGCAGAACTCTCTGGTTGAGCTGGTACATACACTTCCAACCCTTTTTCCCCTCCTGAGAAAAGGCTGCCTGGAAGAGGCAACTGGTGCAGGCAGATGAAGGGATTTTCTAGGAATGGTATAACCATCATCATCGGCCTCTTCTTCTATTGCATCGTTTGCGATCTCTCTTTCTGTGCAGCTGGATAGATGCTTCTACGACTGTCAGCTCCTCTCTCTGCGCTTCTCCTCCCCTATGTTGCAACTTAATTAGCAGGAACTTTACTTATTGCTCTTTTGATAATATCACTAGGCTATATCCTATAATCCTCCAAAACCTTTGATGGTGATAAGAACTAAATTAACCTGTCTGAAATCACACAAAGACAATTTTGCATGAACATGAGTGACAATTAGCAAACAAGGATAGCTGTAGAGCACCCACACACGGACATGCCACAGTGCAGCTAATTCTACTTTTAAAGCAATAGTGTCACGTCCTAGGGAAATGGGCTTATTCACTTTCTCGCAGAGAGTTAGATGAGAAGATCAATAGCACTCTCACGTCCGTACAATAAATATGTAGCTGGAGCCAGCAGCCATCTAGCTTAGCTCAGTATTAAGAGTGGAAGCAGGAGGAAACGGACAGCCAGGCTCAGTGCCACAGTGCCAAACAGAATCTCTTAAACTCATTAATTAAAACATTATGTCTCGCTTGTTTAATACGTAAATAAAACTGTAGTGTAAAAAGGACAATTCGGCATTTTATGGGGGGAGGGGGGGGTTCAGTGCTAGACTATTTATTGGCCGTCGCTTTTACTTTTCGTATGGATAAACAAATGAAATATAACATGGGTAGATAATAATAAGACATATAATAAGAGTAGAATAGAATAGAATATAGTTTATTCATCCCCTTGAGGAAATTCATTTGTCCAGTAGCTCACACAATCCTATTAATATTATAAAATGAATAAATAAATAGATGGATAAGGATAGATAAAAAAATTCAAAATACCATCATCCATAGCAAAAAAGTACCAATACTACTGGCTCCAGATAGAGACCAGAGTGGTATTGATCTTCTCATCTAACTCACCGAGAAAAGCCAATAAGCACATTTTCCTAAAATGTCAAACTATCAAAAAACACTTTTTACACAATCTGAAGATCATCTATTTACTATTTCCTGTTAAATGTGTTAAGGGCTGAAGCCTGAACCTGTGGGTTTGCTGGAGGCAGGTTGGCTGGAAGCGAGGGCTTGTCATTTAAACCTTGAGCGATGATGAGTGAGACGCACTGAACGTCGACATCATGGAATCCCCAAGGCTTCCCTCTCCCGCCCGCGCTATTTGCTCTTGGTTCCCTGACACTTCCGATCTCCCATTCTCGCTCTTCTACGACGTCAGCCCTGACCTTCGTCATCTTGTCCTTCACTTCTTCAATCTTGCTTCTTTTTTGTTTTGTTGAAAAAAACTAAAGAACTGTGACAATAAGAGTCCTGTCTCTAAGACTTAATGCCAACTCTACGTCGCGGTTTGAATGCAGCATGTTTTATTGGGCTGGTTGCCGAAAGATACAGAGCAGACTTAACAGAGCAACTTCATCTACCATTGCAAACGGCAGACCAACTGGAACTGACAGGTTTTTATCTGATCTTTAATAATTGAAGTTCTACAAATGAATCTACTCTCCCTCTGTACTCTTTTTTTTCCCCCCGTCATCTCTGCCTGACGCTGCCGTACACGTCCTCTATTTAAACCTTCAGCCGCATAACAGGAACAAAAATCTGGTGTGAATGACACTTTCCAAGCTAAAAGCTTTACACGTGTTGCTTTACAAACCTGCAGACGAGTTCATCTGAGCTCATGCGCTACAGAAATGGGGGCTGGTTCTGCGAGAGTGTGATAAGGTTCGAAGCAACGCAGTCAGTTGATTTCTTTTGAGGCGAGAGGGTTCAGAGGCAGTTTACGCCTCAATTCTGGGAGACATATAAGACTAATGCAACCAGCAGGAGGGTTGACACACACATTAACGCACGTGTACTTAAAAACGCACAGAGGAGCACATGTCACGTGATGTGTTTAGAAATTTTACCTGAGGTGCTGCCGCCTGCTCAAGGGCATCTGAATGCAGAGTAATGTATCACTACTGATACGCATGATTGGTGGGGAAAAGGAGGCATAGAAGGCTCTGAAGTAAAGCAACTCTGATTCCAATTTACTTTTACTGCAGTCTCAAATTTAGCTTCCAAAAAAAAAAAAAAACATCCTCTGTAAGACTTTTGCTTATCTCGACAGATCTCAGCGCGGTTTTAACTCAATCTGCAACAAATATACTTCTGCCACTTCCCTGCCTCCCGGATTAAAAAGCCCATGCTTTTGCACAAACCAGATTTTTTTTTCAGCAGTTCATAGCCATGTGACTTATTGAATGGGTTCCCAGAGCTCTGTACTTGAGGGAATACACTTTTGAAATGTATTTTCAGTACATAAAGAGCAAGTGAAAAAAGCAGCACAATTGGAGTTATAAAAGGAGACGGCAGTTTTATGCTTGCTGCTGTTTCAGCAGTATTGAATGTGATAGTAGATAATGCCAACCAGAGACCAGTTTGAGAAAAACGGTGAGATTTCCACCCTGAAGCGTTTTATCCTGACCACCACAGTGTGACCCTCTACTGAGCCTTGCAGGCATTTAGATGTAGAACAGAAAAAAAAAAAAAAAGAAAAGCAGATTCTCTTCTTCTAGGGCTATATCATGCACACAACAAATCAGACACTATAACAAGAAGTCAGAGCCTGCAGACACTCCCTTCCTCCCGTTCACACACAGTGGCAGTGGTCAGTGACAAGACAGAGGGACTCTATTAGTATCAAAGCGGCTCTGTCAACCCTAACAGATGGGTTTGCTTCCTTCAAGGTGGGCGAAATAATTTACTCTCTCTACTATACTTTGCCTTATCTAATTGGGCCGACCGTGCCCAGGAAGCAGGCCAGTAAATCATGTCACTATCATGTATTTATAGATGAGGTCATGTTACTCTAGGGCTGATGGCAGCTACATAATATCTATATATGACACCTGTTACCATACCAGCTGCTGGCACGACGCCTAAAAAATGAGATGGACACTGCAGCCAGAGGAGTATGAGCGGAAAACGAGGAAGCGAGAGCATGTGACGAGGCAGAGACGATGTTAACAGGAAGACAAAGTGGGATTTTTATTGCACACATAACTACGACATCCTCAGACATATTGCTTTGACTCTGACTGTGCATGTTACATGCTGAGAATCCCAACTCTCTTAAAGGATGACAGCCCCAAGTGCAGAATCACACACACACACACACACACACTCAGTGTGGCTCAGCTTCAATGCTGGGCATCCCTGATTTGGCTAGACCCCGCAGTTATTTTGCAGGGAACAACTTTGGACAGGGTCTGCTATGGTAACGGGGCTCGCCACAAACAGGGGAGACACATTCCCAGCGTTCCTGTGATTCTGCGTGGTTGGCTCTCTGGCGTCGATATCTGGAACAGACATTCCTCTCTGAACGACTCCCCGGGGAGCTGAGCTTCCTATGCGTAACCAGAGCTCAACAGAAACTTCTAGAGACGTTCTTGCAGATCAGTGACATCACAATTGAAAGGATAATCATTTCTATTAAAAACTAACATTAACCTGCCCTTTTAATCCCTCAACTACACCCGTCGTCCTAGTGAACATAATCTCTGGAGGTTTGTTTTAATAAATAAACTATAATGCAATGCAATCAAATTTTTAACAGAAATCGGAGTTTTGTTAATGTCATACTTAATCAAAATGAATCTGCAGAATTAAAGACATAAAACCACACTCTCTGATATCTTCTCACTGAGGTTGGGTTACATGAAAATGAAGGACTACATCATTTATAAAAAAAAAAAAAAAAAAAAAAAAAAAAAAGGGAAATTGAACTAGCTTGATGTTTTTTTACGAACAATGTTACCTGTATTAATCCAAATGAAAATCTCTAAAGAAGGTGTTCAGAGCTTGAGCCAGTGCTACTAAACACTGATACTGTGGATGGACTTTTATTTAATTTTTTAAAAAACATTTACACAAGCTGGTCAAAAGGTCAATAAAGAAAATATTTGCAATTTATACAAACAGAAAAATAATATTTTCGAGGCATGGGATGTGATCTGTAGCTCGTGTGCGTGTTTGTGACTATTTCATGCATGTTTCAAGTCATATTTATGTCATAGATTCTATATGAATATCTCTCTGTCACACGAAATGAACAAGCTCCCAGGTAACTCAAGTTTTCCAAAGTCAATTCACAGTAATATAGTCCTGCTGCTCCTCTCCTTTCAGCTCCTGAGGCAGAATCCTGTCCAAAAATCATGCAAACCTAAATGACTTGGACATCTTGGACTGACACCACTAGATGTCTGGTGCCTCTGACAGGGTTCACTTGTGGTCATGTCGTGGAGAAATACAGCCCCCGGAGAGCTGAATAGAGGGAAGCAGACTTATTTCTTAAATGTATAATCTAAACACGCAGGCATTTTGTATTTTGTGCCAAAAAACAATGGTTGCATTTTCTAGACAGATTGACTTTTATTTTCTGTTTCAGCTCTGATATGGACATTTCTGGAACATAATAATCATGGTAGATGAGTAATTACAAGAGAAGACGTTCGGGGAAATATACTTTCCAACTTTTCTGCGGTTCCTTAAATGAACGCTTAAAGATACAAGCAATACTAATGGAAGTGATTAGAAACATCAATTCAGAATATATTAAAAACTTTAAGTTACACTGCCACATACATCAACATCAACTAAAATTCTCCAGTGACAATATGTTGCACCGATTACAGGGGTCGACTTCTTTTCGATTTTATACGCAGCACTGGCTTCCCACACATTGTGTGTCACTGTGTTAGATAACAGAGCTCACACTTGAGTGAGTGTGTGTGTGTGTGTGTGTGTTTTAAAAGTGAATGTGCATGTTTCAGGAAGCAGAAATTCATGGGAATGGAATGAAGAACATTTGTGTCCAAGGCAGCTGTGTCTGAGACGGAGCGAGATGCTTGTGAACAGAGTGGGAGACTGAAATTCTCCCCAACCAGCCATAACATCACACACGCTTGGAAATCCATTGGTGCACTCCAAAGATAAAGTAAGGATGGGAATGACTTCATGCAAGAGAGAATTTAAACAGACTCCAAATTCCAATGAATTTAAAATTTTCAAACATTTTTACATATTGCTGAAACTAAACCATCACTTAGGTTTCCCCATGTGTCTTTTCATAAAGTCCTGCAGCCACTTCTACAAAACAATAAGAATTGTCATTGAATCTGAAAATCCAATGCTACACTGTTTAAACTGTAGGGGAACTAAAGTAAGTAAATCAAATTGTGAAGTAATGACTGCCCATGGAGAGACCAATTTGGGAAACAGTTGGGACTCATCAGTTTACCTGCCAATATTTCTCTTTGATCAACTTCTTTCATCATCCCTCCATTATCCCACTGTTCTCTCTCTTAACTGTTATTCTTGTTGTTGCTTCAATGACATGAAAGTCAAAGAAACAGAACTCAATTTGTGAGATGATGTTCAACCAAGTGTGACCGTAAGCAGAGAAGCACGATTGGGTTTTCCCAGTAAGTTAAGTAGCTATGCATATTATGGCCTGGATCCAGTTTTGATCATTTGCCGCTCTTAACACCCAGTGTCATTGAGTTTTTCAGCTCACTGCTTAAAAAAGGGAAATGATGCATGCAACAGTGAAGCTGCTAAAGAAGACAGCATATCTTGGCAGCCGTCTTGGAGCCAAAGCTGAAGTGGACAGAAAATGAAAAGCACACCATAATGAGAGTGACTATCACCAAGAAGTCAAAACTCTTTCCATGGTCAGAAGATATGATGCAAATGGGGCACGTTTTACTACCAGTTATCAGCCGCAGTCTACATATTTGAGTCAGTACTGTACCTGCATTGAATTTAAAGCACCAAAAAAAAAAGTTTCTAATTTAATTTGACACCACATTTAGAGTTCCCATCAATATATGTACAAGGCAAAATAGCTAATGTGTGCGTTTAAGTGCGTCACACTTGTGCGTCTCCTGAGGGAAATATCTGACTCATTATCCATAAAACCAAAACAATGAGCTGAAAGATACACCATAGAGCTGAGGGGAAGTGCAGCGTTAGGCGATAATTATCTGTGGATTTCCCACCAGAAGTGACACCACATTATACACAGTCATTTCATTCATTGCCAATATAAAAATATTTATAAAGCAGCTTGAAAGACACACTTTCAAAGTCAACAAGTGTATATTTAACTTTAGAACAAAGCACGAAAAGACACGATGAGAATAAATTATTATTTTTGTTAAACTGCCCAGTGGTTTCAGGCTGAATATCCAGTAAAATTGCTTTAAATTTCACTCTTCAACATTTAAATAATAATGATAATTCAATGCTGAAAACTATTATTAACCTATGATTGCGGTTCCCTTGGTACGGCTCGGAGAATACTAACCACCGGGCTATTTTAAGTTTGGGGATGAATCAGAGGTCCCCGTTGTCCTCAGGCCAGTGAAGACGTGCTGTTCATCTCACACTGGTGTCATTAGTTCAAACTAAGTGTCTTGCCAGTGGCAACACACTGTTCCTGCCTGGCAGCCTCACAACAGGACGCAGAACTCATCACGCACACAGAAGGGAAGTGTGTGCACGGACACCAAAGCATGCCACCAAAACCGACAGTCACTCAATGTGCCTTCAGCCTTTTGTGCACATGCATGGGCATACACACGTACACACTTCTGTGCATGTGTGTGTGTATGGGATGAAGGAATTCAGAAGTTGGATGCTGTCCGGCTGTTCCAGACTCAGTATAAATATTCGTGTTATGCTTCATTGTCTTGTCCACTGTCCCTGAGCCACAAACCAAAACAGCTTTTGGGCGACTCAGGCACCTGTGATGTATCCTTTTTGACTGAAAAATATCTGCCGCGATTGATGTTTGTGGCTTTTATCAAGCCTTTACATGTTTTTCCAAATCCCCCAGAGACACTGAAATGTAATTTCTAAATCAAGTAATGTTCATAGACTGCATGCGTCATCAGTTTCCTCAAACGGAGCGCCTACCTTCCCCTCATATAAATGTGATCTGTGCCAGGGATTGTTACAGATTAATACTAGAAAGTGCTTACTCATCATACATTACAGCTACATAATGTGGCACTATATGAAGGGTTGGAATCAAAATGCTTGGAAGCCAGTGGAAAATAACATCAGCATAGCAAGATGAGTTTGCACCGTTGATTAATGCGTAAATCCTCTTAGGCTGTGGCGTGTAGCTGCCAGCCATCTGACTAAAATACAAAAATAGTAATGAGTTTATGATCTGCCGTGCATCATGACTAACCATGTCGTGTATACATGCAAACGAAATAAGGTACATCATACATTTTAAGGACAGAAACAACAGACATAAACTCATTCTGGCATGCGCAATCGCAAAGTAATTATACATACAGTGTATATGTTTGTGAAATAGACGACACAGATCCAAAAGTTGTATTTATCAGGTGCTTAGTTAAAATGATTTTCCCTGAGTGTCAAAAGAGTCAGAGGCTCAGCTAAGCTTTGCTATGTTGTCAGCTTCTTACAGCTTCACGCTAAAATACACACAGCACAAGCCTTCAAGTGCATGAATTCCAGTTTTAAGCTTTCGAAAAAAGGCGAAAAAAAAGAGGTGGAAAAAGGCAGATGAAAAGGAAAGACACGAAGGAAGATCTAGCAGGGTTCAAGCAGCATGGATTTAGATATTAGGATACAGGCTGCAGCTGAGGGTCCTAAATATTTTTTGTGCTCACATCCAGTGTTTTTGAAGTGGAGTATTTTCATGCTAAAAATCCAAGTAGAGTTTACCCAGGAATTTTATCCTTGGGAGCGTGAAAAATCCCCTAAAACAAGATTTAGTACGTGGGACACTAAAACGATAAGGATATTCTTCAAGGTTTTGCAGACCTGGCCCACATATCTCACAGTAGGAAAGACCGTTGGATAAATTGGACTTTTTAAACGAACAAGTTATTTAAAATGAACGTTATTAAGTGAGTAAATTATTAAGTATACGTGGCGGAGAAAATTAAAAGTTTGTACTGATGAGCAACAACACTGATTTGCAGATATATGCCATAAGACTGCACTATGGCTTAATCTATTTCAGTAGATCACATCGACCATCCTCCAGCAGTGAATCAGTATCACAAAATAGCTGCCTGGACTGAGAATAACAATGATCCAGCTACACAAGGGAACCCTGCTCTCATCTTACGGTAGAAAAGTGAGGCATCAACGGATAATGGATAAATGTGATGGATAAATTTGTACATCGCTCTCAAACATACACACAAAACTCAAAAGATGAGTAATGTAGTTATATACCTCTTTCTGCATTGCATTGTATCACAGCTGACACCAAAGCTCTTAAAAGCTTTCCACTTTCTTCACTGCATAAATTGTGCATATGCATGATGCGCTGCCTGGGAGTGATTAGATAAGCATTTTTTTTTTATGACCCACTAAATTTTACCAAAGGCTGCCGTGACATATTTTCACAACACATGCATGATGCATCGACAGTAGTGAAATATAGGTACTTGCTCGTGCACAAAACACACAAATGCATGCACGCTGGCGCACACAGACACTAAAAGCTTTCTACTACATCGTTGGTGGTTCCGTCAGCATGACTAAGTGTGCCCCATCTCACACTGTTCTCCAGATAGAGCCATGATTTCCCCTGGCATCTCATACTTGGCTCCCAATCACTCCACACACGTCAAGAGCTAATGGCATCTGCTTCGACACACATGCACGCCCACATGTGCGAGCAGGCACACACCCACACACACCTGTAGATACTGCACACAGGCAGACATATTTGGAGGCAATCATAGACCCTCCTACACACAAACACACTGGAGGGCTGTGATTCTCCCTCTCACCAGCAATATGCTGCTGCAGCAGCGTATGTGGGTTTGTGGGCGACTGCGGGCGGAGAGGAATGGTGTTACCTAAAACAAGGCAGACTGGCCAGGGGCCAAATGAGGGAGGGGGAGGAGGGGGGGGAGAAACCGCAACAGAGAGCAGGTGGGAAGGATGATGTTTATGTGGCTGCATGCAGAAACAGAAAATAAGGGAAGCGTTGTGACAGAGGGGGAGGACAGCAGCAGAGAGAGTGGGGAGCGTCTTTGCATGAGAAAAAAAAAGATGAGAAAATTGTGAGTGTTTGAGAAAGAACGATTTAGTATGCATAAAGAATTCAACTTGGTGGAGTGCTTGACACCGCACCCTTCAAAGTTCCTCTTAAACTCATTACCGCCACTGTTTGGCATACACTCAGATGAGGTGAGCGGAACTCTATTTTGCATATTTGCCTGTATTTTTGAGTGTGAGAAAGTACAAGTGAGCTTGTAGGTGTGGATGTGATTTAACGCACATGAATTTGCGTTTTTTTGTGTGCGCGCGCGCGCTCACGCACACACGCAGACGCTCGCCTCTGGATTTAGCAACGCAAATGGGTATAAACACAACAGTGGTGAAGTCGGCAGCAGGAGCGGACGTGATGCGCACATCGCACAGAAAAAGAGTTAGACAGTGCCTTAAGGAGCTTAGATGGGGGAAAAGTAAAAGACATGAGGGGGGCGAAGGAAGAAAACGGTGGGGATGAAGAGAAAGCAGCAGCGCTAGAGGGACTGAAGGAAATGGAGAGAGGGGAGAGAGCAAAAGGGCGGAGAAGAGAGGGGGAGTCAGAATGCTATGACTTGTCTCTTTCCAAAACAGGAATTAATCCAATAATCGCTTGGAAAATGTTTTGCATATTTCTTCGTTCTTCTCATGTACATAACAGACTATCATCTGCTACAAGTATGCATGAGATCCGTCAGGAACTTGGAGACACACACACACACACACACACACACACATCCCATTGCTGTAGGGTTGTTGCACATGTGACGCCAGAGAAAGTTGAAGAACTCTTTAAGTTTATCTGCCGCTTATTTCAAGTGTTGCTCGGAGTGTCACACGTCAGCAGCCCCGCGCTTGGCTTTGCTGCTCAGCGCTTGATGCTATAGCGAGCACGCACACACACACACAGACACACACACACACAGAGACACACACACACACACACACACACACACACAGTCAGTGAATTAGCTGGCAGTAATGCCTCATGGTTGTTTGCTCTTACTGTAAGTCGCTTTGGACAAAAGCGTCAGCGAAATTAAATGTAATGAAGAGAAGAGAAAGTTTATTTATGTGATCCATTTATCACCGTTTCTCCATTTATGTCTCGTCTTTGAACGGTGTATTGCTCATCTTGGCGTCTCTCTCCTTGTGTTTCGGGTTCTCCCTAAACGCTTATTTTTGTTTCAGATTTCTTTCTTTAAATCAAACAGTGTGTGCTCTTTAGGTGCTGGGGAGCAAGTGAGTGAAACACAGGAAAGGAAACACTGCCACATATAGTTAAACAACTGTAAAAACCCAATTAAGTGGCAGATGAGCCATAGGAATGAATGAAGGAGTCAGTGAAGAAATGACTGAAAACCTGGGATAACGGATAAGAACTGATGTTGCTGGCTTGCACATTTCTTGACAAGCTTCTGCCCTCTTCAGCACTTCATTATTTAATCTGGTAGACATTTCACCTACACACTTCACCTTCCAGCCTTCCATCATATATTCAAGACTATAATCCTGTGCGGAGAGCACACAACACACACTTCAGCTTCTTAATCTTTTTATACCTAACCTCTGATAGGGGATGTTAGGCCGCCGCCACAACATCACACTCTAATGAGCCACAGACGCTTCCAAACGCAGCAGGTGATGAGACGTTCGCTACAACTAAATGTATCTTAGCTGGAAAAGGTTTCAGTGATTCCAATTGCGTGAAAACAACTAGAAATCTAAAGTGTAGCGCCTTTTAAGCTGCAGTCTTTTAAAAAGAAATATCAAAGTAAAACACTATAACCAGGGTCTGACAATTACAAGAGCTCCACTTAGCAGCTGCCTGGGGAATGAACTCTCTTCCCTGCAGTTTCAGCTGTGGCACATTCTGTCTTTCACAGCGCTGGCACTTGTTGCCATTTTCTCTCCTGAAAGATCCGCCCGCCTCGCCCAAGGGAAGCTTACCTTTCCCTTCATGTGTGAGAAATGATTTTGTGACGAACTAGCTCCCGGCGTACACAGCAGACAGAGGAAATAATGCGAAGGGTAGGACAGAAGTCAGAGTTCAAATGGAGTGAGGCGGTGGTCAAACAGAGACAACTGAGGGCGATTATTTGACGGAATTGATGCGTGGCCAATTTAGAAGCGCTGACTGGGGCATTGGAGAACAACAGTCAACAGATAAAAACCTTCGTTACATATGGCTGAAAACACAAGAGGGTTCCAATAAACACTAGCCTAATACAAAGAAACAGAGGAAAAGCAGAATGCAGTGGAAGACACCCCCCTCTTTTTGACCTACATCTTCCATGATTAGCTATGCACAAATAGGACTTCCTCTCCTCCGCCTTGCCATGAGTGAGAAGAAGATTATAAGTTAGCGGCCACTGCCGCTGGTGAGCTGAGCTGGAGCTCGGACTGGGGCTGGTCTCCTCCTAGATTTGGGGTAGATTGGGGATTTCAAAGTCAAGCAAGTTCAAAGGCTTGGCTGGGGAACGTTCAAAAGAACCACAGCCAGCCATGAAGTGGAGAGGAAAGGAGGGGGAGAGCTAGCTAGCTACTTACAGTAAACTCTCCCACAGTCTGTAGAGAGTGCGGTGGCAGAAAGGGGGTGTAAAAAGAGTAAATGCTAGTGAAAATAAACTCCACACTCCAGCGAGTTAAGTCGGTGTGAGGTGCTGAGCAGGTGGAATTTCGCTGACATGTTGGTGCAAAACTGAAAGTGAGAGCCAAAGTTTTGGTGGCGGAAATCATCAATAATACAGACTGTGATATTGCATATTCACTGAATCACACAATGAGATGGAATTTTGTTGTACATGCAACGTTAACAACGTCTCTACAAAGTCTCACACCACAAACAAAAAAAAAAAAACAAGCCCAAAAGTGAGAACACTGAAATGTACTTCCTTTGTGAAAAAGAACATCAACCTGCAGACAAATACCAGAGCCTGGTAGCCAAATTACAGTCTGGGCAATACCTGCATTTCAGTTTCTACATACACAGAATGTACTGCTTTTAGTTTTGGTTTTGCACATGTACACAACATTATAGAAAACAAAGAAAATCAAGTAGCAATTGCTATTATCAACCAGTGAACTAGGACCAATTATTCTGTTACTCGGTTTAGTGCAGCAATAACGATGCTCATTTTACGGGTAACCGTCATAAGGCCTCAACAGAGCACAGACTGCTGGGTTCTTCTAAGCAAGTATACAAACTGAACACATTCCCATTCAATATGATGCTATGAGAGTTGAATATTACTCACAGAAGCGATCCCAGAATTGTACTTATGCTAGTGTAAAATCAGTTGCACTGCCATCTCTGTGAAAATGTTTCACTATGGAAAAAGGGTGCATACAAACGCATGTAAATACACCAAAGACAGACGCAATTGTGGTAAAAGTTTTAGGCCAGCTGACGCGGGCGGCTGCTTTAGGTCTTTAGTGATGGAATTAGCTCCAGCTAGTGCCTCTCTCTGTTGTTTTTCACCCTGATTCAGCAGTACTGGACTTTACGCAGAGCCTCTGAAAGCTCAGTGGCCACAGGGAATGCCAGCTCATCGACTATTATAATGACGGCCTCCCTATTGCTCTCCGTCTCTCTCTGCCCTTCTCACCAGCACACCATCCCAATTGTCTCGCTCACTCTTTCTGTTTGCCATCTGTGTTTCTGTCCTTCTTGCTTAACAAAGGCTGGTGTGAGTGTGTGTGATGCAATTGTGGCAGTGCTGAAAGTTCACAGTCAACAGAAATGCACAGAGTGAACATCCCCAAGGTAGGAATGGATGGATTAAAGATTTTGCTGTTTGGCAAACTGCAAACAAAGATATCATAATGAATGTTGCAGGCTATAAATGAGAACCTCTTTGTGAGAATGGGGAAAAAGCTCCGAAGCTCAACAGTAAATTATCAGTCTTTTTCAATCAAATCTTGTTCCAGATGGTGACTTACCGTGCTTCAGTAACACAGGTCAAACAACTTAACATAGGAGCAGTACACAGAAATGCTTGCTGATAGGACATTATCGCACGCTTTGGAAACTGAAAAGGACACGGAGGACTAACCTTGAGCTTATCAAAGCGCTCGGTGAGTGAGGACACCTGGTGCTCTCGGTGGCGCCCCACCAGCTTGCAGAGGGCACAAATGAGCTGGTCATCCACCAGGCAGTACATGTTGACCTTCTCATTCTCGTGCTCCAGGCAGGTCAGGCCGCGGATGTGAGTGTCTGGCACCGGCTCCACCAGGCGGTGGCTGGTGAACGGCTTCTTGTTTGGGTGTGTTGCGCGAAGGCAGCGGTCGCAGTACGACACCTCACACGTGACACACGTCTTGACGGCCTCACGTGGCGGGTCCTGCTCACAGAACTGGCAGCTGATGCGTGGATCCATTTTTGCAACGACAGCTGGGCTGTGGTTTGCGTTGGTGTGGTTGGTGTGGTTGGTGTGATTGGTGTGGTTGGAGTGCGGGTGGGAGTGGCTGGAAGTGGCCGGGCTGCCGCGGGCGCTGCTTCCACTTGTGCCACCACCACCGCCGCCGCCAATTGTTCCAGCTATTGTGCCGCTAATGGTGGCGGTGTAAGGCCGCTGCGGCGGCTGCAGGCGCCGGCTCTCAGTGGGTGAATTTGGGCCGCTAAGGGAGGCCTTTTGAAAGCGGTCAATGATGTTCTGCAGCGTCACATTGCGCTTAAGGCCCTCCAGGCCGCGGTGATTCAGCGTGATGACGTAACGACACGTGGGGCACTGAAAGGCCGATATGGACTCGAGGGGCTTGCTGGTCGAGCAGTGAGACACCAGGATGCGGTGGGCACAGTTAAAGCACAGGCTGTGGGCACAGGGCAAGAGCAGGGGATCTTCAAACAACTCAAGGCAGATCGGGCAGGTCAGCTCAGACTCCAGTGTTTCCATCTTCAGTTAAACCAATCTAGAGGTGACATCAAAACCCACGAAAGCTGGCCAAATACCTGCAAGAAGAAGAAAAACACATGCATCAGAATTCACAGTTACACAACTCATCAATTTCCCCATTCCCCCATTTTTGGATTTTATCTGAACCAGTCATGAGATAGTGGCTTCAGGTAACGCGGACTGGCCTGTGCAGATTCAGCAGAAACATCACGAACACACACATTTTCTTGTATTTATACATCAGTCGAAAACTGTGGACTGGGCCTCCCAACGACTGCACGAGCAGGGCAGAAAAAGATAAAAGGTTAGCTGAATAGTAGGGAAGAAGTAAAAATCTTTCTCCAGCTCACCACTGACTTTGTCTATTTTATAAGGCTTCCATGGTAAGATCAGTAAACACTTAACTCCAAGGACATTTCAACTATTAAAGCATGATACCAACAACAATTTCAAGCGAGGCAGTAAAACAACGGCCGAGTTAAAGAAGAAGATTGATTTCAGATCCTCCGCCTCTTTCTCCACTCTTGCACCTTGTAGCCTGCATATCAAGCTGTCTCCCCTGGGTGGCCTTAAAACCACCGACATGAGAAATCACCAATAACCCCCCCACCCCACCCACCCCACCCTGACACTCGCTGATTCAGTGGCATAGCAGCGCAGCTTGCAGTGGCTCTCTATCCTCTTAAAGAAACAAAGCAGGCACCGTGAAACTACAGTATTAAAGTGGGCGACCACAGATAGCTGACAGTGACAATTTGATTAGTTGAGGTTGTCCCTGAAAGACTGACCTCGTCTCCCTCTGCGCCAGTCACGCAGGATTTACTGATGACTGTGTTTTACCGGTAATGACTATTCAGAAATGTTTCACCTTTAGGACGGGGTTTAATTTCTGTGAGGGACCTCTGAATCTTAAATCATCGTGCGCATAAAGATAACTCTTAACTCACAGGTGAAAACATGTTATTGAGAAAAGGGCAGCAGATACAAAGGACACTTACATTATTAAGCCTGTGGATCCGAAGACACGCCATCCAAGGTTTAAAAGTACAATTTCAAAGTGAGGAAGTGCATAAAATGAGGGAGCTTAGGTGTCCACCATGGGTGCTTATCAGTGGGTATATCCAGTTAAGAAGCATGCATCTATTACTAAAAATAAAGCACATTTAAAACATTTTTGTTTAACATTCCATTTTTTGTCCTGACTGGCTCTTTGTCAGTACGGACACTGTCATGTCCAACACAGGGAAATATGTTTTGAAAGCCCCAAAGGTTGTTCAGTGTATCCTCATCTGCCATGATTATTTTCTCGAATAAATTTAGTCCATAGAATGTTAGAAAAAAACCCCGCTACGATGTCTTCAATTTGCTTGATTTGTCTTACCAACCGTTTAAAATATTTGCAATTTACTGGGTCATGTGACAAAGAAAAGCAGCAAATCCTCACATTTCAGAAGCTAAACTATAAGAACATGTTGCACTTTTGCTTGAAAAACAACTGAAACTGATTACTAATTATGGCAGCTCTACTAACAACATGTACTTTGCATTTTGCAGCTAAAATGTGCTTGAGCCATTACCTTGATCAGTTAATCCCGACTCCAGACAGATAATACAATTCAGAACATCAAGCTGAGATGTGGCATTGTCCTAATATTCAATCTATATAATTGCTCATGTTAAGGTATATTGAGTTAGCTCTGCCATCCACAGCCCATTTGTAACAACTAGATTGTGCCGTGAGCCTATCCTAACATGCTAGTGTGAATCTAGGCGCGTTGAGAACTTCCCGTAATGTCTGGGACCAGCAAAGTACAAGCTGAAGACAAAACGATATAGGACAGGAACAGAGCTCGAAGGCTCAAACTAATTTGCACGAACAAAAGTCTCCTCCCTTCTGCTGCACCAGAAACCATGCCCCGACACTGAGCTGTGTTCAAAGCAAACGTGATTTGAACAGCAGCTAAGTGCTTGGAAAGGCAGTCAACTGAAGAAAGTAGTTACATGCATGCAGCGGCTCCTTTACAAAGTTCATTATCTGGAAAGTAAACAAATAACTTCTCGCAGCCAATCATGCAGATATTACGCTGATAAAAGGCAATGAGTATGTGTGTGTGTGTGTGTGTGTGTGTGTAAGGCTGAATATGAGTATTATTTGAGGTATTTGCTGATGTGAAAGCCGTGTGTGTGTGTGCACATCATTTCCTCCTCCAATATTCTCATTGGCCGCTATTTATCAGATGCTTTATGTGCTTGTTATCGCACGGCCTGGCTGTGTAAGGGATAAAGAGAGAGACAGAGTTCAGAGGCGAGCTACCAGAGAGCGAGCCGGCATGAGGTTCTGCCTCATCACGCCAACAATAGGTCTAATTTATCTCCACTGTATCAGATAGTTGATAACCAGGAGCTGACGAATGGAAATAACCAGAGAAACAGGACGTGGGGGGGGGGGGGGAGGTGATGAGGGGACGCAAGGATAACCTTCAAGACCTTTTCATTACAAGCAAGGCCACTGGCCCATCAGGCTGTTGACTCAAGGTACAACTATGACATAAGCCTTTTACTTTATGTAACCATTGGTGTTTTAATGTCAGTCTGCAGCTCTTTTTTTTTTTTTTAATGGATGCATTTAAATTCGGGAAGACAGACTACTTTTGAATAACCACAGTGTGCTGCCTTCGACCACATTATAAAACCGTCTGTAAAATGAAACAAGTAAATGATGTTAGTATTCAAAGGCGGGGAGATTTTCACAAATAGTTGAAGTTCTCCGTCACTGCGAGCAGCTTTAGGTTGAACAACAGGTCAGCTCCATACGCCTGCTGGTTCAGTGGGGAAATATGTCAACAGCAGGAAACCAGGCACCCATTCGTTAACCCTCTCAGGATACACATTGATTCAAGTTCATCAGCTCATTGTTCACCATGTGAACTTCACACTGGAATCAAGTGAAACTGGCGCAACAAAGAACGCCTTTTCCTCGCGGTACCGTGAACGAGTCTCCGGGAATAAACTTCCAAGTCAATCGATACTTTGGTTACTACACAACAGAAAATCATTTTCTACCAACCATTTGTAGTTGACAAAATACAACAAATGAAGTTGCACAAATCCCGTCTTACTCGCCGAGATAAACCCCATGTCATCGAGGCAAATATGCTGTTGGATTATACATCGTTCAAGAGAGCAGAATCGTAACAGGGAAACCAAACAGCTATACATACAGAGACCAAAACCCTCAATTATTAAGCCCATCATATCCATGGAGGAGTGCATGACCCGTATCCTTGATTTGTACACATGTTGACTGAATCAGCAGTCTCACTTTATTCCCTAGGACAGAGCTCAACAGTGCCGCTTTCAGCTGACGTTAATGTGACTGTGTTTAACAGAGCATGGGGTTATAATTAACACCGAGCTTTAACACACCATCACCAGGCCCATTAAGCTTTAGCTGCGTCACTCTGGGGAGACGCGTCGGCTGAGCCACGTGGGGAGTGAAACGCTAGCTTCGTGGTGCTGCGCTTATTCTGCAGACAGGCTGGCACAGACACACACACACACACACACACTCAGACATTCACAAAGAAAATAAAAAACACACACACATTCACAAGCACAAACTCTCTCTCGTCTCGTTGTCTGTCTTCATCTGCCATTCTTGTTAAGGTGAAAAGTCCCATCTGGAAGGGGAACAGATTGAGCC
>CALSCE010009297.1:4832784-4852928 GCA_943593645.1 Bovichtus variegatus
CACACACACGCAAAGCTGAGAGGCACTCACTCTGATCTATTGTTGTGCTGATTAATGTAGCAACATTTTTTAGGTCTCACTCTGAGCTTTTTTACAAAACGGATAAAAAAAATAAAAACAAAAACAGGGACATCACTGATGATTCATTAGTGTGTTTGAAGAGGCAGTGCCAGATAAATAAGTTGACTTCAGTGCACACATACACACACTAGGACTGTGAATTCTAATCTGCTCATGCGTTATGCTGTTGCGTCTGACATCCTTTTAACAAGTCCACATCCATAAGCGGAGAGTAACCCACTGATGTTGTGGTTCGTCTCACACAATAGGCTCCTTTATTTGAATAGTCAAAATACCTTTTTGCGTTTGCTTTGCAAATAGGGACATAGCTAGGGCTGTCAACGAATATTCTAAATTGTAAAGTTTATTTTAAATTAAAAAAATTTTAAAAAGCATGCATATTTAGGTTTTTGTAGTCGAATTATGAGGTATTGTATAGATAACTCCTCATTTCAACTTCCTGGATGAGCTGTTGCTAGTCAATTGCAGTGCTTTCAAAGCGAGCAGAAGGAATACATTGAAATAGCGGTCTGACAAAAAAAGACGGCTCAAAGCGGCGCACTGCGAAAATAGAAAACTTCGACAGCCCTAGTAGTAGCACAACATACAATCACGCATCTGACGCCTGGCTATATCTTAAACACAACGGAGGTGAACAGTTGAAAGGCCATGAAGGGTGACGACAAACCACTGTCCATAGATTTTCTAATGCACAACTTTTCCGCTTCACTTAGATCCAACCAGTGCAGTGGTGGTTCAAAACGGGCCTGTTGGGAACGGGCCGATTGCTTGGCCTCCGGATGCTGCTTGCGGGTTTCTTTCGAGCACCACTGACACAAACAACTTCACACTCAACACTGCACTTCCATGGGTCCTGAGCGATACACCCGGCATTTCATACTTACATCCTGGCAATGCTAGCACGCAAGAGTCATTCGCTAACAGCTAGCGATCTGGGACCAGGCTCAAAAGCGCTCACTTCGAATCATGAAGTAATGAATTTTCTCTACCAGTTTCTGAGACATAAACCTTGGGGAATGCCTCAGAATAGAAAACACTGACTGTCACGGTTTCTATCCTTTCATCCTCTTGCGCACATCGAAAACAATAAAAAGAGGCTGTTTATTTAAAAGCACAGTCACACGGTCCCCTGGGTGTGTACTTGCATGTGTATGAATTCACTTTGTTGACGCATGCATCAGTCTAGAGAAAAGGCATTTGTGGAACAAAGATGATTATCCTTGTATAAACAATCCACTTGTAAAAAACAAATTGATCCCCTCTGAATTGAAGTTGCACAGCTGCAGAGTCAAAACAGGAGCTTAATGGACACTTGATGATGTCGGGACGAAGGGGCAAGAGCCTAAACAATGAACACACCTAAAAATCTGAACCAAAGACACACGTGCCCTCCCACTGCAGCAGTCTTATTTAAATGTTTAAAGGAGCATTGTCAAGAGCACAAAAGCTCGGTCGGTGGTGACCATATTCGTCTTCCCCCCCCCCCCCCTTCTTCTGAAATTGATATATTATGTACATTTTCATGTTTTTAAATCTTGGATTACATTTAATGAATATCCCATTTGCTATACATGTGGTTTTGTAAAAACATTTTACTCACTACCTCAAAGGCTCATTTCCTCAAAGGCTCATTCCCTCCACTGGGATCCTTAACATATAATCTAATCTTATCTAACCTAGACAAAACAAAAAAAAAAATGTTTCCCTTTCAAACCTTGAGAAATTGAAAATACGGAACATATAAAGTATAAAATGTGCCGATACTGACTGGACACAAGCATTACATTCGACTTTCTTTACTAAAAACGTTTCACTTCAAAGATACGAAGGACCTGCTGAGGTGCAACCAGAGCCAGATGTGAGACATCTATCAAAGAGACTTGTTCCCTGGGTGGAAAGCAGAATAAAGGATTACTTCCAGGAAAGGCTATGCTTCAGTGCGAGGTGGATTATGCGGGTATTAACGAGGCGCATGCATGCATTCCCATCCATATGTGGATCCTTAACCTGAATAAACACATTGAAATGGAGCACACACATCTACACACACAGACCGACACACACACACACACGTTGTACTTGAGCCCTTGGTCATTACTCAAGTACCAGTAACCTTCATCAGTGGCAATTTATTTAATCCCTCAACACTGTGAGAATCTGCAGTGTATCTACAGTTTATATTGTCGGGTTGACAGTGTATCGGCCACCCCCCCCCCAAGACCTACACCCAATCACCCCCCCCATCTGCACTCCCACTACGCCCTCTTATGTGTACTTGGAAGCAATCTACACTGGAGGATGTCAATCGTTTTCCGTAAAGGAAGAGGAGCAGAAAATCGCATAACTGAGGCTCGAGAGAGCAAGGTGACAGTTAAACAACAGCAGCGGGGGGTCAGCGATCTTCCTTTTGCTGGGGCTTTTGGAAAACACATCCTGAGACACTGTCATGTTTACAACTAAGGGACGTAAAGCTCGAGAAAGAAAACACGTGTATTCTCATTATGGGAAAATGCTTTCCCTCGTCTTGACTGAAATGTGTTTTTTTTTTTTTTGTAGCAAAGTGCTTTGTGGCAGTGGGTGAAAAAGATAATTTAGACATTAGTTGTGAAACAAATAGTTTAAACAAACCATAGCCATAGGCAGTGAGGTAATTTACCATTCTCATTGTCTACTAATATACAGCATGTGATGGAAAAACTCAAATGAGTGCAAAACTAAAGATTAAAGCACAAGTCAGAACTCTAACAACCCATTTGTCAAACACTTACATATTGTTATAGAAAGCTGAGAAAGGGGAGTTTTAGCTTAGTGCACATCACGGCACACCCATTTCATTAAAGTTTCCTCTTAGACAGATAGATAGATGGATTACTTTATTGAGAGAATGGTTGGATATTTTGGGAAATACGTTTAAAATCGATACCACTCTCATGCCTATGGACTAAATATGAACGTAGGGCCAGGGGACGGTTAGCTTAGCTTAGCATAAAGACGAAGAGGGGGAAACAGCTGGCCTGGATCTGTACAAAGTACTCCGCCTAATTAACATGTGAGGTTTTTGTAGAAAAAGGAACAAAAATATACAAGTGTAAAAAACACACAATGTGCCAGGATAGCCGTTTCCCAGTCTTTATGCTAAGCTAATTTAACATTTACAGTACATACATGAGGGTGCTATCAATCTTCTCACCCAAAAATGTCAAAAAATATTCCTTCAAACAAATAGTCTGGAGAAAGCTGTAATTAAGCAGCTCTAGCGTAACTCTCAATATTGTTTCAACTTACGGGAGGGCGACAACAAAAGAAATGTTTGGGTACAACCCCAGTGTGCACGAGTACAATAGCTGTTTGCTAGGGGTCTGTTAGAGGCCAGCTGCATTCATGGTAGCCATCAGGTTGATTCTCCACAGTTGTTCGGGGCCGAACAAAGACAGATGGTATTCAGCCGGCATGCCCAGCCTGTAGTATGTGACCCAAGTCTGCTGTGGACCTGTTGTTATGCAGGGAGCATTCCACAAATATCTCCAAACAGGCAAAAAGGTTAAAGATGCTAATAGCAACCTGAAGGCTGTCCCTGCCAGCTTTCTCATGTGAAACAGTAACCCATTACTAATTAAGTAGGCTAACAGAGAAATACATTTGGATATTTTTATAGAGCAGGAAAAATGTTCCAACATGGCAGGGCAAGATGATGGCTCGAGTTTTCTCTCTCTCTCTGCCTTACACTCAGTCTTTCTAAAACAAGGAGCTTTCATTCATTACTTTATGAGGTAACAAAACACCATACCTGGAGCTAACACACGTCTCTCCACATAGAATGACTGGCCTGTGTGTGTGTGTGTGTGTGTGATGTTGGTCAATCGCAGACCCTGTCGCATTTTGGCGAGGCACAGGTTCTAATTAAGGGTGCACACATTACGATGACCAGTAAAAACACCCCAACATGGCACTGCTGTATGAATACTTTCATTAGTGACAACCCCCTGAAGCTCCGGGCTTAAACATGGCATTTACTCTAATCACCTCAGCTGAGCATTTAAACCAGAAAGAAATGGGACATTGTTTGAGTGGATTGAAAAGCTGGCATTTCTTGGAGGGGCAATTCATTTCAGCACTTGGGGGTTAAAATACCCGCGAGCAAAAGAAGCATGTCAGGAGCAGGCACGGCTGAGTTTTGCCAGACACCAAGAGACTACGGTTAAATCACTCCTGTGCTTTTGGAAAAAGGAAATGGGGCAGCCCCCCCCCCAAAAAAAAGAATTAGAGAACCTCCAAGTTCACCAGAACACACCAAACTGTAGATATGATTATACAAGTGGGATCAAGCAGCACATCAAACTTGCTGTGTTACATTTCCGTGCAGCCTTTGACAGGAGCCATGTGTTCATGGGATAAAAAGGAATGCTTTAGCATATGATGAACTGGCCAGGTTTCCTCTGGCCACGCACTTCATGCTTGCCGTCTCCCTTCATCTTTTCCTCTCTTCTTCCTCTACTCTCACTCTTCTCGCCTCCACTCGCCCAATCTTTCCTCTCTCTCTGTCTTTTCCTGCCTTCCTCTCCCTCTCTCTCTCTGCAGCAACCCTCAAAGCGGGCTGGCTTCATCAAACATGTGATTCCTATTCATAGAATGTAAACAGTAATGCAGCCAAGCCGGTGTTTCCATTTCACATTCAGCGCAGTTGAGCAGGCTGGCTTGAGTTTAACCCTCTCACTGCTACACTGGAGGCGGCTTCTATTACAAAACCCATTTCAAAACAAATCTCGAGTGATAGGTTGCATGTTCACACGTCTCAAGGTATTATTTTGCTTACAACTTATTATTCATTTGGGACTGGTGTTTTAAGGACACACTAGCACATCTGCAAACACTGCACTGCAAATTGAATACACAATTTAGACTCTGAACTGCCTGCAAGAGTCCTTGTAAGGGAAACATTTCAATATTTTTAAAAGGATTTTCAACAGAAGCCACTTTTTCCAATTGTATAGCAAGCATCTGACAGGCTTCAAGGTCACCCCGCTCTCCTCCACCACATCAGTGGAGTTTGAAAAAGGCAGCAAGCAGAGCTGTGACTCACTGTACCAGTGAGCGTTTTCCATTCCCTGGTTCCCAATGTTAGCTCTTGATGGGGAAAACATGGGCTGGGACTCTGGGGACAAGTTATCTCAGTTCACCTCACTGTGCCTCAACGAATCTCACGGAAACTCCCATTATTATGTAACACACAACTGTGCGAGGAAATTCTGCATGAATGATATTGTCACGGTCTGGAACTTGTCGACGTATTTGATGTCATCCAAAAAGGTAGTTTGGATAGTGAAATGATTTATTATTAGTAGATATATTCATATCATTTGAATCCCGTACAAACCATTAACTCAGTGCAAGCCTTTGTATATAAATGAGATTAATATACAAAGACTCGATCTATATGCAAAAACTTTATTTGATTTGAAATTAGATTTTTTTTTTCTCATTTCCAAATGTGTCATGATACACTACCTGAAAATGATTCAATACATTTTAACATGATTTTAATAATGTTTTCATATTACCCAACTATTTAACAGGGGAAAGCGTGGTTGTATGCGCCTCGCTATAGAATCCTGTGTGTTTGTCGAGCTGCATATTATTCCGCCTACATTTTTATTTAAATGCGATTTCGAGCGCTGCCATTTTGCCTGGGAATTTGTATAAAATGTGCCTGTGCATTCGGAATCAAAGTTAGTGCCAGTGTGTTGACAGTGCTACATGTGCCCCTGGGTGTGTGTTTCTTACACATGACCAGTAATTTGTTTTTGTTCAAAATGCAGGTGTGTCTCACAGTGAGACTCTCCAGGCTTGTCACCGTCACTGCAGCTGGCCGTGTGGTTGCATCATAAGACTGTATATAATTTGTATATGGGTTGCATACACCCACACTCGTTCTCGCTGCCGTGTTTGTGTCCCGTATTCTTTCGCAGCCTGTCAGCAGTGCTGATGAGGGCTCTATCGTGTGAAGGGCATTTGCTGATGCAAGACACTGAAAAATAAAATAAACAATCAATTCTTGTCAAGTGCAAGGCCAAGCCAGACTTGCTAATTGGTTTAATACATGAAAGCGGAATGAAATGAGATTTTCACAGGGTTGTGACAGTGAGTAGAACACACCTCCTCTCTTTCACCCTCCACTTAATGCCTCTGCCTGTTACAGCTTGGCAGCCTGTGGGTAATAAAGTTAATACTGTCAGACGGCGTCTCATCAGCTCTCTGAGGCTCTCTTGGTGCAGTGGGGAGCGTTATCAGGCCTCAACACAACACTGAGTAGCAACCATGCCCCAGCCTCACTTCATGCCGCTTCCATTATTCATGTGCATTTGCCCAGGTGAGAACAAACCCGGGATCAGAAGTTGGCAGAACAGCTTATTAGATATTTAGACGCGGCTGAGCGAGCTGGAGGGAGGGAAGGATGAAGAGCAAGGGAGAACAGAGCTGCCGCTAACTGTCAACAAAAGACAAAAACTAAAAATCGGCAAGCCGGCTTCAAGCCCAGTGGCCACTGGCTGGTGATACGGTTCTGGACCGTTGTCCCAGGAAATCAGGCTGGTAGATGGAGTGTGGTCAAGTATCATGTAATTCCTCTCTTCACATATTTCATTTACACGACATTAGTATACATACATTTAGAACTGAGCAGAAATGGATGCAGGTGTTTGTCCTTGAAAAACAATATCAATTCATTTGTTTTATTCTTCACATCTTGTTCGGTCCCTCTGTCTCCCTTGCTTTGTTGCCTGCAGTTTGAAACTTTTAAGATTTGTACTTTCTTCTTAAGTCTTAATTTGCCTTCTGAGGCCTGTTACAGCTACACGGTTTGCTCTCACACACAAAGAATATTGACTAACATTTTCAAAGCCAGTTCACCTTGAACATTGTCCAAGAGCTACAACATTGATTCCGCTTTCTATGACTAAGCTCCACAGGAACTCCTCAAAAACTAATATTTTGAAGCAAAACGATTCCATGTATTTATGAAACTAAAACAACATCAAATAAGATGATAGAGGGGAAAAAGCACACACTGCAGGACTTGAGGAATCCATTGCCTTGCAGAAAACTAACTTGCTTGTGTTTACAGTTGACTCCAATTCAGCTTCAATTTTTCCATATTTTCATCTATGTGTATGTGTACAGTAGAATAACATGGTGCCAAGTTAATGGCTTACCTTTTACTGGTATTTTCTATATATATGCAAATGTACTCCATATCGTGTGAAAAAGCAATCTACGCACCACATAAATGGCGCTTACAGCCTCCGAAAAGAGGTTCTTTTCAGGGGGAAATTGCATCCTGTACGCCTATATTAGGCTGGAATGACTGTCAAGAAAACAATAGCCCTCTGTATGAAGATTGACGATATATTCTTGAAAAGTTTTACCCATTGTGAAAAATAGCTGACGTCTTTAAATGCGTCGCATTCGAGCCATAAATGAGCCAACTGATCCGTAGGGTCCCAGCCACTTTATCAGTAGCTTGACAAACTGTATTAGCAAATGATGTCCAAGCTGGCGTTATTGATTCTCCAGAGAGGCAGATAACCAGGTCAATAATAAGGTCTCAAAAGCATCGACAATGCCGACTGCTCGAGCGACAGCTGTCCCATCTCTGAGCAAAAATGATGCGCTGCGCTACTCCAATGGGTTTGTCTACTTGAAAATGACAAAAGTTTGGACATTGTTCCTCCTCACCGCGCAGTAAGATAAAAACCAAAAATGTTTCAGGAACAGAAAATCCTCTACACTCGTGCAGCGTTCTGCTAGTGTTTGTGGCGATAAGATAAAGGAAGACAAAGAGTCAAAAGACAGAGTGCCTGGATGGCGAATGTGCGTGTCCCTGTGTATGTGTGCGTGTGTTACCTCATGTGCATGCTGTATCCTAAATCTTCCTACATATCGGCAGCACGGGCTCAATCCCTCCAAACTGCCAGCACAGCCTGCCAGCTGAGGGAAATGCTTTTATACGCCTGATACAAAACGTAGTACAGATGAAAGACTTGTTGGAGTTGTCTCGGCAGAATCACCCGTAACCTCATAACACACAGTAGGAGCGACTAACCTCGGACGACTCTGTCTTCCTCCCACACTTTCTCAATAGTGGCACGGGGGGGAAACAAAAAAAAAAAACAAGTGTGAAATGACAAAATGAAAAGTTTCAATACTTTAAAACCTAGATGGATTTTCCATTCCAGCTCTGGTGGCCTCAGAGCAAAAACACCTCATTCTGCACGTTGTAGGACCATGTGCGCCTGGATGCACATTGGCTCCATTTTTATCCAGATGCAAAGGGACATTTCTCATAACCCTTGGATTAAACTGAACTGGACAGAGCTGTCAGCATTGAAAATGGGATGCTTGACCAAAAGCCATTAAAACACTGGCTTTCCTGCTCTAAGTACAGCATTCACCTTGGATCAAAGTGCGTACACTCGGCCCCAAACGTAATACACAGAGGAGCGCCCTCTGCCACTTCAACTGTAGATGTAGATAGTGCCATTAATAAAGCAGGGTGTGTTTGTGATGTGTTACGGGGCTTTTCAGTTATTCATTATGACCGGGTGTCAGGGAAAGAAGAGAGGGAGGTTAAAAATACAGACGTAAATGAAAGGAGATGAAAAAAAAACACAGGGAAGTCAAGAGGAATCTGTTTAAAAATAGATCACACACCCAGAGGTAGGAAAAACAAAAAGAGCAATAAAGTACAAGAGAGTGGCGTGGTGGGAGACCTTGCCATCGGTGTGACCCAAGGGAGGGGGGTTCCTGTCCTCTATCTCGTGCTCTCACCCTGCAAAGTCAGAGCCTTCTATTTATACAGCACTGTAATGTTTGGCATTTCCTTCGAGGGGGGGGGAAGTATGAGCCATTGTTTTCCTTGGCTGCTGTTCGATTGGCTCAGCAGGCTCCATGCGTCAAAATGTCAGCGGCTTGTAGCTCTATTTGTTCGATTAGGTTTATTCATCACAAATAAACGCTCCTTCTCAAGATGGGAAATCACGTTGATAGGAGCTCAGACAGCAGTTTCATGGATTGTTTTTTTTTCTTCTTTTTTTCTCTCTACCTTTTGTGAAATATTGATACGAGACATGTCGTAGTTTGCCAGTGTGTACATTCTGGGAGAGGCAACCGCGTTACGACACAACTCTCCAAAGGCAGATCTGGGCTCGAAGCCGCCGTAACGATGGTGTTGCAATGAAACGCAACACATAACCATCGGAAACACAGTCATTTGCGGTGGCAAGCAGTCAAAGGAGCAGACACGGCTGAGATGGATTAAGTTCTTACGTACTCTATGAAACGTTTTGAGTAATGGGTTTGTGAATTAAGCAAAAACAATTAAATTAAAAAAAACACACTCCACCCTCCGTACAGCCCTGCAACTGAAGCCGACGCAAATCAATAGGTTGTTAGTCAAACAATAGCTGCACAACATCGCCGGCATTTTAAAAATAGCCATTCCCGAGGGCACTACAAAAAAAACCAAAGAGAATAATTGTGAAGGTAAACAATGCCTACTGCTATATCAATATGGAACTGAACCGATGGCCTGGAGACTTAATAAGAGAGCTCAGTCCAAGGTTCTCTTTCACAAGAACTCCCGCTCGTTGTAAATGACAGGTCTGGATAAAATGGTCCAACTTCAGTGTAGCAATTTCATAAATCGAGAAACTAATAGTGTTACAACATCCTGAGGCCACTTACAGATGATCTATACTTAGCAGAGAGTCTTAGAAGCTTCCTATAGATCGCTGTTACTGTATTTAACCAGCAAGAGAGGGACGGAGCTGCTTTTAGAGAGAAGGTGTTCCTTAAAAATGCCTGCCGGCTGGATGAGTGTGTATGATGAAAGCATGTATGTGCAAGCACGAGTAGGCCCAGGAAAGAGACATTTTTCTCTGCTCCGTGTAGCTATTAACCCTCCCTAGAATCCTCCAAACATCTTTAAAACATCCTTCACGCCTCCCCCTGTTTACACCTACCCTCTCGAACTGTCTCTTTATAGTTATTTATTTCTCTCACCGCCGCCATTTTCCATTCCCAATACCACTATTTTAATTTGTTTTATCACAACTGCATCCTGCAGTGGCGTTAGTATAGAGTTGTTCATTATAGCTCTGTTAAATGGCCCAGAAATAAAGAGAGTGAGAGTTAGTAAAAGGTTATCACTATACTTACAAAGCTTAATGAAACCTAGGCCTATCCTCTAATGCATCGGTGTGAAGAAAGATGGACAAAACATCCTCAGATGAAAAAAAAACAAAAACACCTCAACTGTACAGTATTCAACCCCGCCCCCCTCTCCCCACACACACACACACACCTCCGGGCTCCTGCATCCCAGAGAGACGTGGTGTGGTACACTCTACCCAGCGGAGAGACATCTAGGGTGGGCAGCATGATGGCAGAGCTGGGCCTGATCCCAAACTCCCAGTGCCAGCAGGTGAGATCATGGGAAACACGTGTGTCGCTGTAGGAGTATAAACAGGCAGCTGGCTGTTAACTAGCGTGGTGGGAGGTTGGACACCTCTCCAGCTCAGCTGTTGCTGTTAGGCTGGGGTGAATAAAAGCCCCCTCTATCCTCCTGTCTGGGTGGATTCTACAGATTTAGACCCTGGAGTTTTGAGATTTCTTTGTGTTTCGCACACGTCAGAGCAACGGGGTCATTAGGCCCCGATCACACCTACAGTTTTCTTTTTTTTTTTTGTTCTAACCACAACCAACCAAAACACTCTAAAGTGGCTTGATCATTAGACATAGTTTTGCAATGTTATTGACAGTCGGGGAGTCAAAGTGTATCTCTCCGTTAAGATGAGACACGACTACGGCTCCACAAGGAAGATGCGTTTCTTCATGTTTACATTTCTTTGAGATTCTACATGAAAAATTCAATTGTCTGCTCCCATCGGTCAGCTCTGCTTTCCCACGCTGTCAAAGATCCTCTCATTCACACGTTTCCTAAATCACCAAACAACAGTGCCTAACCAAACAACAGAATGAAGCTTTTATGTTTTCAGATGGAGTCTAACTCATTGTAAATATGTTTATCTTAAGTTCTTATTGAACTAAGCATCTGAACTCCTTTACACAATTCAACCTCCTGCCAACTAAATGAGACTTTTGAGGCATCAGAGTACATTTACTCAATGTCATCCGAGTTCAAATTCAAGTGTTATAGCCACTAAAATCAAACTGAAACACTGGGCTAAACGCCTCGCAATCTTGAAATGTTCTTGCCGTGAATGCAGATTTAAAATAAGAGATTGTTATTGTGGCCAATGTTTCTGTCCAAGGTGCAATCTTGAGAGCTCCCCGGCTGATTACGGTTCAAATGGCACCAATCTTAAACCAATACACTTAAACTGCAGCAGGAGCAATGGCAGGCAATTAGAGTTTAGCCTCCTGGGATTCCGACGCACACTGATACTGTGTAATGTTATCCAAACTCTCTGGACAGACAGCCTTTACCCTGGGGGAACTCAGCCAATACATCTTTTAGCTAATGAAGTAAAAACGTGTAAACAATTCACCTGTTACTGTGGCAGGTCTTCTGCGTAAAGCTTGTAATCTGTCGAGCACATGCTCCTCGAGATAATTTGTTTTATTACACTTGAACTGTGTATGTAATCAATTGTCCATGTGCACAGCACTTGTTTGCACTTAGTTAGACGACACGGAGCGGGAGACAGGAAAAGACAAGGAAAGAAAGTATCAGCAGGAGAAATGCAAAGACAGGAGAGAAATAAATGAGAGCGATATTTGTCCTCCATCATTCTTGTAGTGTATTTCGGTTGTGCCTTTTAGATTATCGGGTTTCCAAACTTCTCTTTCCTAGGTCAGTGGGATACTGAATCTGGAACCGGTGCAGCCTGTAGCCCCCCCCCGAGCTGAAGCCTGGGTCCCTGCCTGCAGCTTATTGGCTTTCACTGGTTTACCTTCAGAGGCTGGACCATGTTCTTGGTTTGTCATCTGAGCTACCCCGGCCTCAACACATGTAAAGTCATAACCCAATAAGCAATCGTTCGTGTCACGTCATCCATTCCTGGCACTCCTCGTTACGGACGACATCGTAGAGAATTTGGCCTGACGTATGTTTTTGCATTAGTAGGCACCCTGAGGTCTATACCCTTAAAAGTGGTCGGGGTTGTACTGCAGTGAGGTCTGTTAACGTCCGTGTCAAGTTTTCTTCCTAAACAGGCCCCCGATCCATTGTTGTTCCTAACATATAGCTTGGATGCTCCTTCGAAAGACGGTCGAAATCATGCAAGCCGAGTTTGTTGCCGTGAGATTTTAGTCTGGGAAACATTCACTCAGGATCGATTGAGAGGAAACAGCTGGAGGCCGAACCAAAGGGCAAACTCGGGCGTGTGGATGAGATGAGAGGAATGATCACCACATTCGGTTCGCAACCCCGCTTGGTTAAAATACTGACCGAATCAAATGCAAAAATAGCTTAGATGTCTGTTGATCCTTGTCAGACGGCAGTAAGCAAAGGGAACCTTATAGGACGCTGAAAGTTTAGTATGCAAGCCCTTATATTCGAGGACAACTATACAAGTTGGAGGAATCCAAAAACGCAGAGCTAGTTTTGGTTTTAAGATTTTTCTTCAGCGTCTGTCCCAAACGTATTCCCTCTTCCTTATTATTCGTGTGCTCTGTGCTGGAGCTGCATGCCAGCTGATGCAACTGCTCAGTCCCAGTCTGAACTTTTCAGCTCAAACTGCAGTGAGGTAGGTCTTCACCTCAACACCCAACCACCATAAAAATCGTATTAATATTGTTTTTGGCCGGAAGGAAATAGTTGAGCAATATGATGCCATGCATGACTACTCATTGCTGATCTACATGCACTGTGAAATGTCTCTGGGGGACAGGCTATGCCTGCACTGCAATGAAGAGATCAAAGGAGTCTCGAAACAAAAACAGGAGGAAATCTGTCACACCATACATCCATCCATGCTATGTCTGACTCGACTCCCACATTTATTCCCTTGATCCATTCTCTATCACATAGACACCATTTCCTCGGCTAATGAACGCTCCTCAGTAAGGACATGGCAATCTGTTAGTTGCATTGAGTTTTTGTACATTCCATAACCAATTAATTCTGGTTACACATTTTATGTATAATTTTTACATTTATTACACTTATCATAATTGTGGCTATAAAAGTGAGTCATTTTACCATGATTTATATTGTCTTTGTTTGATTTGTGTGAAGAAAATGAAGGCATTGACCTACATGGACTGCTGTTTGCCTCTCCGGCTGAACTGGGTTGCCCGTTATTGCCAACTATTTGTGACACACCTCAGTCTATTGCAGTATAATCTTAGAATAGAAGAGGTTCTTATTCTTAATATATGATTTTAAGAAGTGAGGAGAAGTCATTCTCTTTGGTTAGGGGCATTACAGAAGCAAATCCTATCTGACTTTAGGAATCTTATTTTACTTCATCCTATCTAATCCCAGGTTAAGAAATCCTGAATACTCAATCCAACATCGCTTGTGTTTATGTCCATTACCTAGCAACCAACACTACTTTGCAACTGTTGTTTTTCTGATTAAAAGGCACCTTGAAGCATACAAATAATGGAGCAAAAACAACAACGGGCGCTTAACTTCAAGGCAGAGGAGTTAGAGGTGCCGGTAACATCTGTAGAGAAATCCAAAGAGGTTCTTTTTGGGAAATTCACAACAACACTAACTCGGGAGATAAAAGGAAGCGAGTGGGCAGAGATAGCAGTTGCGCCTACTGACATTTTGTTGGTTTTGTAAAAGCAATAAAAGAGCAGCCATACGCATTAAACACGTTGTCTTAACGGTTATCGTAAAGTTAGCAGAGTTTAAGACTGTGAGAAGGTAGGATGCTTGTGTAATACACTTTTCCGATCCTAAATTAGGACAGGGACATTGACTTAGGAACTAATCATCAGCAGTGGCTTTTTTCCTGAATCGGGTCCTCACCCTAATTACCATGGTTAGCAAAGCAGTTATGATAAGATCTGCAAGTGAAGAAGTTCCTGTAATAAAGAAGTTCCTGTAATACGGCCCCTGTAACTGCTCCTCCACCTCTTTTGACACCTCCCAGTTAACATAGCTAGAGCCACGCTTCCTTCTTTGCTGTGCCAACTCTTATGGTTAATATGACGCTCGTTACAGAACTCCTGTCGTTTTGTTGCAGTTAGATATGCAAATATATTTAGAAAAAGAGATTTATGTCAATACACGCACATTGGTAGCTGCTTTATACAACTCATAAGAGCATCCGTACAGGGACTATGCGCCTGCTTCAATGCTCCCAACACGTCACTTTCGTACCCAGCATAACAGCATGTCCTCTTGGGTATCGCTATCATTATTAAAACAGGCAAATAAAAGTCATACCATTACTTCCTACCACAATACAAACAACGAAACCTAACAGCCTTGTTGATGATCAGACGACAGTATGTACGAATAACAATGTTACTGGCAGCAGAACCAACTGCAGACTGTTGTAAAGTTCCATCGAGGTGAATGGAAGACTTTCCAAGACCTTTTAATGCCACTTGGAATTAGAGGTAAGACTTATGTCACCTCTGAAATGAAGATGGAAAAAAAGTTCTGCCTAACTGGGTTTATTTCTAAGCTGCTGAACACTGCTCTTCAAGGACTTTTGAGTAAAGGTGAGGAGCACAACGTAATTTATGATCTGATAAGTACCTGCAGACGCCCTGATAAATCATGTAAATGTCGCTTAATGTAAAAAAAAAAATAAATGGCCAGAGGTCAATCAGAGATTATTTTCAGACATTTTAATTGGCATTAAAGACAAAAGACCAATGCTGCTGCTGATTTCTTCTGTTCAGTGGACTATTGTTCTGTGCCATTAACACCCTCTTACAGTCAGATTACTGCACAAAAAGTCCAAAGGATTTAAAGTAATAATTATGATCAGTGTTATTTTTCAGTTTGTTTTTTCCAGTTCTGCAGTAAAGTGAAAGGTTCTGGTGGCTGGTGACTGTTACAAGACATCCAGCACTAAAGCTTTGTGAGAATGAACAACGTTAAATGCATCTCCCTTGAGCAGTCACATTCCGTCCGACACCGCATTTCATTTGGACAACAATGTTTCTTTAAAGTCACCACTTTCCTTTAATCTCCTGGCTGTCTCTCGTGAATAGACAGAACTTCACGCACAACAGACCACACAAAAACAGGTTAATAGCAGGTAGAGCTCGCACAAAACAGCTTTGCAATGTGCCTAAGAGCACCGACGGTGAACAACACCCACCGATCCCCAGAGTGGCAGAAGAGAGAGACTCGGGGAGTTGAATGGAAGGAGAGACATGATTGATGCATGGGTAAACTGAGAGAGCAAATGAGAGACACTTAAAATGAGAGGCAGGGAGGGATGAGAGAGAGAGAGAACACAGGAAAACAACCCTAAAGATAGAGAGTCAGGAAAGAGGATGTATGGCTTTTGAAGGTATAAGTGGCAGCCTCGAGCATTGACTGTTTTTTATATGAGATGGAAGCATACATGAGTGTGCCGATGTGTAATCGGCCTGATGAGCCGTGTTGTGTAATGGGACGAGACAGGGCATCTCTGGGGCTTTATGGCAACAACAAAAAAATACAACTACAATGCACTTATACGACATACACAGGGTTGATAGGGTTTGTGCTCCAAGTCCACCTTATTGTGGTTTTGCCTCGCTCAAACCGTTGGCACAGGGAGAGAAAGAGAGAGAGAGAGAGAGAGAGGCAATTCTCTGAGTATCAATTTGGAAACAGGATTTACGAATCAGCAAAATAGCCCACTGATTTAAGTAAAGGTTAGAGCCAAATAAAAAGCAGCACACTCCTCAAGACGCACTCCGTTCATCTCGTACCAACGGCGGTGACCTTCCCTGTTACACTTCAGCACTCAAAGCAGCCTAACAGCACGCACCCTCATACTGTCAGTTGAGCTCAGCAGGATCATCAGAACATAGTTCAGCAATGCAGGAGCTGAATTATGTGCGGCGACACTTCAACTCTCCCCTGACAACTTTGTGCATTTCATCACAATTTGACAGGGTATTAATTCTGGTGCACGGCTTACTTCGACGCTACCCGATGGCAGATTTGTTTGGGATTCTGAAGTCAGTGTTCATTGCTTCAGATCAGCTGAAATCAGAAGGGAAAGACTCCAGCTTTATCTTTGTAAAACATGACATGTGCAACTACAATTTTTCGCTTTTTTTTTTTTTCAATTTTCTTTTTTAGATTTGACATCTCAACAGAAATCCCTGAATCCTAAAAGTGAATCAACATTCACACGATCACATCTAAACTCTTAATAAGAGTATTACAGGAATATTACAGTGTTGCTTCGGGAAGAAAGAACAAATTCACTATCAGATACACGCCTCATTCCACAAAAATAACCATTTCAGGTTACTCCTTTTGAGGATGAGGACGCCATGAGGACCGTTATTTGTATATAATTCCTAACAAAAACCAGATGAAATGTAAACCACAGAAAGTGCTGTTTCATGGCACAGAAAGAAGGCAATTCCTGAGCCTGAAACCCCCAAACATATGCAGAGGGACACGCATGCTTTCGCATGACAGCTACACATGGATCTCACTGCTGAATCACTCTAAGAGTCTGGATCCTCTGCACAGCAGGGGCACCTAAGTAGGGTCCGGGACGCCTCGTGGTCTAATGGGAGTTACAGGGACTTCAAAGTGAAATGTAAAAATATGTAATTTCACTAAAATGACTGGAAATGATCCCAGTGAGGAAAACATGTGCCTCTTATGTGTCACTCAGCGCACACACATATACACAGAAAGCTGCTGTCCAATTTGGTAGCTTACTGAATCAACAACACAAATATGTCCTTATATGGCAAAACATCACATTGGGTCTTTATAGACATAAAAAAAAAAAAAACACACAAAACAAAGCCTGTCCATACAGTGTCTAAATGTGTGAATTATACCAGCAGCCTGCTTCAGACATGTTCTTTTTTTAAAATCTAGTCCATACAAGAGAAAGATTACGATTACGGGACAACACATTAAGGTGGTGGGAAGAAGAAGAAGAAGAAAAAAAGAACCACCGGTTCCCGTTTTCTATTCCCGGGCGCCTCTCTCACCCCGGCGGGTTTGAGCGCTGCCACAAACCTGGAGCCCACACAGTCAGCGCGAGACCCAGACAGACACCTCTCCGCGTGGAGGGGTGGAGGGGAGGAGGAGGAAGAGGAGGAGGAGGAGGAGGGGGGGGTCAGACACCTACCAGCTTTACATGCCGAACTCTCATGTCTTCTGTCATCTTGAAAAGTAGCCCGAGATAGAAGTTAGAAGAAAAACACGGGAGAGGTGGACACGCGGAATCCGTCTCCCCAAGTCTGTTCCACGCGGCGCGGCGCAACAACAACAACAACAATAACAAAAAAAAAACACAAAAAGATAACCAGCCCGGTGCGTTCAGTGAGAGGGGCTGCACCGCTCCGCTGGCGACAGCACACAGCCAGGCGGAATATTCAACTTTGGGAAAATGAGAGAGGGAAAGAGACTCACGGAGAGAGAGAGAGAGAGAGAGAGAGAGAGAGAGGGAGGGAGGGAGAGAGAGAGAGAGAGCAGCCAGACAATCACAGGAAAGCGGCTCCTCCTACCCACACAATACAAAAAGCGAAAGCCAGCAGATAGAGAAGCCTCAGTGCTGAACAGAGCACGTTGCTGCAAAGTGTCACGCGCCGTCGCCGGAGCCGTGCAGCGGCAAAAACCCCACACGTCACACTGATTCACGCAAGCTTGTTGGATTACCACGTTTCAGTCGGAGGGCAAAGTGAGGGATAACAACTCTCGACTTTGAGAAGTTGCCGCCCTGTAACAATCGTCGCACACGGTTTCTCACCTCAGCGGAGGCGGTTTGGGAGCCGGCATGACGAATGAATGAGTGAATGAATGAATGACCACAATCGCTCTTCATTTTTTTCTTATCCTGGGAAATGATGCAACGCCGGGTAATAAAGCAGGCCTTGGATATTAAAAGGCACGCGTTGTTCATTACTACCAATAAGTACAGCAGGGAGGTAATACCATGTTCAATTGCAAAGAAAGAAAAAGAAAAAGCCCAAAGGCGGCAATTAGAATATTCATAGAATTCAACTTGGGCAAAAGTAGTTTATAATACTGGCGATATCACACTTTCATTTCTTTGATTAATTACATGATTTCTGAGTGTGTGCCAAGCAACGCCTGTTTGTTTTAGTGTGTGTGTGTGTGATACTTCTAAATGTTTGTCTTACATAACGGTTGTTTATATGTCTCACATTTTATATTGTAGTATTAGTACACAATGGAGACATACACTACAAAGATGCATCATAGAATCACTACAACATTTGTTGTCTGTGCAGGTGTGTTTTAGGACCACATGCAACTGTGGGTACCTTATCATAACAGTCAGATGCAAAAAAAAAAAAATAGTTAAGGAGTACTGTAATATTGATGCAGATGTTACTCAGACTTGATCACCGTGAGTTTAGCAAGGTGTATTTATGTATGCTATTGCCTCCAAAAAAATCTCACTATTGGTCATGTCAAATACCAAAACATGTCACTTTTGTGGCATCATTTGTCTTTTTTTAATTTTTTTTTTAATATATAAATATTTTTTTTTATTAAGAGAAATAGCACATGCATATGTAACACAAAAAAAAAAAGATATTTAAAAAAAGAAGAAAAAGGTGGGAGGGAGAGGTTGAAGAGAAACATTTTTGAAAAAAAGAAAAAAAAAAGCCACTTATTATAGAACTTATTAGAATTAGCTCTCACTAAATATCTACTCTTCTCCCATTTAAAAAAAAAAAAAAAAAGGACATAATATGACCGAGCATCTGAGTGATCACTGATTATTTTTAAGATCAAAAGTAGGCAGTATCATTGGCCGACACGGTCAGATTTCCGAAATATGAAAAACATGTATCTAATAGTTTACCAGTGTAGTGAAATGAGCGTACCGTGTAGAGAGCATCAGTGGCATGAAGGTGTAACACAGTCGTTAGGCTGCTGTGGGTAAACGGTGCCAGACGAGGTGTGGCCGGACAAGCAGGTGAGCTCTTCCACTGTCAACATGAGCCACCGCAATTCGTCTGAAACCCTGTCTGCTTCTTTGAGCTTACCGTTTACTATATTTACCGGTCTGTCTATATTCAATACACCTACCAACACAGATGTCATGCCTTTTCTTCTCTTGATAACTGTTTGTGGACATCCTCTATGCCAAACCTCGTCATCCTGTCTGCAGCGATGTCGGCCTCCCAGTGTGCAAATCCTTCCGATGACTTGTTCTGCACTCTATTAGGTGGAGTCTATTTAACTGTGCTCGTTTTTCCACCAAGATACTGGAAAATCTTGTCACTGCAAAGCCAAGGTGGTGTTACCAGACAAACAGGTATAGTGGTACTCAGTTTTTTCTTTCTCATTTACACTCTCTACAGTGAATTCCCACACATTCTGTAGGGCCTACAGAATGTGTGGGAATTCACTGTAGAACATTTCTTAAAAGCACACCTTTTTCTTCAGTACATGATTTGGGCAAAGCTACAACTAGATTATTATTATTTTTTTTCCTTTAATTGCCACCGGGGGGTATTTTCAAATTGAATACGTCTTCTACGCTTTGCGCCTGACAGAACGGTTGCTTGACTGACTGCCCAGATTTAGCCTGGATGTAGCCCCAGGCACCCGTCACTGCTGTCTTCACGCAGATATCCTCACAGACCACGTGGACATGTGACTTTTGGGACTGGCAGCAGTCTCGTCCGAAGGCAGCTCCGGCGTCCAGCGCTCAGCAATTTGCGGCGCTGAACATTGCTGATGTACGTTTGCTCGTAGTGTGCAACAACTGGCAGCTGTGCTACGATTGGTCAGAGGATTGCTACGGATCATTTTGATAGGAGACCATTGAATTATTTTTTTTTCAGTCTCTCACTTGCTACTGCAATACCAGCTGGCTATTAAACCACATCCCATGTGATTACAGCAAATA
>CALSCE010009297.1:4853028-4865410 GCA_943593645.1 Bovichtus variegatus
CACCACCACCACCCCCACCCCCCCACACACACACACACACACCCACACACACACACACACACACACACACACACACACACAGGATTACCTGTAAACTAGCTCAGGTAGTCAGCTCGTGTTTGCCATGACACTCGCATGACATACTGTTCTTACTGCATGCATGCAGCCAATGCACCCTTGTGATTACGGAGGTGCACCGAGGCTGCAGTGCTTTGTTAGCTCTTTTTCTTTCCTGCCATGTCTGCTTCCACACTGCTCTGCTGAAAGCTATGCCGTCACTTGCTGCTGCTGCTGCTGCTGCTTCTTGTCGTAGAGGATTTTTTTCTAGGCCCGCATCCATCCCAGCAACCTGTTGAGTCCACGTTTCCCTTGGGTGGGGAGGGTTATTATACAGATTTTTATCTTTATTACACACTTCCTGCTGTACCGAGTTTACCGCTTCTTTTGCAGCAGTGGAAGGTCAGAGCCTGCACGCTAAATATCAAGTCAACATTTACATGATATCAATTTCTCATGAGTTGGCTGAGTAATACATATATTTACTATATATAAGTTGGGAATATCCATTTTGCAATAGCAATAGCTTCAATTGTCACGGCTCCGGAAATGATTATTAACTTAAAGAAAAGTTACTTGGGAATCCATTCATTTACTTTGGCACATATTGCTGAGACACTGTATTATACTGTAAATTGTATCGCAGCAGCATTTATTTGACAGTAATTACAATAAAAAAAAAGAAAAAAAAAAAAGAAAACAAAAGATTGTTGCCTTAGAGAACAAAAGATATGATGAAAAGTGTGATGAAGTCTTATGAAAGACAAAGGGCCAGTGACAGAATGAGGACAGGCTGAACGACTGCGGCTGCTGTCAACAGTAAACACACTGGCCACTGGAGACTAAGCCTCACTAGTTTGCTACTGTGGTCCAAGCATGGGGCATATTACATATCAAATTACCATCAGCGCCAGTGCTTAACAATGTTTGTGCGTGTGCACTAAGAAGTGCGTGACAAATGACCAACACCACCACACAGTGTGTGTCCAGAGGAAATGCATCAGCTCCTCTCTTCCTCTCCCAGCCCACAGATCATCTGGGACTTATTGTACAACATCAGGCTGTCTGTGTACTGCAGCAACATGAAGTGATCGGGGAAAACACTCACAGCAGAGCCGGAGAAACAAAAAAATGTATAAAATAAAATAAACTCCGTTCCTTTCGGAAGAACCTCAAGAGAGTGATCCGGTATTCTGTGCACGATGCATTTCTTACTATTGGGGTGCGCTAATATATACACTGCTCAGTAGCGACCATTTTATTTCACTTGCATGTACTGAATTGTAATGATAAATGGACTACATTTATATAGCACTTTTCCAATCTTTGCAATCCCTCAAAGCGCTTTACAACACGTCAGCATTCACCCATTCACACACATTCATACAGAGTCAGAGGCTACTGTACAAGGTGCCACATGCCCTTCAGTGATAACCATTCACACACATTCACACACACACTCACACACACACTGTTGGCCATCGGGAGCAATTTGAGGTTCAGTATCTTGCCCAAGGACACTCTTTGACATGCTGACTGCAGAGGCCGGGGATCGAGCCTCCAACCCCCCTGAGCCACAGGCGCCCAATCATTTATTTGATTACAATCACTCATTCTTAACCTTGCGAGGTAGCCGGGAGATGTAATATAGTACTGAGCCGTCTCACTTTCATTTGGCAACAAATGTTTCCAGTAATCTAACAGCGCATTACAAAGCAGAAAAAAATAATTGCCTTGTAACTCAAACAACTTATTTATTTTCGCCATCATTTAAGTGTGATAAAATGCCACAGGTTGGTAGTAACACCTTTAAAGTAGATGAAGGTGACATCCTCCGGGCTATCCTTTTCTTCATTCCAAATTTATGCCGTCGTAAACAGATCAATAAAATACTCAGAGGGCATAAACAAACTAGTTGCTGGGTGTGGCATCGCTCCATCAGCTTTCCATTAGTCTCGCCACCTCGATTCTGACATTTTCCGCCGATGGAGTCAGACTGCAGACATTCTGCTCTCACTTCCACACAACACGATTCATATGTGACACAGCAACAAGCTGTGCTGTCTGTTTTTTTTTTTTGGTTTTAAAAAGGAGTATTTAAGGCCCTGTGGGTTGTTAAATGTTAGCATTTCGACTTTTATAGGACTGAAAGGGTGTGATTTACACTCTGAAGTCCTTACAGTTAAACACTGTGTGCATCTAACTGCTCACTCAGCCTGATGTAAAACTATCTGTAGCTACAGTACAAGTGCCCAAAGTGCCACCTCTGCTACTGTAGTTATACTACTTTAAGTAGAATCCATACATTTCTGCTTCCTCAAGGACATGGCAGGAGTAGTTTGACACTTGAAAGAATTCTTAACTGTGTGGCGGGGCACATATTTAGACAGTGAAAAGGTCAGATCAATGTCACATTGGGGACGGGATCAGTTCTAAAGCTGGGCATGAGAAAACTAGATTGGAGCTGGCAGTGTAAACCAACCTGAAGACATGGTAACCCCTTCTGATTAAATAACGTGTCCTTTGAATGGCAACTGCTCTGTGTGTGTGTGTGTGTGTGTGTGTGTGTGTCTCTGCGCGCTCTGTGGAGGGAATGCCCAGACTTTCTTATCATAGTCACATTGCCTTCTTCACCCTCTGGCTCCACACCAAGACAGCCTGGAGCCGAACACAGGCTGTCCACAGACACGGAGCCAAATCTAAGGAAGGAGTGACTCCAACTGTGTTTGTTTGTACTGACAGGGGGCGGGCGAAGGAAAAAAAAATAAAACACAAACACAAAATGACAAACATAGAATGTCTACTTTCCACCTGTTCACATATTCCCGACGGCAGGCATTTGGATGGACAAGGCAGCAGGTTGTAATTTGCAAACCTCTTGTGAAATAAGAGACACTACTGTACACTGCTATGAAACACAAGTAATGACAGTAATTCTATTGTTCAATATAATTAAAAAGACGGAAATATTTTCAGACAAAATGATCCTTCCAACTGTATCCGGCCTTTGTAGCTGAACCGCGAGTCTCGACTTTATAGTACACATTGAAAAGTATATACAGAGATTTTAATAGATTTTATAGCCCATAACACTATGTGTCATAATTACAGTGCTCATCTAGCCAGTGATGTTTCTGCACCATCATTTATATTAGATATTATTGGGACATTTAGGGCCTTGGGCCACCTGATTAGGATTAGAACTAATAACATCCAAAATCAATTGGGTGAAAATAGTTGGATGTCTGCTGGAGACTAGAGTAATATGGTGATAATAAAGTCAAATCGGTACATTTTGGGAGGAACTTACCGTACAGAACATGTCTTTTATGTTTAACTGTTGTAATATGCTATACTGCGTCACTGGCACAACCTAGAAACCTGAGTCATTGCAATTACCTCGCCCTTCAGGAGATATAGTGTAAATGCATACTGCAATATATGCTTGTAGGTATCATTACGACCACAGTGCGTATAAAAAAAAGAAATATCACCAGAGCCATAAAAGAGAAGATAAAAAAAAAATAATGAAAATGGAAAAGATCAGATGGGCAAGCCTTCTTCGTAATAAAAGAATCAATCATAAATCCAAAACAGCCAACACATAACGGCACGTAACATAAACTCTGCCCAGCACCAAGCATTCTGCTTGTAAGCCAAACCAAAGGCTCATGACAACACTGTAATACTCGCGTAACATCATCCGATAGGCTTTCATATTAGCATGGCTGTCTGAAACCTTTAAAAAGAATGTGTAGTCAAATTCAGTGTTTCCATAATGTCACATTCGTGTTTTCTGCTCGAGTAGCTGCCCGGCTTGGGAACAAACAGCTTGTTGTCAGCTGTCAGAGTCTTTAGGATCATGGGAGCAGCTTTTTTTCTTTTTTTTTTTCTCTAATGATGCAACAAGTTGGATTTTGTTTTACTATAACACTGGGAGTCGTAGCACAAGACTATATCACAGTTAGCAGAGTGGTTTGTTTCCAGAGGCCAGAGGATGACTTGTTTGTGGGTGTTGCAGTTAGCTTTATATACAGCCCAACTGAGACACGTAGGCATTAGCTCTCGACAGTTAGTGGGTCCCCACACGGCTGCTACATTACTGGTGTCTGTCACGAAGCCATTAATATGATGTATGTTACTTTACGATGACCTAATGAGTTGCAGGGGCGGATTTAAAACCTCTCACAAAAAAAAAAAAAAACAGCGGCGTGAAGCGAAAAATTGACACGAAAACAACCCGTTTGTGTGTCTGTGCCAGACTTAACAGATAAGGTAGAGGACAAAGACGTGGGAGTTCACGAGTACGGCGCGAGATTATTTGACAGCAGCCCACAAACTTCACCACAACGTTACTTCATAATATTCATTCTTTCATCTAAAATCCCCAAAATCCAACCCAGATAACAAGATGGATTTGGTGAACGAGCACAGACCTGTTATTTGTAAGAAAAACAACTGCAGAAGATTGAAATACAAACGGTTGACAGTAAACTGTATAATTTACCGGATACATCCTTCATTATCTAAATTACAAATATTTTCACATTTACAATTGAAGAGTTTGAGTTCCACATTGATGGGAAATCATCATTTCAGCCTACGAATATGACTGATGTAAACAAACTTGTGTTAGAAAAGAAAAGAAAAAAACAGCATCAAAAGTGCGGTCATCTTGAGAGTGATAGCAGGTTTCGTGGTTTTGATGTGTGGCACTGTTGATTACATTTGGATCACGGCTCAGGCCTTTAAAAGACATTCCAAATGAGAGCGCCGCTTAGTATAGGTCAATTATGCAGATATGGTCAATTATGTGAAATGAGCATCTCACATCCCCTGGGTAGCACGGAAGTCGTTTAGGATTACAGACATTTGGAATTGGCTCTCTCACCCCTCTGTCACAGTGGATCAATAGGGCCCTCCTGCTAAGCACCTATAATTTCATTTCCCCTATTGCTAAGACCTTATGCTTCCACTCAAGAGTTGGCTGCTAAATCCTGGGAAGCTGCACATTGCTTTAGTTGTAGCCCCAATAACTTTTTTCTCCCCCTTTTGGATAGCTCTACTGTGTACAAATTGAGTGTTTCTCAGACTATCAGGTGACATGAAGGGAGGCTGCACTGAGGACAGTTTTGATGACAGACGACTGGAGGAGAAGTGCTCATCGTGATCAGCCACTGTGTATAGAGCATGTGCACACACGCGCCCGTCTAATGGCTCCACCATAAAAATAAAAATAAAAAAAAGTACTCCAGTGAATCTTTATGACATAACCCGCAACAAAACTGCAGCCCCATGCAAAACAAGCAAACAGTGACAGTGGCGGATTATGCACGAGTCCGTAAACTGAACTGAAATAACCAGACGTGACACCGCCGTGTTGGCATTAAAACCTCACTGGTAACATTACTGGGTATTGGTAAACAAAGCATGAGTGTACATGCTGCTACTGAGACAGAAGGGGGAAAGATATGGAGCCTGTGAGGAAAACTGGAGACATAAAAAAAAAAAAAAACACGGAGAAGGCAGATAGAGAAAATGTGGGTCGGACAGAGAAAGCTCAATGTAAATCAGAATGTGTAAACATGTACAGGCCTAATCTCATTATCCCTCGTCCTCCTGGGTCTGCGATCAGATGCTTGATTAAAGCAGGAGATGAAAGGAAAGAGTTAGAGGACATAGACGGAGGCAGGAGGGAGGAAGGTGATGGAGTATACTATAGAGGAGTGCGATTGAGAGATAGTATGGAGCAGGAAAGACAGTCCAGTGTGTTGTATGCTAGGAGCTGTGCAGAGCTCATTAACATAAACAGACGGATGGCACAAAAAAAAAAAAAGTATCTGCAGCATATAAAAACAAAGAGCTTATTTCTAGTTGCCTAAAATATGAAGATAACATCTATTCAACACTATATGGATGTGAGTATGTGTGACGACGTGCAAGATTGTAGGTATTGGAATCATAATTATTATTATTTTTAAAATTATTATTATTATAATTATTTTATTTTTTTTAGCAACGGGACTATTAAATGCCAAGATATCCCGGTTAACATTTTCTAAATAATTTCTCTACAACGCCACCGTGACTTATATGTAACAACTGTAAACCATAACCGACTCTATTGGTCTTTCCCAGCAGATGCCATGGTGCAATGGTTGCCATCCAAACCAGAGTGGAACCTGCGTTTCATCGACCCCCCCCCCCCCCCCGCCTTTAATTTCCTTCTTTCAACTGGCGACTACGCAGTAAATGATGATCAATATTACACATTCATAGTTTAAAGATCAAAATGAGGCTAATCAGCACATTTATTTATTTAAGAAGAAAACGGCTAACAAGAGGGTATAAACCGCAAAATACAGAAGTAGTAGTAGTAGAAGTAGTAGTAGTAGCAAAGGAATGATTTATGCATACTTCAGACCTGAGGGATGAGCAACAGGAACTCCCCACAATCTTTTCCCTGATTTATTATTCATACTCAGCACTGATTGCATGTCCAACTTGCTTTCTTTAAGTTGCTTTAAATTCTTGGTTTAGCAGCAAACTACCTTATCATTTTTTAATTTTTTTTTTTTTATAAAAAGGCAACTCTGGGTTTGAGGCATTTTCTCTTGACATGCACGTCACACTAAATGCACGGTGTGGTGATGCGTGTTGCGGGAGAACACTAATCCTGCTTGACCTGAACATCTCTCCTTTGGCTGCACCTACCTGGCTGGGGTGTGGTCCCACCTAATTAGGAACTCTGAAAAAGAGGGCGTGCTGAAGTGACTGGCGGCTCCTTGGATGGTATCCAAAGACTGTCATAATCAATAATTCTGCAAATTGCCTGGGCAAGCATATGAGCCAACTCTGACGAAGGGAGAAAAAGAAGCCGTCACGCCACCACGGCCGCGGGAGTAGCAATGCTTTGATAAGTCCTTCTCTGTTGTGCCCCGACAGCCCGGACACTAACCTAAATCTTTGTCTGTGTTTTGGTGGCCTTGCTGTGAATACTTAGGCTGACATTGATTCACTGGATAAGTACTCTTAATGCTCTGTAAACATGTTTACCCATTTGCCACAGGATTGCTGCTCGCTGACAATTCATTCCCCTCCATTTGCTGCAGTCTCATTTCATTCTACTACACAAAAAGGAAGTCGTCCCACACGGGTACGAGCTCAACAATGCATTTTGTATATTAAAAAGATTCTCAATCCTCTGGGATATATTGCAACGGAGGATATTAGCATCGGCAAGGTCGTGTTTTGGTTTGTGATACCACGACTCGCAGACACGGTGGTTAAAATGAGAAAAAGACTGCAAAAAAAAAAACAGATGTGCGCTACCAGTTGTAGAACCTTCAGGTCACGCACAAGCCATAAAGAAGTCATGTTGAGCAGACTAAACCGTTTGTATTATGACATTAATAACTCTTGATTCAAGTTATTTCTCCGTAGGTTCACTTGAAACCGTTCTAAATTAACCTTATTGAACTTTGGCCGACCTTTAAAAGTGCATTTACAACCAAGACATCATCACGGAGTACAAAGTTCCCCGTGATATACACTTCTTTTTTTTTTTTAAATGACTAGGAAATTGAAAATAAATAAATAAATAAAGTGCTCCCGGTTATTTAGTGTGGGCCAATAATGCAGTGGCATTTCACACTTGAGATATTTTCTCACACTGTTAGAGCAGACACCATGAAATAGCCTATAAAAAGGGTGTTGTCAGAACACGCACTCCGGCCTGCTCCAAGACCTGCAGAGCTGTTAAAGTGCTGTTACAGTAACTGCAGCCACGTCAAATGACCGCTTGACTTGAGGTGTTGGCAAACAATGTCTGAAGCCCTGCACTTCCTTATTTTTTCTTGACCTCCCTTTCCCTCTCTACTACACCTTGACTTTACCCCCATATCTACTCATTAACATAAACAGTACCTCAACCCTTTTTCTACTTTCCTGCTGATTTCCCTGATTCGGTGGTTCATTATCGTCTTCACACCTCCTCCATGCCTCTTGCTTATCCTCCAATTCATCCCAATTCCCTCGCTCCTCTTCCCCGCCTCCTCTTACTCATCGCTCAGAGGAACGGCCGAGCTCTTCATCAAGCAGACGTCAGGCATCTGTCAAGAGTCCAGGCCAGTCTCGCCGTGATTGATTTTTGGCCCACCTGCGTCTTTCGTAATGACCAACTGTCAGTTGTTTTACTGCCCGCACTGCCTCCCCTCAGTATCTCCCGTCACCGCAGCATCCAGAGGCTAAATCTCTCAGCTCAGACCTACAGTGCATTATCTAACCTGTCTTCACAGAAGATTTATGTGGGTATACCATAGAGTCCGCTTGTCCTCCCCACAATCACCGAGGAGAAAGCTATCACGGTCCGGATGGTTATTTTAAAAGAAACAAAAATCGATTACATTCTGACGGCAACCACAATATCTCTTTTACGCTTAAAGTTTTCAATTATTCCCAGGCAATGACTTTTCTGACAGAAGCTAATAAATGTCTGTTTGGCCTTGCCAGCACGACGCTGTGTTTTGTTTTGGTCTAGCAACCGCTTGTGGAACATTTCGGAGGCGGAGGCAGCAGAATATTCTGAGTGGAATGAACATCTTATTGATTAGTTTGAAGAGAAGGAACTTTTTCCAGAAGATGCAACGAGGGAACGTCGTGTCCACGTGTTATTTTCTTGAAAGGAACTTGCTTTTCTCAAGATCAAACTTCCCTTTCACAGAGACAAAAATGTTACTTGTTGTGCTCTTTTTGATCCATGTTTCAACGTGAGAGAGAGAGAGAGAGCTGCTTAATTACATTGTAGTAAAAAGATAGATATACGAGGACGTCAATCCTGACTTGATTGGGCGCTGAAGCAGAACAAGCCATTGAAATTTCCTCTTGAGGAATAAAGTTGAATGGATTTTGCGGAAGGCAAAAGATGTTATTGCTTTAACTGAACCCAGACCTCAGTGTGACTCCGAGACATCAGATGATGAAAACATGTCAGGATCAGAAACTCCTTCATGTCCCGTGGCGATCTGCAGACTACGGATGTATAAGAGGAGCTTCAAACTAGAAGCAGAGTGAAAGCAGGGGCACATCACTTCCCCTAGCTACACTCACCTGGATGCCGAGCGTCTTTGATCATCTACAGAGGCCAGGTGTAACTTCCGGATCTGGAGTACGGCAAACTTTCAGGATCTCACTCTCTCTTTCTCTTCTTTCGGTCTCTGTTGTCTCTACTAATCCTTTCCTTCGCTGTTTAGCCCTTCCTTCCTTCCTTCCTTTCCTTCCCTTGCCCTCTTTCTCTCCATCTGCCTGGCAGGGGCAACTGAGTGCCCATGGAGAGCAGGGATGCAGCAGAAGGCACATTTGAAAAGAGAGCTCTGCCTGCGAACCTTTCATGTAGTGCTATACCTGGCCAAGGCAGGCTGCAGGGTACCTCGGCTGTCAGAAGGCATACACCAGAGGAGGAAGGAGGGATGAGACAAGCGGAGAGGAAGGGAAATGGAATGCAATGTGCGGGAAAGACAAAATGGCAAACTACTTTTTTTTGTTGCCTCTCTAGTATTATTAATCAATGTACGCTTCTGCCGGGCTGAAGAAAGAGTGAGAAACAGACATCAGAGGAAAAAGATGGAGAGCAGAGACGGGGGTGGCAGAAGCAGAAATGGAGAGAAAAGATGTGATCCAGAGACCCTGCTAAGACTTTAGTATCAACATGTCCAAACACAAATGGACGGCATTAAGTATGTCAGTTCACACCTGGCATAAGAATGTGTCTCTCCATGCGTCTTGGTGTGTATGTGTGTGTGTGTGTGTGTGTGTGTGTGTGTGTGTGTGTATGTGTGCGCATTTCAGCTATTACTCTCATTTGCTACAGGAACGTGCAATGACAAATGAAAAAGCGCGGCCTACAGCCTCTGTATGTGTGTGCCGATGGCCGCACTCTTTTGTGGCGGTATGCGTGTAATATGTTAAGATTCTCGGGTATGTTTTTTGAACCTAGAAATATAAGGTTATTGTCTACCGACTGTCCCTCCTGGCACACTGAGCTCCAGAGAGCCAGGGATGAGAGCAGACGGGCGGGGGGTCAGATCGGCGCAGTGCACAGGAACCACAACATTTGGTGAATTCACACCTGTACTTACAGCTGTTGATACCAGGTCTAAGCAGGGTCAGTGAGGCCCGTGAGGCTCATAGGGGAGAGACAATTTACAGCGCTCCTGCTATACTTGGGTCTATCTCCTGCTTTCACCTAAAATATGCCCACGACAGAGTCATTGAAAGTGCTTAAGTCTGCTTATAAGTGGCAAACACCTTACACCAGATTATTAAAGGGAATGGATATATGACATGCTTCAACTGAGCAATTCAGAAAAGGCTGTAAACACTATTCCAATGCATGGGAGTGCACAGAAAATGATTGCTGTTCATTCAAAGCGGTGCTGCCTGCAACATCACAACTTTGGCAGCGTTACTGTGTGCATTATCTCAGCACGCCGCTGCTTGGCGCATTTCATCTGCTGCCGAGTATGCCTCCTTGACAGGCAAAGACTGAGTACTTGGAGAGTGTGAGATGTGCCTCGGCAGGAAGCAGGCACACAGTTAATGTGTGTGTGTGTGTGTGCGTGTATTTTTGAGTGCCTGTGTCTGTAAAATCCTTCAGAAAACTCTCTAAAAACAAGCTGCATGCTTCTTTTGGTAAGGCACATAATAACTCAAAAGCCTCCCATTGAAAGCGGCTGTCTCTAGCCGTGAAGGACAGCGAGTTTGACGAATGGATTCTCTCTTCGCCGTCTACCTGTGGAGGTTCTGCATGGGAAAATCAGCGAGGAATGATGCAAGGCAGCTCTGTCCTTAGTCCTAAATGCCATGTCTGGGAATACAGACGGGGATCATTACCGAGGCAGACCGTGTTGTCAAGGCTGACAAAATGTTGTTTACCTCAGACACGACCAGCCCTCTCAATTGTCTGTATCACATAACAGAAAATGGAAATTCATCGTTTGAGTCAGCAGGTATTTAAAGTGTAATCTGTTCTTGAGAGGCCATCATTAAAATCAAACAATGCTTGCCAATAGGCAAAAGCCTGGCTTCAATGGCTTTTAAATGAGCCTCAATGAAGCCTTTTCCTCTCGCTGTCCCTCCTCCCTTTTGTATCAAAGACAACCTTGATCAAGTTCATATTAAATGTAAATGCTTCACCTCAAAGACAAACAGTGTAACCATGGGAACCAAACCCCATATTCATGAGAATATCAGATTGTTATGTAGTCCTCCAATAAACCTTACAAGCCAAAGAGTGACAACCACTAAATAGAAAGTATATAACCGAGAATAAATGTTGCGTGAATTTAGTCACATTATGTGTATTACAGGGTCCCCTCCGATGGGATAATACACAAGTCAAAACACCGGTCCCACCTGGCAGCCTGGCCTCCTAAAAATGACGTTCCCGCACAACGAAATTGCATTGTCAATTACGTTTCGAGTGCTCTATAAATAAACGTTTCCCGGATTACATTTGTTTTTTTTAACGTATCAAAAATACCTTTCTAATCAACGTCTATGGAAGTCCACGTGGGGAAGAGGTGGGGCGGATAGATGGGTCAAACAAACAAGACTGTGCCCCAGGAAACAGGCGTTTGTGTCCCTTGTGAACCAAAAGTCAACGTTCACTTATTTTAATTTACGTCCGTATCTTAAATAACGTAAGGAAAGGATTTATTTTAAGCCAAACTATGATCTCTTACTAAACCTAACCAAGTAGTTTTGTTTCAATTTACAACATTAGCCACATGTTTAAAACTGCAAATGTAGTCTGGGAGAAAATCTGTTTGAAAAATGAAAAATTGAGAACGCATTTTAGTGTCATGGCATAGTAATGTTGTAGGACAGTGTTGCTGACAAGCTATAGAGCCGTTTCTGCAAGCTGCATCACCCTAATAAAGTTATTCTCTCTCATAAATATCTTTTAACTCGTTTTTGCGAGGATGAATAATCTTAAAAAGTATATACAAGTCTCTATGATAAGACAGTAAACATCACTGATGAAAAGTCTAGCTATGAGGGGTACGCTAACGTTTCAATCCATTTCAAGCTATTCTTCACCATCACAGGAGCGCAAATAACTTCAACAATTGTTTACGTGAGAGATCTTCACACCCACTCAACCTGTATAAAATAAAATCAACACGCTTTTTCCACACAAACACAGAGAGCCCTTGGAGAGCGTGGTACTCATCCGCTGGAGGTGTTGTAAGCTCTTGTCAGGAGGATGTGCACCGAGAAAAGCCAGTCGAGTGGTCTTGAAAGACAAGAGGCTGGGGGGGGGGGG
>CALSCE010009297.1:4870410-4884414 GCA_943593645.1 Bovichtus variegatus
GATAGACACAAATGAGAAAAAAAGGATGAGGACAAAGTGAGGTGAAAACCAGACGACAGATAATGAGCGGAAAGGGAGAGAAGGGGAAGGGTTGTGGGGAGGATAATGAGAAAACAAGTCAGATTAGCATGAAACCCCATGTTTGAGTCGAAAACAGACAATTATTTCACAGTAGGCTGCGGATGGCAGCAATGACTATCAATAGTCCGCGACAGATGCACATGCTGAATTTACAAATGTCTCACAAACATTGGGTGTTATATTGCAGGTGCAAGAGGTGGGGATGCCATAAATAATTCTTCCAGCTAAGCCTATATAGGGACAATACAGCCATAGGCAGCAACATATTATGCCATGTCATGTTGCCTACTATAAACTGGTCATTCATAAATAAGGTAGCCGTCCTACTTTCTAGTTTTCCTCCAATATAATGTAAGATAAAAACATGTCTTGTATTTGTATGTATTGTCCATACGTTCTTTTTACTTTTTTTTTTTTTATTTCTTTTTTAAACACCCTGTTGTGTTCACTTAACAGTCTGCTTTGATTGTTAATCCAGGTGCTGGCCACACTGACTCGGTAGTAAACCCTGCTTATGCATCTTCAGACATGTTTGGGCAACATGTAAAGATATACCAACCGGCCACCGTCAGCCCAAACAGTTCCTTCTAAACCAAAAAAAGATTGAATCACCACTTCTAGCATGTTACACTACATAGATTGCCTCAACTTTTATAGTATACTTTTAGTAAAAACAAGAACTCAAGTGAGATCTGGCATCAGAGAGGCTACAGTTAAATATTGACACCAGAAGGCATCCAAACAGAGGCAACAGGAGGCAGTCAACAGAAGAAGTCCCATCATGGACAATCAGTGCATTGTTTACTCGAGTGTCAGCCAGGTGCAGTGTTACTTTTTTGTCAGCGAGAAATAAATCGGAGAAAACAGAACACATGGCCATCATTTGGGTCCTAATAAGCTATTGTTCCCAACCTGTTCAGGAGGGATTCCAGTGAATCATCCACGACCGACAGAGAGGAAGACTTGGCAAGAGAGACTGTGCCGAGCAGCTGTGTTGAAAATACATCCAGATTCCAAAAGCTTCATACCTGTACACTGGGGGATTGTGTCGTATTCAGTAAACACTACGAAAATGTTTTGCATGCTTGAGCTTTTTGACGCTTGTGCATATTAAATGTTTGGTTGCTTTGACATTAGTTGGATTGTGTAGAATGTTTTTTTTTTTACGTGAATACAGTACAATACACACACAAAAGGAAAGATGATAAAAACAAGTGACCATGATTTGAATTTTATGCAGTCTGAATTTAATTCAAAGTCTCTGTGGCACTAAAATGATGAGAATTAGTTAGAAGCTATTCAAACAACTGAATATGTTTTTGTGATCGCTTAATTCACATTTTTCAATTAGCTTTATTTGCTGCACTTTGAATAATGAATTGTGCTTATAAATCACTCTGAAAGCACTCATTAATTTTCAATACAGCTCATTATTTAGCATGTCAACTAATTCACATGAGGTGTGCTAACAACACCATGGTTAATTATGAACAATGTCACTGCATGCTGCCAATCTCTCCTCCTGTCATCCATTATCACTGTCTCTCAATCATGGATGCGCATCGATGTGCCACAATTCCCCATAATGATTGCCTAATAAGAGACAATAAGAGGAGAACAGGCCTGTCAATGAATGACAAAGTGGTGCAACAAGTTCTCATCTCCTCTGAATGCCAAGTAAGTAAGTAAGTACTCTCTTCATCACATACAAAAGGGCGGATGAGAAAGACAAAGAAAAGCTAATACAGTACATACATAAACAGTATGTAGCAAATATTGAATGAATAAATGGGTTCTTCAATAGTCAAAAAGGGGTCCATATTTATTGTAAGTAATGACTGTTTCCTTCATTGTGTTTATTTATTTTGTTTCTAGAGTTCTAGTCTTCAGATAAACATCATTCTTAAAATAGTTATCGATGTCATTGAACTCATTTTTTGCTCACTCTGGATGTTAGTGTCAGTTAATGTCTAAAATGTAAATGTAAATGTGAGATAACTATACAATACCAGCACATATTAACCATGTTTCTACTGCTACATAATGACCACTGAGAATGGTCAATTTGAGCTGCAATATCAATGAGCAATTAACAGAAAATGCAATGGACAACACATCTTACAGCTTCGGAAAGATGACATGAATATGAAGAACACGGCATGTTTTTCTACTTTGCAAACATTAAACAGTACTTGGTGACAGCATATAGTGCCGTTTTGTCTTTGAGAATTATGACTGATGTACTTTTTTAAATGACTGTGTTTTATTTCACAGTTTAATCTCTATAAGAAGCCCATAAAGGGATCTGATTAAAATAAAGCCCTGAAGTCAAGGGACGTTCAAGTTTGAAAAGTCCACCAGATCCTGGCAATGCCACCTTTAATTCCTAGGCACATTGTTTTGTTTAGTGGTGTATTTTTCTTGTTCCCTATGATGAAACGAAGACAATGTGATGTTTTGCCATATCAGACTTTGTTAGTGTAATACTTTTCAATAAAAAACATTAGAAAAATCAGCCCTTTGAAGAGCAGACGATTTGCACCCATTGTGACGCGAGGAAACCCCATCATCACCTACGACAACAGAACAACTATAAAATATATCTAATAACTGACAAGAATGTTCACTGATGCACTATATGTGGCTATGAAGCTTTATTCAGAAATGTCAACATGTCCACAAACCTATGATGATGAAAGTGACAAGTTCACAGTCATTCTCTACGAGCTGTAGAAAGACATTAGAAACTTTCTTACTCAAAACAGACTTAAGAAGGTTGAGCAGAAGTGAGTTTAAAAAAAAAATAAAACATAAGAATGTTTTCACCAACAGGTACCAATTTGATCAAAGATTGCCATTTACTGCAATGTCAGAACTGGACCCAGGTTAAAACGTGTTGATTCTGTGACAGGATACACATATTTATGAGAAACCCTCTCTACTCTACAATCTATATGGTAATTTATATCATTACACAGTAACTCTTGGAATGCATTAGTGATTGATGACTTCCATCCATCCATCTTCAGCGGTTTATCTGATGCTGGGTCACCATGGCAGCAGGCTAAGCAAGGTAGACCAGGCACTTTACAACAACGTCTTCCAGCTCCTCAAGCCAGATGGGATGTATAATTCTTCCATCGTGTTCTGGGTCTTCCCAGGGGTCTTCTACCAGTTGGACGTGCCAGGAAACCCCCCAAAGGACGCCCAGGAGACTTCCTGATCAGAGGACCGAACCACCTCAACTACCACTTGGCTGCCAACTGCACCGGTACGCGCTGGAGGTCACGGCCAGTTTAAATCCAACAGAACTACATCGTCTGCAAAGAGCAGAGAGGCGATTCTGAAAAACCAGACAGACAGACAGTCTCCTCACCTGGCCGAGCCTTGGGATGTTGTCCATGAATATCCCACCCTGGTGAAGCTCACTAAAAATGACAGACACAGTTCTCCCGGCGGTCATACAAGGGCCAAATGGCTCGTAGCAATACCCGCCAGCCTCGTACTACGGCAGCAACCTTCAACCTTATTGTTATTTAGCCATTTTCTTTCTTTGACTAATGATTCGCTCTATTGAATTACATTTCTTCTCTGAAATGCAGTTTGCCGGCAGTATCATTCTTCTTCTTCTTTTTAAACCATCATGGCTTAAAAACAATAAGGTGACATTGTTGATATTGTATGATATTTGTACTCTGTTTGCGATATAGTGAACTACATCCCATGTAGAAACCAAGCAATTCTATGTAATATCAGATATTTAGCACCCTATATAGCCCGGTTGGAATTATCCCTCGTTTCACGACTACATTTTACCGCAATAGTGACGATTTGACTGTGACATTGGCAGTTAAATCAGGCTCCTTAGACCGAATCGTCAAATAGTCGACTATTCAAGATCACCCCCAGATGGAGTGGTGACATCTAACTAAAAATGTTAGGATTAAAAAGGATACGTCTACTTTTTACTATGTTTTTACAAAAGGAAACTCTTTACTCTGAGTGGAACATTTGGATCCTCTGAATAGAAACAGGTGTGGTAGTGAAAACCAAACATCAGCACATTCATACATTAATAGGGCTGGTGGTGCCAAAGAGGTCCCTCTGATTTAATAGGAAAATACTGCGTGTTTTTGGAAAACAGGTTTGTCATCAACCTGTGAACAGCATAACAACAAGGCTTCCTCACTTGATCACCTCTCCCCCCTTTGACTTGCTTTTCTCCCTCTCTTTAACTTTAGTTTTCAGCTGCTTTAAAAGTTATTTTTCCAGCCCACAATCCTCTGGCAGTGGTAGTCATAAAAGACAGGTAATCAGGAAGAGGACACCAAGAGAAAAATATACAACCTGGGAATTTAAATTACTCAGATATTCCGTCTCCCGCAGGTCCCAAATATGCTCTGGGATGAGACAGACAGTGTTTTTCACTTTGATGAGCGTATTGTGTTAGATCCAGACATCACAGTTTGGCTTGTAGGTACGTTTGCTTCTGTCACTTTCATCCACACAAAAGTGGGTGAAAAGGATTGATTGTGAGCATAGCATGACAAAAAAAAAATAAAGGGATTGATGTAGTTAAAAGCTCAGATGTAATAATTGAGCCGATAAAAATAACGCGCCTTTTCTTCATCTTTGTTTTTTTGTGTCATTTGCCCACAGGTTATACTTGAAATTCTCCAACGTCACTTGGAGTCTGGCAGAGGCATTGTTTCAAAAGAAAAACTCCAAATTGGTGTCATAATTTGATGTTTTTCTCCACTCGCTGCTGATTATTGTGAGAATATAAAGCTAACCTTGTGTGAGCAACATGGGCTGAGCAGCAACAAGCTGTCAGGTGTGGATTAAAAAAGGTCTTTCTGACCACAGTGTGGTTCGGCAAACATGTATAAAGATGTTACCATTGAATTTCAAGAGTGCGTTTTGCGAATGACATCTCTCCGAACATGGTACTGTGTGTATGTAAACATTTTGATCAAGTCAAGTTTATTTATAGAGTCCATGGTGAAGGTATGTCTTCAAGGACTAAGTGCAGAGAAGCCTCCATTTAGAGAGACTTTATAGCCCTGATTGTTTGACGCATGTACATTTTTTACTCACAGTACTCACGACCACAGTTTCCTGCTCGTGGCCAATGAGATCCGCCCAGTACAAGTCCTCTACGGGTGGCTACTCAGCAGCACCACAAATTGCAAAAATGCACCTTGACATTAGCCGTCCTTCAGGTTTTCCAGACCGCATTCTTTTAGCCGCTGCAGGACTCTCTGGTCATAACCCCACTTAATACTTGACAAATAACAAAATATGATAAATAATAAAATATTCCACCAATACCCTTTTTGTGTCTTGATCAAATTAAAATGTCTCCCTTTTCTAGGCCATCGCAAATCAACTATTAATATGCCAAGAGGGAGTACCACGCACAGATAAGTGGTGTTATGCACACAGGCTAATGAGTTTTGATCACCGCTGACACAGTTTGGCTCAAATGCAACACAAAAGGACAGGACTGATGACTACATCACAATATTCAATTATCCAGCCTGAACAGAGGCCGTCACTGTGCTCAGCAAACTCAACCTTCGGTGGGGCATCTTGCATTTTTCAGAGCGACTAAATTAACTGTCAAGGCCTTGATGGAAAAGAACAGACCACGATCTTCAAACAGTATCAATACTCCTCAAGATAAGAATTGTTTTTCTTTGCCACCCGCTTAACATATGGTTGATATCAGATAATAATGCTGGCGTTGCATAAATCACAAGAAACCACTTTGATTTTGGGTGACACAGTGTCAGAAGAGTATGGCTGGAAATAGTTTTGTTGGTGACATTTTGGGGAAACACAGAACTCTTTAGGTCTTTGCGGCGACCGTTTTATGAGAAAGGGCGTTGGTTGACTCTTCCAGAATTAGCTCAGCACACACACATCCATTCTCATTATCAGCTACACCACAACACCACAGGAGCCACTTTGTATCGCCAGGGAAACTCGCACATCCTCGCCGCGTTTCCTGGAATTACCTCACTCACAGTAGAATACAAACATTGTACGTCAAACCATGAGCTTTTTTTCCCCCAGCGTGAGAAGAGCAGTAACCAGTCTTTTTTACCACTAAACAGTTTTTGTGTTTAATAGGGCCTGTAACACAAGGGCAGTGTGTATTGTTTAAAAAAAAAAAAGTCACTATTAAGGGCTATTATGTTTTCATTAAATGAGTTTTTCCTCATTTACTGCATTCCCTTACTGTTTTATAATTTCAGACTACATGTTATATCTACAAACAGCATGCACATGTGTCCTTTATGTTTCTGCTGGCATGAGTAGGTTATGACATTAAGTGGGTCCCAATTTAAATCACAGAAATTAACATTTAAGTTTGGAGAGAATATACGAGTCTTGTCTTAACAATGCTTTCATACATATTAACATGAGCAGAGGGGACTGAATTTATGCGCCCATATTAAAATGGGAAATTCACCACCTTTTATGTGGATGTCCAATTAATGTTGATGGCAAATGTAGTAGATTTAAAGAAATACATTTCCCAGTTTGTGCTATATTGACCCAGAAAGCTGAGTTCGCAACTGCAAAATCTCTTGTTGTTCCTGCATCCAGCGGCGTCATTTCATGCGATAGTGACTTAGCTGGATGCAATGAAGAACAACAGGCTATTTAAACTTGTTTTTGTCACGACTCTTGTCTCCGCCTCTGGGTAGCCAGGGGGGCATGCACTAGATGCTGCTCAAAAACGTAACTTCTTTGGTCTCTTTGCTTATAATGCAAACTAGCACTGTTTCCAACAGTGAAAACGGCATCCCAAAATGCGAGTGCAGAGGATATTATGGACGAGAATATATTTTACAGTGTTTTGGATATTCAGCCATATTTATTTGGGCCAGAATATACGACCGAAGAAATGCAGGGTAGGCTGCATTAGCCGTTCAAGAGGATATGGTCGGCGGGGACCCTCCGGGCATAAGAAGCTTGCTCGCAATGCATCCTGGTACATGTAGGCTCTGCACGGCTCCGCGAACAGGACAACTCAGCTTTCTCGGTCAACATAGCCATATATCAATATAATATGAGGAATTTATTGCTTCAAATAACTACGTTTACCACCAGCACCTCTTGGACATCCATATAAAAAGGTGGCACATTTGTCTTTAACGTGACTCAATGTTGTTAAATCAAAATTGTTGGGTATTCGTTCAGATTGAGGAAGTATAATTTACAGATTTAATAACAAGCCCCAAGAGCCTCATTTTATTTGGAAATCTATAGAAGATTAAGAGGGATGGAGTCAAATGTACGTGTCGGAGCATGCATGAAAAAAAGATCCGTCTTATTGCTGTGGTAACACCCATTGCTGATGGTCAGCGTCTCGTCCTGTGCATTTTGGAAAATGTGGCACCGTACGCTAGTGAGCACATGGCACTTCAGTTTGACATTTGCACTAAATTACATTTGAAGTTCAGCATTGTGAAATTAATGAGTTGGACTCAGTGATTTAATGAACTTGGACTGCTGTGCACTTGTGGCTCATAACCAAGCTTCTCTGTGATGGGGCGCCAGCTCCAGCCGGGTCTTCGTCCCTATGTAGACTGTTCAATAAGGCTGAACCTCTCACCTTAATGACTGTCGACTTTTTTTTCTCAGTCGGATGCACTTTTAATTATCAGCTCCAAGGCTCTCCGTAGCATCTGCACTCAGAGGACAGGGCTTTTAACTAAGAACCTCCAACTTTACAGAGTTGGCTCAAAGTCAGGCTCAAAATCTGTTAGCATTGCTGAATTCAGCCACAGAGCAGCAAAACTGCAGCAACCCCTTTCATAGTAGTGTCCTCTTTATCCTGGCTGCTACACTAATAACCCGCGCAGCTGCTGAGCTGGTCTTTATTTCATGAGCAGCAGAGTGCCCTGACAAAGCCATCAACTATGACATATGACAAGTAATGACAACCTTGATCTAAATTTATGGAGAATTATTCCCATTTCAGGTTTCAATAGGCATATCTTTAATACCGATACTTATTTGTTATTCTGCCTTACAGCGGCATGACCTTGAGGAGTCAGATGGGAGAGCCCTTTTAATGCTAAATTGGATCTAAAAAGCATCAATCCATTCAGCATCAGCCTCTTGAACACACTACACCTCAGATTCTCTTACTGCATAGGCTCATGTCCGACTAGACAACAATGAGATAATAATGTGACACACCTCATCAGACTCTGATGCGTCAGTCATGTGCAGAGGGCCTCCTTGGAACTAACAGAAGCCTAATCAGGCGGCAAAAACATGTTGTTTTCTTTACCCACCGCAGAATGTGCACAGTCTGCCTATTTCTGTGGTTTACCCAAAACAGACAGAAACAATGGCTTTCTACCAAGCAGCTGTTCCTCTCTCCCTGCTGAAATTCTCACTGGGGCGTCATTATTGCAGAGCCCATTCTCTTCCATCCGCTTTTGAATTAATCATCAGTGCCTCTCCAATGAGTCTAATTACTAAACGGTCATACTATTTAATGCACAAAAACTAAGTACTCCCGTCAACAAATAGAAATTCATAGTATTCGAGAATATCACGTAAAAAAAAAGATGCATTGATTACTTTTTCAAGCAATAACCACACAATGTGTTCACGTTGTGTAAATGATGCTGCTATTTTACATTATGGTGGGTTCCACCATTCCTGTGCAACATTCAAGTCGACGTCAAAGAAATGCAAATCGCAACAAGACAATTCCTGTGCCAATAGCTCGCGCACTAGCTGCTAATAATTAGTCATGGGTTGTACCCGTTGTGGTAGTTGTTGATTATCATGAGTATTTATTGGTGTGTTATTATCTTATAGGACTATTATTAATACCCCCGACTCTTGATTTGGTGAAAAACCTTCAGTGTCTCATCTCAATTGTCTTCCTCTGTGGTTTGATCTTTCAAGCCCGTAAAATGTCACTTAAAAAAAAAAAAAAAAAAAAAAAAGGCTGCTGTGGGAGGTTGTGGAGAGAACAGAACCTCCCAAAGCGATTGTGCTCCCCAAAAATTGCATTTTATGTCTCCATTGCGTAACGGAAAAAAATTAACGTCAGAAAATTAATCTTTCCAAAACTAAACTTTAATAATTGGGTCAGTGTCTTTCTGGAAACACAGAGACACTGAACCACCGTAGTTGAACTGGCAGCGCAACATGTGTTTAGAAGATATTCTTGCTGGATCAGCCAATGTTTTATTTAGCAGGTAACCCAGCTGGATCGGCATGTTAGAGCCACTGGCTGTTCTTCCTCTACTGCTGTGTCGATTAATCAGACAGACAGAGTTCAAGATGGAGCTCAGCTCAGCTATCCAAGACCACTCAGAACGGAGCAACCAGGAGCTGCCAAACTAGCATGTTTTCATATTGTATCTTTCAAATAGACCTGTTCTCAAAAGAAAGGCCACCGGCTCATCTTCCAACTGCCAACACTTTTTCAGTGTACTCCACTCTATCGTAGCTACACAAGTTCTTCAGGTTGATGAGATGAAACAAAAAAAAAAAAAAAAAAAAGTTTCATCACCTCACAATCAGGTTTCACAGAACTCCACGTCACCATCTCGACCAAAACAGTGCTAAATTAATTTCATGTAAATGTAGCGTGAAATCATTCATTGTTTATTTCCTCAGCAAGGGAGCAAACAGCTCGAGTGAACAGCATCTCATCACAGATGAAAGCATAGCCTGAATGCAACATGCTAACACTGGCTCTGTTCTGTTACATTATTAATAAGCTTCTTATTTGTAAAGAACATCTAATAGCCTTCGTCTTTTTTTTTTTTGATGTGCAAACCAGACTTTGTGCAGCAAAATAAATCCCCAGTTTCTCATGTTGTGAAAAACTTCAACGTGTGAGTGTGCTATTCACTAAATAGCACAGGACTAGTATAATAATGTTTTTTTAAAGAAAGAGAGAAAACACGAATTAGTGAGTCATCATCACACCGAGTCATGTTTGGGCCAATGTGACTGGGACGGACAGATGTCTGAAATTAGTTACGAGAGATGAAGGGTAAGTATAAGAGGATGGAAATTGGGAATAGTAGGAAAAAAGTGGAATGTAACAGACAGTAAAAGAAACCTATTTAAACAGCATACATGGGCCAACATCAAACACACCACCAGGAAGAGAAGAAGGTTGCTGAGTGGGAGTGATGTCGTTCCTCCTGCAGTGCTTCCTGCAGCTCCTGTTTTGCTCTGTTCTCGCTCTACTGTCTTCCTCTGCGCCATCTAAATATTTTATATGTAGCCCGATGTTGTGTTAGGGATGTGTCCCACTCTTTGATCAGGCAGACTGTCATTGATTTGTTGCTGGAGCGAAGTAAGGCAGTGGCTGTTTCATCACAAACGAAGACGCGATGAAGACAGGCTCACTGAACAAAGGCAAATCAATAAATAATGCATCATCAGCCTGTCTTCAGCTGTTTTATCAAATCATTAAAAAAAAGGCCCAATGCATAAGTTTTGTTTCCGTAAATAGCTTCTTGTATGTTTCTTGTAAGATTTGCACTGCATATTTATTGTAAAGCAAAAAAAAAAAAAAAGGAAACATTTATATATTGCTTTAATAGTTAAGTTCAACATCCTATATTGTGCTTCTTGGCAGTGCTCTTTGGAAATGATAAAAATCAAAACGGCAAATGCAGCAGTAATTACAGCAGGACAGTTTTCTCCGAGTCAGGGAGGATGAGCTGTATACTACAAAATCATATCAGCTCTTGTTGCATTACCGAGCCAAAACCCACTGTCGCTCTGGCTTTGATGTTCAAACTGCAGACCTGCAACAGCCAGGAAAAAAAGTGTTCTAAAAACGGGGCCTAAAATCCGGGAGTGAGAGGAAACGTCGCTGCTGCCATAATCCTATGGGTAATCGTTTACATTTGATCATCACGCATGAATATGAATGCTGTTCTGCGTGTCCTTGAAAAATCCCCCCAATTTACAGTCACTCGCTGGGGTAAGGGCACTGATGTGAACATTTTCTGCACTTCTTCCAGAATATGACTGCTATTCAAAGGACTTGCGACTGGTGTGAAACACAGTCACAAGTGGCACACTTTTTTTTTCTTTTTTTCTTTTTTTTTATTTATTCAGTGGGGGGAGAAAAAAAAAAAAAAAAAAAAAAAGGAGAGATGAGAAAGAGAGGGCGCTACAGTGCCAAGTAGAAGATTACAGATGGCTGGCTTTGTGGAGGGGTGCTTGAGCATGTTTTCAGGCTCATTTCAGTGTAATTTTCTCCCTTTATCCATGGGCACGCAGCCTGTGAAGGGTCACAATGAGGCATGGAGCCTTGTGGTGGATGGAAAGAGGAAGGCTAACCGGTGCGAACATGTTGAGAGAAAGAAAGCGTGATGGGGTTCTGGACAGGTCACCGTTAATCCCTGGCACAAGGGGCGAGAAACGGCATGTTCGCTGAAGCACTCATGCGTGCAGAAAAATGATGCACGTCGCGCAACGCTTTGGATTATTTGATCAAAATTTGGAACGCAAGCTGAACTTCAGCACGACATTGAAAAGTATTTTGCTTTTTAAATTAGCTGCAATGAGTCATGGTTATGAATTCAGAACAAGATTAAATTTCAATTCTGCCGTGGCACTGATGGAGAGGGTTCTGGAGTGCAAGAAAAAAAAACAATGAACGTACCAAAATAACATTTTAAAATAGGATAAAAAGGGGAGCCGGGGTTTGCGGATACCGTAAATAAACCGATAATTTGGGAAAGTGTAATGTTGCCTTCAAACTAGGCATACATTGTGGGGACAAGCTATTTTTAAAATAGTGTCCCATTTCTTTAAACACTTTAGTTGAAATTGGCCCAGTAGAGTTGGGATCCCAGCATGATAGTAATAACTTAGATAGGAGTTTAAAGTTATAAATCCTCCCTTTAAAACAGATTTGGTATTCTCACTGCAATTTCAGGTTCCGTCTAGATTTCAGGAAATGAACATGCATCTCATGAGACCACAAGAAGTGTTTAAGCTGTTTTTGCGAAGTCCCCATGAGGTAAAGCCCAGAGTTGTTCTATTAATAATAGACAGACAGATTTTTTTGTGCTAGAGCCAAGGCTGATTCCCCCGGGATATAAACTGGATTTCTGCTTCTACGTTAAAAGGTGTATAAAGATAAAAGGTTCGACCGAAGATTCCTCCAGGATAGGAATCGATTTATTGTTCACTGGACAGTCAATGGATTTCAACCATTGATTGTCAAAGCGCCAAAGTGTGTGATGTGAATTACCAAGCCTGTATACACACCCCAAAGAAATTGTAATTATATACTTTAATTAACTTCCTGCTATAGAAGAATGATGGTTTGCCTTGTCTAGCTACTGAAATGAGTGCAGGGTCATCAGTAACAGCTCGAGCAATCGCAAAGATTGAAGTGAAAAAGGCTTTGTTAAATCATAAAAAGGATATTACTACGCCTTACTTTAATTTACTTTATCTCGTCTTCACTATCTACACTGCAGAAAACAAAAGAAGAAAAGGGAGAATCCAAAACTGGCAAATCATAGGTGTGGAAGTCTCCGCGTGGCATCAAGATAGCTGCTCAAACCTGAAAAGATTGGCCATTAATCAATCAGCCAACAGACAAGATAACTAACCGGCAAGTGTTTTGATAATTGATCGTCACTTCTTAAGCAAAAATGAATTGGTTGCACTTTTCACATATGAATATTTGCTGTTTTCCGTGGTCTTCTGCGATAGAAAACTGAATATCTTTGGATTGTTGGGCAAAACAAAAATGTCTAAAATTCATTGACACAATCAGTTAAAGTGCATTACAGTGTAGCTACGAAGGCGGCAGCGAGTGTGGCATGTGAACAAAGACGATAGATTCTACAATGGAAACTTGGAAACTTGCTTTGGCCAATTTTGTTCCAACAATCTTAAAAGAATAGAAAACATAGAGACGGCCATGCCACTAAAAACCCCAAAGACTGAAGTCATTGGACAAACATTGTTCCCATGAAACTGTGTGACATGTCGAACACACTGTGGGAACAACGGACATAAAGGCACTATTGTCACATCAAGTAAAATACATACTTCTGTTGCCCCTGTGTTGAGAGGTTTGTGTCCTTATGACTGCTTCAACACTTGAAGACATAGTGGTTTCAACAAAGGCATCAAAGTGGCCTGGGAGTGTGTGAGACTTTTCACCGAGTGGAAAAAGATTGACTAGAGTTTCCGCTGTGTCAGGTGTCACGACCGAGGTCCACAAAAAAAAGAAAAAAATCTCAACCTTTGGAACATGCAGCATTAGGAGACTGATGCTAAAATGACCTGCAATGGCTTCACACATACACTGTCTGTTCATAGTGTGGGATATAACACGATGATATGACTGACACCAGAAACATGAGACTCAAGTAACAACAGTACATGGTTCTCATGAGTCAAACCAAGGACAAAAAGCCCCAAGAGAATCTGTCACAATGCAACCCATTACCCACCCAGTCGCATTTTTGATATATAAGCTTCTAAAGAGCCGAGCATGAAACGGGCTCTTTGTGTCGACCGAAGTTTTACAGAGAACAGTGGCATAATATCTGGTGGGTATTCCCCTCGAGTCAGGGGATGCCACACATGCACATGAAAGACACACACATACACACAGACAGACACACAAAATGACACTGACATACAAGGCACATTCAACTGGATGCATGCATGAGTTTCTCTACATGTCCAAGTTTAATGCGCACACACACACACACACACACCCACAAGTTTAATGTCCACACACACACCCAAGTTTAATCTCCACACACACACCCAAGTTTAATCTCCACACACACACACAAAAGGATGCATGCAAGAGTTTCTCTACACTTCCAAGTTTAATACACACACACACACACACACACACACACACACACACACACACAC
>CALSCE010009297.1:4884514-4989514 GCA_943593645.1 Bovichtus variegatus
CACACACACACACACACACACACACACACACACACACACACACTTTTTCCTCTCCCCTCTACTCTCTTGAGACAGAATATGCGCTTTGTTCGTGTTCTTTGAGGGAGCGTTGGGGAGCCGGGCTGCCGGGTCTCTGGGAGCGGACATGAATAAATGGACTGTCCTTCGTTGCGGCATGAGGAGAGCAGCCAAACACCCCAAGCCCATCTTACATCCATTATCAAAGGGCCCTTTGAAAAGGGCTTCAGCTACAGCTCCTGCTCGTTTGAAGTGCTAGTTACTCACACGCATGTGCATGCCCACATGTATTCGCAGAAGCATGTGGTGAATGCATGCACAGGAAATGCACAGTCCAGTATTATAAACACGCAGACAGACAGATTCTTCTACGCGTCAGAACCAACAAAAAATAAAAGTCTCTTCTGTTCTTCCAAATTACAGCCAACCAAGTGGGCAGTACTATAGACCTTGGTGATGGAGGGATATTGAAAAGGGGTCTTTCAGAACAGGAAATTAATATTTGATTCAAACGCTGTCGCTTTTTAGAAAGTGCTGTCTTGTACGCCTAGAAATGAATATATCACTAGAACCATCTGCCCACTTTGAGTGAAATGCTTAAAAGTGAGAGACTAAATTGTGTGCAGGCTACAAAAATGGATGAAAGAATATAAGGACATGGTCTCATTTTTCCAAATCAGTGGCTCGGAGTGGGCTGTGAATCTTAACATGCCATTATGGCTGACTAGCATGTTGGAAAAGTTACTCTCCATTATTACTGATGTGTCCCTGCTTTATAGGGCCTGACTAGGTGTCCACATCACACAGACGGACAGCAAAGCGCCTCTTCAGGTGCAATGGTTCATTTCCGTTTACAGCCATTTCACCGTAGGGAAGACTTTCCATGAAAAGGTGCCATGAACTAAGGTTACGTTACTGTAACTGTCTGTAACTGAGTCCAACACACACACACACACCAACGGGGCTACACTTTGCAACCAGAATAAATCTTCTTTTTCTTTTTCTTAATATTCAAAAGTAAAATTTGCAGCTGACAACACAACACTATACAATTTGCAAACACATCAATAAATGTTCTTAGTTCCCATGACTATAGAAACCTAAGATCCAGTTTAATTCAAATGCCTATCTTCTAGAATGATCCAATTACTATTTGTGTCCACCAATAGCTCAATCTCAAACGCAGAATGATTGAATCACAGAGTCCAATCTCAGCTCTCTAGTGTCTGGATTTGGGAGAGATTTGCTCGTGATCAAACCTATTGATCGGACTGTCCTAGACCGCCAGAGGCACGATGTGAATACGCAGTTGAATGTGCGGTTGATGCAGTAAACATTTGAAATCTATAAAATGTGAAAGTTTGAAGGACTTGAAACACCAGTACTGCACACTCTTACCTACATTTATTCCTCGAGCTTTTTTTGGAAAGTGGGAATACGATCAACGGGTTTAGCGGTTGAGCATTCTCCACTTTCCAAATTCACTTTTAAAGTTTCCATTAACCACATCTAATCTATGTATTTTCAATTCACTGAATTCAGTGTTTGTCTTAAACATGTCTAGTGAAGCCTTAAATTAGGTGCCATTTCCAATTTTTTGTTAGAATGGGAGAAGTTGCCATGTCATAGTAGGCCTTTTACCCAAAACTCCCATCTTTAGAATATTGCTGGGCTGCCAACTATACTCCAAGACACCTTCGGAGAGTGCCGCTGCCTCAAGCGCACTTCTAATAACCCTCTGTATGAGACTTACCATAAGCTTAATAACTTAACCAACAAGCCTCACTGTTGCTAATCTCAGTATAAAAGTTCCTTGTTGTGTTCATCATTGACCGAAATAAATTCCATTAATGATTTTTCTTCTTTCTGTGGAGAGTGGAGAAGCTGCCCCTCTGTTGTCGAGTCAGTTCTAGTGGCCTTGTTGTGGGCTTAACGAGCATCATTGGCCCACACACACACACACACACACACACAACACACCCGCACCCAGACACACACCTCTCGACTATGAAGTGCTCTAATTAGTGCGGATAAACATTGGAGTTGATGACAGTTTGCTTGTTTAAAGCTACAAGAGCTTCCTCTGTGATTGATCCGTTAGCTCTGTTTGAGGAAAGCTCACGAGGAGGCAAAACCCGACAGCTCTGGCGGGTGCAGGACGGAAGCCCGGTTTGTGTACGGTCAGTTACAGACTGTTCTACTTTCCCTCGGGATCAATAAAGTATCCATCTATCCATCCATCCATCCATCGACTGAACTCGGAGCTCTCAACAGTAGCACGCTGCCTACTACGCAGATAAAAACCAGTGTATAGCTATGGCACACAGTTAGGGATCGCTGCTTGTTACCATGTTGCATTGTGGAACACCAGCCTGGTAATGTTATAGCTGGATTGAAATATATTCATGGCGATCCATTCAATAGTTGGCGAGACGTATCAGAAAAAAACACCCCCAAAAAACACCAACCTCCTGGTGCAAGAGCCGGGATCACCAAAGTCAGTAGGCCTCCTCCACGGCCAGCAGTTATATTCAGTGTTTGGAAAGGATTCGACTGACTAGAGTGAACAGATGTGGCCCAGCCGCTTCCTGTTGGTTTGGCAGCGTGTAGCAAGGCTCGAGATGTTCAATTAGGAGTTCAAACACAACGTTTTCAACCACAGAAAAGGGGTTTGTCATCCATAATAAATTTCCCAATTTCTTTCTCAGTTATCAGTTTTGTTTTTATTGCTGTCTGGAGGGAATCTCTCACACGTCTTCAATGCTGCTTCAGCGTAAACATAATGCTTGAACAGGTTTATTATATTCTTCTGCATGGTGTGGTTTGTGTAGTCTTCCAACGCTCCCGTTGCCATTTTGCTTTATCGCTAATGTAATACAGCCGCACAAGTTACATGATGCCGGCTGGCAGCTGTTGTGGTTACTGTTACAAATGCACATGACATTTGGATGTGTATTTGTTAATGGTTCATATCGAATAGCACATTTTATCCTGATATCCGATCCCATATTTTTGGCTAGACTAATGCAGAACTGACTATCAGACTGGAACATCCCTAGTAATTGGTAACATAATGATCTCTTGGGGTGCAAATAATAAAAAAATAAAAAAAAATAGATCCTGCCAAAGTAAGATTATTGAGGTTGTCGTAGGCTACTAAACTACCCCGTTACTACGACTGCACTAAGCCACGGGTCTTCTTGTGTGAATGCAGTCGCTACGCACATAACAAGAGGATAAGCAAAAGCATAGCAATTGGATCTTAAGAAAAAGGATACCATGATTTTCCCCCCTGGCCGTGGCCTGGATCAATACTCTACAAGAATATAAGACCTACACTCTGCCAGCAACACAGTGCAGGTGGGTTTTAGAGGTGCAATTTAATGCAATAAAATCCTGTTAACTATCAAACCTTCATCTTGCTGAGCAAACGCTTCTGACCACGAGTCAGTGTATAGTTTAGAAAAAAGATTCCTGTCAAAGATGAACTATGTAAATCATATTCCAGCAAAATTGTTCCTCCGATATCATCTTTCGGTGCATTTAACATTTTGGCCAGGCATTTTTTTTTCACACTGAAGCTCAGAATGCTTACAGCTGCATCACGGCAAGATAGTATTGATTATTACTGGGTGGGAACCATGTGGGGGAGAGAGAAGAGGAGGAGGGGGGGTGGGGGGCAATGAATAAGGACAGCACGAGGGATCAGAGTGAGATTTATGTGTAAAAGCAGAGAAGAAAACGGAGATACGTGGAGAGTTAGGTGAAATGTGGAGGGGAGAGGAGAGAGCATCCTCTCTGTGGACGGGAAGGCTCATCCCAAACATGGAGCAAATTAAGTGCATGACACAAGATGCATGTTTATGAGGCACATTCCTTAGCTGAGGAACAATCTGGGGTTTGAGCGCAGACACAAATACAAACACACAGATTTGATGTTATGAACAACTAGCACCTGCCCGCCCGCCCGCACACACACACCAGGTAAAACATCTGTTTGTCAAATGTCCAAAGTGTCTTGTTGGTACTGCTGAAGTCTACCGTTTAATTTAAGCTTGTTCTAGAGCAAATACAAATACAATGTAAGTATTACATGACAGAAGCAAACCAGCATCACTGTGTACACACACACACACACACACACACACACACACACACACACACACACTTCCCTTTGTAAAACATATGAAAATGTTCTCTAATTGTCCTCTTTACATGACACAACAAAATGCTGTTCGTCATTTTGTGTGTGTGAGTGAGTGAGAGAGGCAGAGAGAGGCAGTAAGATTTCACAGCGATTATATATCCATAGTGCCATCTAGTGTCTCCTGGAAAAACACACACAAACACATGAGACAAAATCTTAGGCTTTATAAGAGCTGGCAAGAAACTTATGTATGGAACATGTGTACACGTCGCATGCTAATATCCCACAAGTGTACATACACAAAGTAAATGATAACGAATAGAGGTTCAAATCAAAAGGAGCAGAAAAACACAAGAGAAATGGAGAGCAGCTGTAATGACAGAGAGCCATCTGCAGTTCTCATAAGAGATTAACTACGTATGAATACAAATAATTAACAATGATACATTAGTAAAATTATTCATAACTTAATACATTATGAATCAAATCATAAATTCATTTTGTCAGGAGTTACGTCTTGTTATTTGATCTGTGTGCGGTAATGATAATTAAACTGATTTATTCGGATTAGTTATGGTCGTTGTTTAAATATTTTAGAGCAGTCTGCCTTAAATAGAAAAGTTAAATAAATTGGGTTATGACACCACATGTTAGCTGATCATTTTGTAAGCAATGTAACAAAAAAAAAAAAAGAAAGAAAAAAGGTGCCATTACAGATAAATGTCTGATGATGGAATCAACCGGCAATAGAAAGCCGCAAAATGTCTTCACAACGTTACTTTGTCTGGTGTAAAAAAAAAAAAACTAAAAAACAACAACAACAACAAACCTCACTATCAAAACACCTCAATAGGAATAAGAAAAGTACGGGTGAATAAAACATCACGAGACTGCGGGAAACATTTCTGGCTACACTAAAGACCATGAAAAAAATCATTCCCGATTACATGTGGACATGGTGCCGTCAGATGTTCTTAAAAAAGAAAAAAAGAAAAAAGAAACGCTCATATTTTTGTAACCGCGGCCCGTCAACCTACATTTCAGAGCCGTGCATCAAAACGGAATACTTCCTTTGATGCTGCACTCGCACATCTAAAAACATGCATACACACACACACACACACACACACACACACACACATACACGAGCTTGTTGCAAAACTACAGTGTGCATTAACCAGAGGAGTAACACAGACATGTCACATGTAGCAGTAAGCAGAACAGACAGTACATAGAGCTGATAGAGCAGAGAAACCCATAACATGTGCCATGTTCAGCTCTATTGCACTGCTGTGCTGAATAGCGTGACACATGAGCAGTTGCTAGTGAAATTCAATATATTCCGGCTGACAGGAGCCATGACCATGTCCAGCTAAATCCATTATGAAGCAGGTATCTACTTCGGAGAACAAAGGCCACAGCTTTGCACGTGTTTGAGTGTGTATACAGTGTAATTGCTGCAGAGGATATTGAGCTTATGGGGACACACGCTGAGTACCAAACTGTCCCTTACTCCCCCTCTGTCTTCCCATCAGTGTCGTCCCTGCTCGTCTGCTTCTGCCTCCATCTGTTTCATCTCTCCGCTGTCCTCCAGGCTGCATCACTCTCCAGTGTCTGCTGCACTCTACTTCAGACGCTCCAGGATTTAGATGACTTTAATGGTTGGACAATTTTCAGCTAAATGAAATGCTTCTTGCAGCCACGGTGTCCATGGTCAGCATGAGATTAAAAGTTATGTCTGATCCTCTCGGTTATAAAACATCTCACTTCCTTATAGACTTTAGAAAGTAATAGCTTTTCAGTATTTGGCCTTGGAATAGGGCTGAATGTCTTCTTGCGTTTATTTAATTTTTTTGAAATTGCAAATGTGTTATGATTGGCGATATTGGAGGGAACGATCACCGTTTGCATCATTATTCTTATTTTCTCTGAAAAGAATCCATTGAAATCATTTTTTTTGCGAGCATCTGTTCCAAACAAAGACTTTTTTCTTAAGTCTGTAGAATATTATTTGTAGGCTGGGACATCTCTGCAGCACCACAACACTTGATTCAGAAAGGTATTTTGACACATATCTTTTGCCTTATTGAGCCTCCTGCGATTTGGATATCGCACTAGTCCATATTGCGATTTGGATAAAATTCCAATTAATTGTCCAGCTCTACCTTGAATACATACAATATGCAAGATAAGGAAATGTACCACGGGAAGGTAAGTGACAGGTGTCTATTAAAGGGAATCTATAGACATTAGGTCAACAATGTGATGTAGACATTAACAATACTGATATCAGATATAAAATTAGCCTCATAATTCGTATTTTTTGCATCACTGCCTTTTCCCCCTAATAACATCTTTCATGGATTTCTTGAAAATACTAAGCCCTTCTTTAAACTGGTGTCTTAATCATGTGCTGGAACCCAAAATGAGTCAGAGATGTTTTTTGGGGCTGATCTTATAAAAACAACAACACTCCAACCTGATTCTCGAGCTAAAAATCTCCCATTTGGCTGAATTTTTGTATTTTGCCACAAGCTCCAAGCTATTTTATATTCTCCCTTTCCTTGTGCAGTTTCCTGGTGCATCTTGAAAGAGATTTCAAAAAACGTCATTAATTATTAGCATCTCCCTTGTCAGGAGAGTTCCGTGTGAGAGATAGAGAATAGGTCTACATCTCTTGTGGGTTTTGCAGTGATTTTCGCAAACACAAAATGCTACCCTAATTCAAGAATAAAAGTAACCCATCACACCGAGGGATATTTCAAACTGTCGCTGTAGGAAAGAGAGACAAAAACATGCTTCAAAAAGAGGCTGGTGAGGAAATGTGTGAAAACATTATCCATTACTTTAAAATGTCATATGCCAAGGGATGCTGTGAAAAACTGCAAGCTATTAGAGGTGAAGCAAATACTGAGAAAATCTGTTCACCTTGATGAGTGTTGAAACTTAAAACTCTGTGAAGACTTTCATAAACAAGAGACTCATTTCACCACTTTGTTCCCCTGGGAAGACATGCTGTAATTTTAAAAACCCAGATAGATTCGTAGAGTGTGTGTATATATATCACAACAAATTGTTGTATACAATTGATACACATATAATACAATTGTGCAATACACACACACACACACACACACACACACACACACACACACACACACACACACACACACACACACACACACACACACACACACACACAGTGTGTTTTTACACATTCTGTAAATCACCCTGATAAAGGCCATGAGCCGACTCTTCAAGTTTAACAGTGTTGTTTTCTCATACTTTGTTACTTGAGCACCTAGTTGGCTGGTGAAATAGTGATAACACACTCCTGCTTCAAGGTCACACACACACACACAAAGACGCACAAAATGGAGGTACAAGATTAATTGAGTAATTCTAGTTTGAGTTATAAACTGTGTGCGACTTTGGAATGGGCTCCTCATCCTCTACCTCAGGGAGGAGTAGAGCCTCGAATTCTCTCCAGCTATACTTTTGTTATTCCCGGTGTTAAGGTGAGCTAGCTGAGGTCGTTAGATAGCTGCCTAGCAAAAAGGAATTAACACTCCATGCACCCTTTGAGGTCCTGTTCTCTTTGATGGGAGCAGTTTTAGGTCATCCTTTTTCTTCCATAATTAATTAATTTAGGCACATTTCAGGGTACCACTCTCAAACCTGTATATTAAATATGAAGCTACAGTCAGGGCACCACAACCTTAGCTTAGCATCAAGAATGGAAACAGGCAGACACAGCAAGCCTGGCTCTTTCTAAACATAACAAAATCCACCTACCAGCACCTCTAAAGCAAGCTAAAGAAATGACTGCCATGAATTACCATTTAACAGAGCCAGGCTATCTGTCTCCCCCCCCCCCCTTTCCAGTCTTTATGCTAAGCTAACCACTTGCTCACAATAGCTTCATATTTACCATAAGAGACAAGAGTGGTATCGACCTTCTCATCTAAGTCGCCAAGAAAGAGATATATGACCAGTGGCGGGAGACTGAGAACATGTCTTTGAAGACAAAGGCTCGCAAGTGAAGCCTCATCATTCTGTGAGAAATGTACCACCCAGCTCTGTGAGGGGACAGAGAGACCATGCTGCCTCTGGGTCGCAGTATAATTGAAAGCAGTAAGGATCTAATTACAAGGCAGAGGCGGGCCAGATACTGTATGCCAGGCTACATTTGAAGCTTTGAAAAGCAAGGATCCCTTTGGGAAAGAAAAGAGAAACTCAGGGTCGGTATGCTGTCCGCTTCTCTCTCAAATGCTGTCATTCTAAAAAAAAGACTCCCTGTCCAGCAGAATTGATGGCTTGATACGGTGATAGGAGAACCACTAGCAGTAACAGAAATACAAATTCCGGTTGGGTTTCTCACAAATAAAACCTGAAGATGGCTCGGCAAAAATCGATGTTACAAGAGAGCAATACAAACGTGTACAGTAAGTACTTCCTTATAGTATTTGTTCAATACATTTATGAGAAAAAATGTGTCAGTTCATAGAGTAGAAGATCCTAGTACTGTGCACTGCAGTTGTCCCTTTGTCAATCCTACAAAAAAGGTCTAATGCGCAGGATAAGAGGTTCTGTGGTCGGAAATACTTGGTCAAAAAAAGTCATTAGTTGGTTGATGACACAATTTTGATAATAGATTTATCACTAAACTCATTCATCAAGCAAAAATGCCAAACATGCACTGGTTCCAGCTACTAATATGTTGGGATTTACTGCTTTTATATCATTGGACATTTTATATTTTGGACAATTGATTGACAATTTATTATTTTTATTGACTAAACAATGAATCGATTGCAAAGATTCAACTAATCTTGCAATTAAATCGACAGATTAAATCAATAATGTAAATAATAATTTGTTGAATTGGCTCTATTCCTAAAACATAATTTTAAGTGCAAATTACAAAGAATTGCTCCAGGCTACAGTATGTGAATAGTAAGTGAATGACCAATCCAATCATTTTTATTTGTGTTGCCATTTTAAATTGATCTAATCTGGAATATATGGATACAGCCAACACAACCAAGATTAACATCAAATACCAGAATAATGCAACAATTAGATGAACACAAATGTGTCAGTTTCTGATGCAATGTTTCATCAAAAATGTCCACAGAGTAAAACATGTCTTGGATCCAGTCAGAAGATATCAGTTCAAACATCTTTGAGAAATAAAAAGGACCTTTTTTTCTTTTATTGCAATGCCTGCAGGAGACGAGATGAACAGGAATGTGTAAAATCTATATAGATATCAAAGAGTATCACAAGGAAAATAGCCTTTAACCAATTCACTTGGGTCTCTCAACTCAGATGTGATTGTGTAAAGGGTGAGATTATGTAGTCACACAGGCAGCGGTGCCGTGATGAAATTTAAACATAAAAGGCTCTGTTTCATTATCTCGATCCATTCAAACACAATCAACATCACCATAGTTTTATAAATCAGCACATGGGAAAGAAAAACTAAGCAACATTCAGATGCTGTATGGCACTGTTCTGATAACCAAACACACAAACACACTGCTGGAATAAAAGAGGGTTTTTTTTTGTTTTTTTTTTGAAAACTCTTAGATCACATCCTCAACTCCGCTGCAGAATGCCGGGGGTGGTGGTAGATATGAAGCGGTGGGCTGCATGCATTTTCCCAGGATGCCTAGGCTGCGCGGGGTTATGCGAGTTTGCTTTTGTTAGGGTTTTCTGTGGATACGTTTCCTCTCTCGTCGGTCGAGGAATTTAACCACGTGATCCGAAAGTGACGCAACAGTACGAGTCGAGAATTTTGTGTGTGAACAAACCCAGGGGGTGGTGGTGGTGGTGTAGGAGGAGGGTCAGAATAACTTAATAACCTAACCTACCTAATAACCCGTGTGGATGATCGCAGCTGACCTGAGCAGTCTCAGGGGATGGGGAGCGAGTTCACTAGATCCTCCAGAGCCACACTTATATATATAAAAAAAAAAATTCTAAAAACTGTCATCTTTGATTTATAACATTCAATCAGGACGTGGAACATTTTCAAAAAACACAGATCAAAGTTTTGTATCCAATACTGTGCGAGAAAACTTTTTTTTCCCCTCCATCTACACTTTGCACCCGCCATTCACTCTTTGATTCCAGGGTCAGTGGGATTCTTAAAATAAAAGCGATAATCTCACTAGTACAGCCCTCGAGCCTTATTGAGTTTTATGAAGTTACTGTATCTGACTTGATCATATGATCCTACAGCTCAGCATTAAAGCTTTCAGCACTCTCAGGTTTAGCCTGGCAATCACTGAGAAAAGATGTCACATCAGGTTGAGGGAGGGAGTTTCTCATGCCCTCTATTTTTAAAGGAAAAGTTCTATTTTTGTCAGCAAGTCACGCCATGCAAAATTGCTACCCATACAAAGTCTATTAGTGGTAATATTCCACTGGAAACCAATAATTAGGCGCATGAATACAGTGTGCTCTAAACATGTAACCGTTTTTGAAGTAACAATTTCTGATGTTGAAGACACAACGTCACTAACCGAGCATCTTCACGTCTCAAAAATGAGGAGAGAAATAACAAAAGGAATGTGAAATTAGAGTCCCTCCAAATACATTTATGCAACTACAATCACGCAAGCACAACCCTCTCTTTACGTGGAAGGCGGACTACACAGAGGGCTCCGATAGCGGATCGCAGTCATATGGCACATTACAGCCCACTGTATCACTTTACTTGCGGCTAAAATGTTCTGTGAAACCATAGGCCATTATTCATTAATCTCAATTTACAAGACACGATGATTAGAGCTGCCTCCGGGGAGTGAGAAGAGTGTCAGTCAAACAGGCTGATCGGTCGGTCAGCTGTTCTGGCAGCTGAATTGGCCGACTGAGGTCAAGCAATTAGTGCGTGGTCACCGGGAAAAAAAAACAAAAAACGGACGAGACCGTCTAATTTAGCACCGTATGCTTGAGACAAATTGTTTGTTCTCTCTATAAACCCAATAATTAACATTCCTATCGACACAGCAGAGGACACGTAACGGATAATCTGGCTGGAAACTGGCAGCAGCGCAAGGAGAACGGATAGGGCCTGCTCGGGAGATGATTAGAAAAACTACAAAGAAAAGATTTAGATCATGTTAGTAGGCGGGGTGTGTGTGTGTGTGTGTGTGTGCACGTGTGTGTGTCAAATGAATGGGAACAAGGGATGTACACAATAACTGGGAACAGCAAAGGGGAGGAGAGAGAAAGAGAGAGGAGCGCGAAGGGGAATTAAGTATGCTCACGCATGTATGTGGAAATCCTTACATTGCACGAGGGCAGAGAGGTCAGAAAGACAGTGAGAGGTTAGGAGTCATTTATCACAGTGAATCAAGGAAACGAGATTTCACTGTTGAACCGTCTCCTCCCCTGCTGTGACTATAAGTAGAACAAGTGGTGGCAGAGGACAAGCAGAGGTCGCTGTAATCTTTCATTTAGCTCCCATTCAAACTGCTGGAACGTCTTCACCCTCGACAGAAAGCCACTAATGTCATCAGGCGCCGCTATATCATTGCATGGCGAGGGGAGAGGGGACTACCCCCGAGCATTTTTGAAGAAAGAGCTTGAAATACAATGATCGCCATTCCTCCACGGATGCAGGGTGAAATAAGTAACAGTCCAAGCCTTTCGCATACATCGTGCCATACAGAGGTGGCGATTTCACAAACACATTCAACCTCGAGAGGAAGACAAGTTTAAGTAAAGGCAGGGTGCGCAAATTGGATTAAGCTTAATCCAGACAGGCTATGTTGGAGGTTTGTTCCAAATCTGTGCGCTGTCGGAAGGAAAAATGCCCAAACTCACTATGGAACACTTAAATCTAAAAGCTGCGAAAGGACAATGCCTAACAAACAACCCTGTCGTTTGACAGGAGAGGATGAGCTGTAGAATACAGTAAAGCGATCATCAGGTACGGGAGCAGTAAGAAACAAAAACCTTTTCCTCTGTTTTCCTCACATAAACATGACGGGGTTTTTAAATGTTTCAAGCAGGCTCCCGCTGAGCATCGCAAGCGTCAGCATCTCGGCCCCCTGTGTAGGATCACTCAGTCACACAGAGCTTCAGCCTCCCCGCTCGGAATGCAGGAAATGTAGCCTCGACCGTGCAATCTGCCTCTAATAAAATTACCCCGGGGAGTCGGGCGATAACATCATGGGGCTCGACGTTGTGTCATTTAGCTGGTTCTGTGAATACATAGACAATAGGAACCAAGCTAATAAGAATGGTGCCATTATGGAATTTCACATACTGTATACTAATGCATACTAATTCTAAAACATATATTTGTAATGTACGGAGAGTCTTTTGCATTTTTGTGTGCGTGTATACACAGTACACTGACACACACACACACACTTTTGACAGTGTATATATAAAAAAAATATATATATATGCAAAATAAGTTCAATATGGATTATTTTTTTTTCATTGAATAGGGGGTAATAGAACACAAGAAATATGTATTTTGGCTACTCATTCAACACATAATCGACAGCAGTTACAATCAGTGACCCATGAACATTGGAAAGCCAACCATTTGTCAGTGTTTTTGCTGTCAGTCTTCAGGGGAGGGGACAGGATGTCTGTCGGTATGTGTTTGAGGGTAAATATATGCACATGTGCATGAAGGGCACGGAGGAGGCAGCAGTCTCCCGAAGGAGGAATTTATTTGAAAAGAGCCTCCCATGACCTGGCTTGATCTCGTCCCTTCATTCTTCGGTGGGGGTTGTGCACACACATGTGTGTGTCCGTGTGTGTGTGTGTGTGTGTGTGCGCGCGTGCTCAGTGTTGGGGATTTGCAAATCTATCTAACGGCTGTGCCCTCCCGAGGATAGGACCGCACTCCCAGCAATGGCTCATAGCGCTAATCTGACTGACAGCTTGGTCCAGCTTTCAGCCAAGAAACAGCCCACCAGCAAGGTCCAAATACCTGACTGCCCAAGAATCTTATCTGCCGTGAGATGACAGAGGAGGAGCTGCTCTCCCCACACCGTTCCCAAGCAAATGCCGAATCGCCCGTCTCACTCTCCGCCTCTTTATCTGTTCGCTTGTTGTTCGTCAGCACAACACTGTAAGACCTACACTTCTCCGGACTCCGCTGCATGTGACAGTTTGACAGGCTGTCACAGCACCAAACTGAAAGGCGGTGGGATGACACTGTCATGGCACCCTTCTGCAGGCATTTAGAAAAGAAAACTTTTCGCCCTTGGCACTTTATTTTGTGTAAAACATTATTATTTTTTTTTTTTTTTTTTTTTAAATAAAAACGCATTGCAATTTGTATGCATTACTTAAAAAAAAAAAAAAAAATTAATAAATTAAAAAAAGGGAAGAACAAAAAAGAAGAAGGTTCATGATTTGAGAGAAAGTATGCTCATATAAATAACATAAGTCAATATTGGTGAATTACACTTAAAAAAAAAAAAATCGGTTTGGTTAAACTTTAATCCGACTTAACACAGATTCATTGTTGCACTCCTGTTATTGTTTATACCACTTAGAAAAAAAAGGCAAAAACTACAAGAAACTCTTGCCATGTCAATAAAAAAAAAACAAACACCCCCACAAGCCATCTGCCTTGTTTCTTCAGGAGAAAAACTGTGAGCCTATAGAGCGAAGATGCCAACTCATCAATCAGCGGGGCCGTTTCACAAGCCATCCAACGCAGCTTGAACTAGATGACCCTCATAATTGAATATTAAACCCCCGATGGAGTGGCAAGGCAGACCACTGTGATGCCGACTGGAGGCTGTGACGTGTTGCTTGAAGAGCTGCATGTTCAAGGCAGTGTCGGTCGCATCCTGCCTACCCCGAGGTTATTCTGTCACACTGTCATAATTTCAATGTTTGGGATAAGAAACATCATCGGCATGTCGAGAGACTCAAAACGGGGTCCACAGACGCAAGCAGGCACGAATGTGCTTGGCATGCACTTACATAAACACAGGCGGCTTTAAATAAATGGTGGTATTGAAGGAAGGCCTGTAGATATTGCCTTTTCTTCAAGTTAAGTCAAGAAATGAATTTGGCTTTTTGGGGTATTTATTTTGGTCCCTGTTCAATGCAGCGTGCTGAATAACAAGCAGGGAGGTGTGTGTGGACAGCAACAGATTTGACTAAAGATTAAAGGTGCAACCTGTGACTCTGCAAACAAATGTCATTTCTCATAGATCTAAAAAGCAAAATGGCGAGAGACATAAGGAGTTAAGTCACAAAGACACAAAATCTGTGTGTGTGTGTGTGGGGGGGGGGGGGGGGGCCCTTGAAAATTTTAAAAGGATGCATTGTGTACCGTTGAAATTGTGCATTCTTCAAAAGTAAGAACATTTTCCGCAACGGAGATGTGAGCTCAATGTTTCTGGGGAAACAAACTGGGTTTGTACACCCGCGAGAAGAACAATCATTTTTGAAAAAGTCACCATCACGTTACCATTAACTGCCTATACATCGAGTATGCGCTGCCGTTGGCACTTGTGTCAATCATGAAAATATGCAAACAAAACCGAGCGGAGCAAAACGTCCACATTTCACAGGAAGCTCGAGTTTTATGCTTCCACCAACTTAAGCAAAGCTGAAACAACATGCCGAGCCCCCTGCTGTTTCAAGAGGCTCCCCGTGGAAGCCCGGCCAAGAGACCGACTCTTAGAAGAACTGCCTCATTCAGATTCAAACTGGCATCAGCTTTTGACAGACAGCCGGGAATAAAAACATCCCTGCGACGGGTGTCCTTTCGTGCTAACTGATCTGTGAGGATAAAGCGATTAAAAACGTACAGAGAACATCCCTAAGAAAACAGAGAATGTGACCAATAGATTTGAAAGATTAACTGTTGTGACAGGCAGTCACAAGAAAACCAGGATTAAGATATTTATATTTTCAGATAAATGATCTCTGCAACGTTAGAATCTCTCTTACTCGTCAGTGTTTAGTCAATCTAAAAAAGGAGGGAAAGGAATACCGTTATATTATGACCAAGCTAACATATTTGAAAATCAAGAGAGCGCTAATTATGCATGGCTGTTAAGTTTCACTATATGTGGGTCAGTTAGATGTCGAACATTTTAATATTGCATGGTGGATTCGCTATGGCATAGTGGCAGAGGGATACAAAAAAAAAAATGTGAGAGAAAGAAAAAAAGCCAAATATAAATGCATTTAAAAACACAGATCACGCTTGAAATTGTTTCAAAGTTAAATCCTCAGTTCGTTCTTAAAATGATTTGGTTGGCTTTTTCCCCCCCCCCCTTTCCTTTCTTTTTGGTTTGCAGAGGCAGCAATCCCACAATCTGCTAGCAGACACATAAATGTGCCTCAAGCTGCGGAGAGTCCATCAGGTACGCCAGTGTGCAGTCGGTGTGTACATCTATTCTTGGAAATCATTGCACCTGCAGCATCAACACAGAATGCCAACCCTCCGTCACAGATATAATCATCCCAGCACAAAGCTGGTGCCCTGTCTCTCCCTTAGAAAAAGGCACTGCTCTTGTCATCGTTATAATGTCGTAATAATTATCATCTAAGGGTTCAACTGGGGGGGGCGAGCGAGAGAGAGAGAGAGAGAGAGAGAGAGAGAGAGAGAGAGAGAGAGAGAGAGAGAGAGAGAGAGAGAGAAAAGGCAGCACCCTGTAGATGCATGATGAATGAGGGTGTCAGCTGTCTTCACCCAACTAGCAGCGCTGTCTCTGAGAGGGTTTGGCCCCATGCTCTGAGACCTGTCTCATTAACCACAGTGATCATGCATTAACGAGAGCGAGAGAGAGAGAGAGAGCGAGAGAGAGAGCGAGAGAGTGTGGGGAAATAAATCATTTTCTATAAAACGTGAACCACTAGTTTTTGAAAGTAATAGCCATTGCGATGCATTAAACATGGTCCAACTGCCGTTCCACTGACAGAATACCACACTTTTCGAGCACACCACGTGTTTGACTGGGGCTATAAATGGGATTTCTATTATTTATTTTAACAAAAACAAAAAAAAACAAAAAAATGTTTTTGAAGTGTGTCAAACTGCCCATTTAGAGAAAGAGACAGGCAGGGCACAACACCTGCCAACACTGGACTCCACTTTCCTTCTCCCCATTGTTTTGGTATCCTGCATTATTGATGCGGCGCTGACATTTTACACTCGGCTTTTCAGGACCCACTGTGCCTCCGCTGTCACCTGCAGCACCGTCTCCACAATAACCACACTGACATACTGTCAGAGCCGCACAATGATGCGACATGCCTATGGGGACCGTGCAGGGATCCTACTGTATACTTTAGTGAGTTTATGGTGATGTGTTTCACTCTATTGTGTCCCCATCGGATCGTGGATATTCAATTTCTCATACAAAGAAGGAAAAAAAACGACAGGAATTCATAACTTTGATGACACCAACTGTCTCTATAATGACTCCCACAAATATCTTCCTAGTCCTCATGGAGAAGGAAGATGCTTCACGGCTCCAGTATCTACAGACTGTGACTCTGGCTGGCTTTAGGGGCGTGGTTGGGAGTCAGCTCAGGTCAGTCCCTATGTGATCCTATAGTACTACTACACTATGTCGGAACTGATGGTTTTAGGAAACGTTCAAATACTTTCAGCAAGTGCACTGGGTCATCAAAAAATGATCCAGAGCAGCTTAAAAGTGCCATATAAAAAAATAAATAAATAAAAAGATCTCACTCAAAGCAAAGCAACCCTTACAACAACAAAGAAACTGTCAATCACACCAAGTGTAGTAGCACTCCTCAGTTCCCACCATGCACTTGAAGGCCATTTTGAAATACAAATAAACGTCTAAATATTAAGTCCATGATGTAATGCTGACGCACCTCATACGCTAATTGCGAGGACACCTTTACTCCCCCCCACTGTTCTCCAAATTCCCAGGTGCACACTTATTGTTTTCATTGTGCATGTTTCTGCACGTGGAAAAGCTTTCCGTGCACTCGTTAACAGCCCGTATGGTTGATTATCATATTGCATCCCCGTATCCATTGGGCAGCCTTGCACAGCGCGCCAACTAACATTGTTTTGGTTTAGCCAGCGTGCACGTTGCTCTGCCGATTCCCTCAAAAACCCCACAGGAAAGAAGCACAGCCTACCTCGGTTCGACGTGACAGCTCCGTGTGTCGACTTGTAGCAGCGGCGGCAACAATGTGACGCTCGCAGTGAAGATCACAGTTGGTAAGCGCAGAAGTTTTGACGAGTCAGTGACTGGGGATCACACACGCGGTGACGGCGCCTGACGGATCTGTGTATCTCACACACACACACACACACACACCACTACGGAGTGTTTATGACAACGCCCCAAAACAAAACTGATCTGGTTGATTCGCCGCCGGATCATTAACGCGTGTTTAAGATGTTGCTGTCCAACTCGGCTGTGCGCAACGGTGGCGCTTTCCTCGCCTCTCCCGACGTGGTCCTCAAAAGTATAAACGCTCCCCTAGGACACGTGACCAACCCAAGGGGGACGGGAATAGCTCTAATTCCCCCCACGGCAGCAGCTGGGATCGGTTACCGCTGCTCCAGTGCCCGTGCAACAAACTCGAGCTGTGCGCACCCACACTCCTCCTCCACCCGCTCTCACATCCCCTGTGGCCTCACGGGGTCGCTGTCATTTTTTTTGAAAAATCTTGCACCGAAGGCAAGATCTCCATGTAGAAATGCACCTGTCTCATCAGCCTATAGTCAACATTAAGATATCACATTTCAATTAACTTTGATTGCTGCTTATTTAGCCATAACTATTTAATGATGTAGAGTAATACCTTTAAAAACAACAGTAACTGTGAATAACGGCCGGGCTAACACCCAGATGACTGTGGCTGTGTGTTCTGGTAAAGTTCTGCTCTTTGTCGGACAATGTTTTGAATAGAGCATATAACACTCTTTGTAGGCAATGATGGCTTTTGAGAGTGGCTAGGAATGCCATTTCTTTTTCTTCTCCGTTTCGCTCCCACATTCACATAAGTTGACAGTTTTGGTAGCTAGAAAGAGGTTTCTTCTTACCCTGAACATTTTTAGCTTGTGTTTTGAAACACGTGATCCACCTCTTATAAGGCATTAGCCCACGTTGCACCTTCTCTTTGGCCACCTGATAAATCTGTAGCATCCTCGGCAGGTCTAACACCTGTCCAGCTGAAAAGCCTTGTTGATGATACTGAAGAGCTAAAAAGAAAGAAAAACAAACTATTACATTTTTTTCTTGACCTAATCAATTTGTTTACTAATCAACAAAAAACATAGCAACGACTGAAATTACGGCAACGTTACATTGAGCCGACATAGCATCGTCGCTAGCTTACACACACTCGCCCAACATAGCAACACTACAAAAAAAAAAAAACTATCAAAATCGATCACAATAGGAAGAGGAATATTGGCCTTTCAGTCAGGTGCTAAACAAAACAAAAGGTTTTCTTTCTTTTGCAAGACGCACACCTGCCGTTTTACTTCATTTTCCCCCTACCGGCATTACTCTTTCAAAATAAAAGCATCGGCCTTTATAATGTGGGCTAACCAACGGTACAATATGAACACATCCTTAAGAAAATATGAAAAACAGCAGATTATCCAAACATGTTGGATCATTTACAGACTCTTCTGGCCCATTTAAGGAGGAACAATATTGGGAGATGCTATTCCCCTCATTTCACTTTTTATTTTATTTTCTGTGACAGCAAAACTTAAGCCAGCAGAAACACCCGTAGGTTAAACTGGGCTTATCCGACATATCTGGGCCTGACTCATATCTAAATGTATGCTTAATGCTTCCGTGAGGGTCGCGTGTGCCTACGCTGCAAAATGGATGGGCGGAGAAAATTGGGAACTTTAAAGCAGCTTTGAGAATATCGGTTTGCCCCAAGACGAAACCAGCAAGAATTATAAAAGATCAAACGTTTCCTTGTCATGATTCCGCGTAACCTCATGTCCCTGTGACCGAAGTATATCTGTAAACAGGGTGTCGCTGTAAAAGAGCTCCGCTAACCTACCCTCCATAAATAGAGAACAAATACTGTACATTGTTGTTATTGGAGCTCACTCTAACCGGCTGCAGCGGGCAAGGGACAGAATACTGGATACCCAAAGCATCACGCTTCCATTTCATGTGCTTTGACATAATCAGATTTAATATCTCATATGATGAGCACTGCAGTTTAAATGGGCAAACACTGTCAGTATGCAAAAGTTGCTAAGTGCAGAATCTTGACACATTCTTGAAAGATTTCCAACATGCACCCCTGAGAAGGGATGCAAAGTTTAGGTTTTCTTGGTCAGCATGGTGTGCTTCTAGAGAGCTAATGTGAACAGAATCTCTGTGGTCATTTGCATCAAATACATGTTTATTGGTTTAGCGCCACGGTCCCCAACCTTTTTGCACCACGGACCGGTTTCATGCAAGACAACATAACATAACAAAACGCACAATACAGTGCAAAACGTATCATTTAATTATTACATATATAATGTAAATGTAATTATTCCATTTTATATTATACACCTTATTCATAAAATTATTACACTGTAATATATATAATATAATACATACAAATGTTTACAATAAATATTACCAACACAAAAAAAAACTTTTTATTCTTTCTATGTGGCCCCGGTACCAAATGATCCGCGGCCCGGTAATGGTCCGCGGCCCGGTGGTTGGGGACCCCTGGTTTAGAGCACGGAGGGATTCCAGTAGCGCTATAAAAGGGAAAACATCAAACAAAAAATCCTGTTGTGTACGGTTTAAAGTCAATTTTGGATTGTGTCTGTGCTTTGCAGATGCAAGTCAATGCAAAAGGAAGTACAGCAACAATTTGAGACCTTTTGAGGCGAAACCCACCTCCTCAGCTACTTGTGGTCACGTTTGAAGGTGGGCGGATGGAAACAACATTGCTTGTGTGCTCATAAGCCGGCTGTGCACACGCAGGCAGGGTAATGCCACATCATTACTGCTGTCTGTCTGCTCTCCATGCACAATGGAAACAGTTGGCTTTTGCAAATGGAAACCTTAGACCTGTGGTGTAATAAGATAATAATTGTCAGGTCCAACAAATATTGAAGGCGGAAGATGGATTTCAGTAATATTAAGCTTTTCCTTACATACCAACAGCATGGTGTTTGCGTGGGGATCAACTGATTTCCTTTCAGGCAGCACTGATAAGACAGATCAATGTAGAACTTAAAAGAAAAAGGAGAGCTGGAAAATGTGAGCATCTTAAATGTTTCTGTCACTTCACTCAGTTCCAGCACTGTGGAAAGGAGGTTATGGTCCTGAAGATGAAGATGAGAGGAGCTGTCTTTTTCCAAGCCCGTACGTACATAAGCCAACGTGGGTGTGCTGTTGAGAAACAAGGATTTGTCTTCTGAATTACCGCTTTCAAACGGCTCTCAAATGCAAATGGGACAGATGTCAAATAGCAGCAGAGCTGTACAGTCGTACGAGTTGGCATCTTAATTAGTTCCTCTGTGACAAGGTGCTCATTCAGCGAGACAAGAAGGACAACTTAATACTGGAGGGGAAACTGCCAGGTGGTCTTTGTCTCTCTTTCTGTCTCTCTCTCTTTTCCCACACATACTGCCAGTTACCATTCCCGTAACACAGATCATTATTGATTGGATTTTGTTGTACAGTGAATGTGCCATGTTCAGTGCACTTCACATTGTTTCCCAACATGCCTTTTCAATTTGGCCTATTCAAGAAAATCAATCTGCATTTGGCCTGTAAAAGCACGCCCAAGAAGAAAATCTGCCGTACAAAGAAAGTCCCCAGTCGAGGGATGCACACTGGGAAACAGCACTGAAAAAGTGGCTAAAGGGAAACCCAGCAATCTTCCTCCCAGCACGCCTGGAGAGTGTATATGAATATTTGCATAAAGATCTGTGAAATGTGACCACTTTGAGGTGCGGTAAGGCATATGATGAGGGTATAGGGGTGCTGTGGCTCTTTCCCACCTTGCATTTATGTTTAGGCAGGAAGTTGATAAACTGGATCCCCAGGGTTCAGCATGTCCACAGGACTGAAGATCAAAGGTGGCAGCTGGATTGTTGCGCTGGCGTGTGAAGACTGCAAAACTGGGTGTTCCCTTGAGGACATGTCATCGCTAGCTAAGCAGGTTTCATCTCTGTCAAGGTCACGTAAGGACATAATGACAGGTGCAGAATCCACCCCTGACACCGATGTCTACTGCTTTCAGGACGTCACACTGACGAAGCCGCACAATGTCACCCTACTCTTTTTGTCCACGTGAAATGGCATCCCTTTGTGTTTCAATGGCACATTCTCTACAGTGAAAAGACTTTCAAAGTATTCTTTCTTTCAAACGGCCTCAAAATGAGACGTCCTTGTCCTTCTTTATCTCGCTTGTGTGAAGGTAGAAGTGGAAAGCTTTTATATTGCCCTTTTATAACGAATGTCCTCGGGCCCAAACAACAAATGACACGTACAGAAGAAGCTTTAAACGGTACCCTGTGGAGTCTTTGACCACTAGTACAGTAGCGCTATGGAGCAGTGTATTTATGAGTGGGGCCCCGTTTAGTTTCTATCGGGCATGTGCACGAGCATGAGCGTCCCAGCTTCCTGCCGCCATTCTGCTGATTGGCAGTTGGTGGTGCTAATGTGCAAAGGAGCATAGCAACGAGCCTGCAGTAGGGCTGCTCTCTCTGAGATGATTTGTCGACTAATTGGTCATTTTGGTCTAAAGTCAACTAAGATTTCTTTAGTCGATCAGTCATTTGTTATGCTTTTTTCATTCGGAATTGACTTATTGCCAGGAAAAGGATTAGCACATCTCTGGTAAACGCAACATTTAAAGTAGTCCTTCAACGTGTTTATTAGTGCTCAAGGATACGCACAATGCTTTTGGGTGATAAACACTGAATATAAATGGAACTTTTGTTTGTGAAGTTCCATGTTTAGTGCCGTGTTGAAGGAAACTTGTAAGGTATATCTGGCTATCGCCGACTGACCACAAGGTCAGTTTTTCTGTTTGTTTGTTTCTTTTGACATTTCTTGACCTTATTCCAGAAGATTACAAGATAAGTGGGGAAATGCTGACAAACAGAAGTCCTCAGTGAGTAGAAATACTGATGAACCCTTGTAGGTCGATAAAGAGTATTTAGTAACGTGTGCAGATAAGTGTCAAATTGCGTTATCCCTTACAAAGCTCCCTGAATCTACAGAGAGATTAGACCAAAAAAATATTGTTAATCATTACAGGGCTTGTGAATAATTAATTGGAGAGGGATAACTGAGGCTGGGGAAAAGTAATAATTAATGAGGCTGGGTGCAGATGGGACAGTATGGGATACTTAATTAAGTTTCGGCACTGAGAATGACCCATTTTTCAAGTTGTTTGCAGTATGGGGAAGTTTAAAGTCAATTAAAAGAAATCCAATTTACACACAATTCCAAATAAAAACAAAAAAAAGATGTTTGTTCCATCATGTTGCTTGGACACATATATGCAGTATATTGTTGGTTTTGTGAACACTGACAAAATGTTTTTTTTTTTTTTTTTTTAATGTGAAACTAAATAAGTGTTTCTCTCACTTTTTGAAATCTTGGAAATATTTAACATGTTTTTTTATTCACTGTAAATCGAGGATAGTCGTTAGCTTACAGTTTCAAAATGTCCCAGCAACGAAACAAAGAGACACAAAAAAACGTGCAACTTCTAATCAGTGCTCAGCTGTATGCCTGCAGGCTAAAGCAACAACATCATGCACATGGGAAGCTTCCAAAGAATGCATACTGGATATTATATACTATGGAAATATCTCAGTGGCTCAATCTCTTCCCTCCAACTATGCATGCTTTAGCATTTGAAGATTTAGAAACATTCCTTTCTTAAGCAGCTCTAAGGATTGTGCTGTGTCTGTCTGTCTGTCGGGGGTCTCTGATGATCAGTGTAGATGTAAGTAGCTGCCAGCGGCTGCATTTCACCTCATTGTCCAGTCGCTTCCCTCAGTCAGAGTCAGCCACAATTTAAATCCTGCAATCACACCAGCTCATAAATGCCTGAGCAGGAAGACGTCCACTTGCAGGTGGTCTGTAGGCTGAGATACTGCACTGCAGCGACGGTTTTAAACTTGCAGGTCAGCTAAAGCAGCAGGAGAAGTCCAACAACACCTCGTTTGATCAGCAATCTTGATGATAAACTTGCCGATGAAATCTGTGCGTAATAAACACACTGTTCACACCTTGACACAACGTTCCCTTCAGTTCACAATGCGTTTTGAAGTGCTATAGAATTACAAATATAAAATAATAAAATATATGTACAAAATTTGTATTCTCTGATCTCAGTTTTTGCAAACCTGACCATGTACCGATCTTTCAATACGTTTTCATACAATGCACTTGGTGAGTGTGCTTAGAAAAAGTGCTGAAAAGAGAATATTTTAAGGTTTCAAAGAGGCGCAGAGCTGGAGTTTGTATCTGTACTTGGCATAATATAAGATGTGGACGATGTCACCGTGAACGGTCACCCATTGGAGTGTGGACTACGGTTTACTATATAATATCATATACTGTATATAATATAAACATCATGCTGTATTGAAGTAGACTGAAAACAAGTGAAGGTGTTTACTGAGATGATAAATGAAGTGAGAACTGTAATTTTTTTTTCATAGACTTCTACACAACCGGACTTCTTTTTGCTGGGTATTAGAAATAATGCAAGTTTAAGGCACTTCCGCATTGGCTTCACTTTTCAGTCCCGGAGGTTGCGCCTGTTAAAAACGTAGTCTATGTTCTGCAAATTATGTTAGTTTGAACGTTGATCTTTTAATATAAAAAGTGTTAGTAGTTTCAAATACAAAGAACGCTACACCTGTTATGTTTATTGTACATTTATTGTAAAAATCCAATACACATTTGTGACCTTGCTCTACCTTGAAGTAAAAAAAAAATGAAAAAGAATAATTTTAGTAAATCCCTCTTCTGAAAGTAGGAAGTCGCGTTTGAAAATGATTCTGTATTTGCTGCAAATTTGGGTCAGATGTAGTGTCACTGCCTTATCATGTGTATTACTGGAGGGAATTCTCAATCACAAAATCAGGAAAACAGCGAACTTAGAAAAGTGGATTGTTTAGTAACAGATTGTAATCACATTTGCCCGGGGCTTCGTCAACTGGGAGAAGGTTATCTTGCTTTCTGTAGGCATCTACTCTTCCACTGCATACGGATACATAGCGGATAAGACACAGACAGGAATTTGGATGTGTCTGACAATTTAGATGGATAAAAAATGAGGTAGATAAAGGCAGTGCTCAGCTGGGGGCACCGAGCTCTAATACCTTGGCATAGTTAGCATAGCTCAGGGGGGAAAAATCTGTTAACTCACTGTTAAGGATGAAGATAAATTTTTTAAAAAAAAACAGAAAACGAATAAGCGATGGAGTGCATGTAAGTGTGGGAGAGGATGGAACAAGCTGGTGAGGGAGATCAACCCACTAACTAGCATTTCTCTCTCTGAACTTGGAAGTGAACATAGAAAACTTAAAAAAAAAATGCACTAAATTGATTTCTTTGGTTCAATAGTTATGAGCTATGATGACATTTCAGCCCAATGTAAAGTCTTGTCGTAAAATCAGTCAACCTTCATTAAAAGATTTGTAAGCTCTCAGTTTTTAGTGCCTTCTTCCAAAACCACGCTCATGGTTGAGCTGCAGCAGCGGATGATGGATGGATTTTAAGCTAAACAAGGACATTTGGTGAATGCGTAATGTGTTGACATTTTATTGCAATTGCTTTTTCTTATTTTCATATATCACAAAAACATCTAAGAAATTGGTGTTTGCACATATTGTTTTGATTTCTGACGCACATTGACATAAGTATTAGGGAGTGTGCCCTCTCTCAATGACTTTCAAATCTTCATTTCAGGATTGCAGGGAGATAAATCTCTCTGTACCAAGCTCCAAAAGTAAGCGTTTAGTGTTTTGTTTACATCTGAAAAATGGAAGCCACCTGGGTGTAGCAGTAGGTATAGGCTAACGTTGTTCCAATTTCATTCTCAAGCTGATTAAATGTCCCAGTCCAATGTCTGGCGGCAGCCTCGTAAGGGCAGCATACAACTTTTCCCAGCTGCAGAGGGCCTGAGGGGTGGTCTCATGTCACAGCGTTGAACAGAATATCCAAGCATCTGCTCCTGCCTGCCCAGGAAGCATCGCCAGATTAGGAAACCTGGAGGCCTCCGTGATTATCCCGGGGCCCTGTCGACAGCAAGAGTCCTGGTTGGCAGCGGCCCACAAGGCAGTGTCGCCATCCTGAAATTGAATTGGGAAGGCTTTAATGGGTTTAAAGGCTTTGGCTCTCAGTGTGATGGAATCAGATAGGGGTGGAAACACCAGGAAGTTGTGACAGGCAGGAGGCTCGGCAGCAGAGTGAGAGAGACAGAGAAAGAGAGAGAAAGAATTGAACACAGTTAAGACCAAATGGGAGGAAGGTAATTTTCATGATTTAGTAAAGGTCATTTTAGGTTATTGTCTCTGTGGCTTTAATTCTGTAAACAATGTTTCCATTCATGAACCAAATAAACTGATAATAAAACATCTGCCATACTGTTGATAGGGCATGCTGCTACACAGCAGATAGAAGAGCCTGAAGCTATTCATGCTGTTTCCATTATTACTGACAATGAGACCGTAAGGGGCTCCAATGACTCCAAACAGTTCATTTCTATCCCATCACTCTGTTAACATGTGTATGGAATTCAAGTTGCAATGCTTAATTTCAACACGAAGGCCAACTAATATTAAAACACATTTTTGAATGCAATAAAACTCCAGGATGTATTCTCCTGCAAGGAATTTAATCAACATGAATAATTTCAACCACTGGTTAAGTGTTTTTGCTATTTTACCACACCTTTGACTCAGAAAAAAATTGAAATGTTAATACACGAAATCCTGCGTCCTGCAGGTAAATGGAAAACGAGTGATTGCAAATGTGTGAAATGATGATGGTGCTTGTGTAAAAAGAAAATGACTTTAAGGGAAAGTGTGACCGATGTCTTCAAAATAAGGCAAAAAAGGGAATCTCGGCCTCAGAAATATAGTGCATCAGTTCCGGTGGGGAAGCGAGACGGCAGCGCCGCAGAAAAAAGAAGAGAGATGTCATATCAAGTTCCATGTGACTCCATAAGACTGACTTCATATTGTGTCTGCATTTTAGACGCTCACTTCCTCCAACCTAATCTGCAAAGAAAAGCATGTGTAGAAGTATTGTGCAGCTTGATTCATGATCAACTTTGACATCTACTGTACAGTATGTGTCTCTTTGATTTTGCTGTCTGTTCCCAAACATACCCAGTGTCCTCTCCAAAAAACTCTATATTTGAGAAAAAGCTAAAAATACAATATAGCTTTTGATTTAGGGCAACAAAAATACCTCCAAAAAAACCCAAAATTGTATGCCCATGTCAAATTTCTACATGCACGACAGCTCCTCAGGCATTGTGCATTAGAGTTGTCATCAACGGAGAGAAAAACACTGGCCAAAGTGTCATCTGTGGTTTCTTTGTGCGTCACGCCATCAAGCCGAATGTGGGGGAGGACATGGAAGAGGCTAAATCTACGCAATAGCGCTGCACCCTAATTTCCAGTGAAGCGTAGGGCTTATATAGAATATCAATACATCCAGATAGTGCTGTGATAAGGGGCTTGGGAAAACACCAAGTGTGTACGTGGACTGGAACGGTCACTGCTGCAGCAGGATGTCGAAGCTCCGTGCTGGAAAAGAGCTCTGTTTGTTAGTGGTTTTCGTTGAGAGACTCCAGAGAGGTAGGTACAAAGTGACAGCACATTAACTCCAACTCCCGGGCGTCTTGCCTCCTCTGCTTTGGACTGTCCCCCTTCTTTGCTTCGCCGTTCCCACTATGCGGACACATGGGCTCTTAATGAGGAGAGGAGACCAGCTCTCACTGCCCAAACCTGAGGGTCATGACCACTCGTCGTCATGGCTCCCAAATAATCTCCCAAACTGTCAGTCCTCCGGGAGGGACTGCCTGCAGTCAGCTGGCAACAAAATCAGCAGTTCTGGGGCCTGACAAGAGGACATGGCTCAGAGGGAGGGGGGGGGGGGGGGGGGGGGGGGGGAGCATGAGGAAAAAGAAGTACCAAATCAAATTCAATCTAAAACTTTATTACAGACTCAGGGCCCAGAATAAAGACTACATGGAATAAATTACATAGGAAAGCACATTGAGAAATCATGCTTAAAAAGAATATAAATAAGTGTCCTACAAAGAGGCAGTTATTACAATGTCTCCACAGCTGGGACTGGTAGTGTGTAGTACTAAACCGTATCTTAGATAAGCCTAAATTGATCTTGGCTAATAAACGAGATCTCTAAGAACAGTTTCTGTTACAGAGTACTGACTCCTGCAGCCACACACATTTCACTTTCGCACCCGCACTAGTGGTTCTCAGCAAGGGTCCTTAAGGGAGTTCCAGGGGCTCCCCATGAAAAATTGTGAAGAGTTTATTTTCATTATTTCATTCACTGGAGAAGTGGGCCCAATGTGAGGAGGAGTCGTAAAAGTGACTATTCTGATCAAGGGGTTTCACTTCAGTTGACAGCTATGGAATTCTCAATCATATCTAACAATCAAAATCTTTTCAGATCTTTTCGGTCCTTTAAGCTGAATCTTATCAAATGGGGGTCCATGTGTGTTCATTTAGGGGACCTTGACACACAAAAGTTTGAGAACCACTGCACTACACCATCTATTTCCCCTGATATTCTTATAGCATCAAAGTATATCTTTATCCTAAGTGATAAGTATAAACTTACTGTAACATGAGCAGCTAACAGAATCCACAAACATTAAAGCAGATACAACAAAAACGTTTTAACGACATTCCTCCGCAGCCCTTCAACAAAAAAAAATGCTTTTAAACAAAAAAAATGCCTTCAAACTTTTTTCAAAGATCGCTGGGCTCAAGAGAACATTTATAGAAAAGGTGTTCAGCTTCTTTTTTTCTTTTTCTGTGTTTCTCATCAATTTACAGTAAATGAAAAGTGTGACATAAGGGAACATTCCCTCCCGAGTACCAGCCAGTTGCTGGCAGAGACAATGAAACAAAGAGAGCAGAAATTCGTAGCGAGCTGCAGTTCGAATGCGACGGGAAATGAGAGGGCTGCACACGAATGTTGTTTTCCTCCACACAACACAGAAAAACCCAACAGCACACCGAAGAAGATCATGCTGCGTTGTTGGACAGACATCAAAGGCAAAGGCCTCGAATAGTTTCTCTGTCACACTGGGTGACCCAGCAGCACTTCGCTTCCTCCATATGCACACAAACAAGCCCATATTCACAAAACCCAGACATGCACTACTCATGCTCACACTCAGACACATGCCCCGCTCTTATGCACTCATCTTTCACCACCTAAACTGTCTAATATTGTCCAGCTCCCTAAGAAGTGGCATTTTATTTGGTTCCACTGTCAACTAACCCGGCACCCAGGCACAGTATCACAGTTGGGAAGCTGTCACAGTTGTCTTGACCTTTGATCTCTAAGTCACCCTATCCCACCGGCATCGGCAACCCCATACAGCCGGTCCCTATGTGGCATTTGAGGAAATGCCCACCAGTCTGTTTTGTTACTAAAGTTAGCAGGAGAGAAGTGGAGCCACACGGGGAGAGAGGTGAGAGGTGAGGATGTTTTAACGCTTTTAGAGTCTTGGCATGTTGTGCTCGGTCTTTCAAAGGGGCCTTTGGTTCCTCTGAGGAAGTGTAACATTTTATCTCAAAGCATATGGAAATCACAAAATAATCTATATTACTTGAGGGATAAAAAAAAAAACTAACTAAAGACAGGGTTGTCAAGTCATACATACACATGTCTGCTGTCTCTGTGTTAACTTGAAGATGGAGGAGTTTGGAAAAACCTACTAAATAATGCAATGAGTGCACTTCAATTCTGCCCTCATCCCAGAGAATTGTATCGTTTGTTTCTGACACCTATCAGGATGCATATAGCACTCCGATATGTTACATGGCTTCACTGAAAAAGATATTTTGATCACAACTTTTGATGCATGAAGACATAAATCAAAGTGCGTTTCTTTCACTTGAGACACTGAAACCAACTGTGCAAAATGGATCAGCCCAGAGAGCACCAGCAAGGCTGCTCTTTCCAGCAGAATGTTTCTTCTCCAAATTCACTTACTGAATTACAAATGGACGTGAATTATCCGGGGAAGGATTTGATTAGAGGAGCCAATCATTTTGGCAATCGGACTCGAGGGAGACCCAAGGAAACAGGAGTCTTTAAAGTACACCGTACAAAAGCTAATTACAATACATTTAGTCTTCCCAATACCGTTTCAAATTCAGGGAAATTATACAAAAACATCGTCTCGACTAAAAACAGCCCCAGGCAGACTGCTTCTTTTTCGATGACCTGAGAATCATTAAAGACAACAAAGCTTCAAAAAAAATATATAAAACATTCACTGCGAAGACTCCCTTTGAAAATGCAGTGTGAGAGTGCAAGTGCCGGACCTCAGGCCACCGTCTGTTGCCTGTGTGCTTGGTCTAATGGTGTTTGTACAAAGAAGATAAGAACCTCTCTACGGAACAACCGATGGGAATTAATTAACAGTGAGTGACAGGGCACGGTAGCTGCGGCGCTCTGCTCTCCCAGCATTCTTTTTTAAATCCTGTCACGCAGGATACAACTCTGCTGCATAGTGCAGAATGTTTCATTTTAGTTGTGGGCTTGTGGGATTTACTCCAGAGGCTAAATCTTCCTGTAAGAATGGAAACAGCCTAGTCTTAATTGCTCGAGTATTACTATGTCAAAGAATGTGGCCAAGTACACATAGCTGCTAACCCTACTACGTCCACTGTGAGGGGCTTAGTCAGTTGCACCAAATACTTCATGACCTCATTTGGCTACTCTTAAATGCAGATGTGTCACCGTCTTAATGACATAAAAAGTACGAGTGAACTTGGTTTCGACTGTGCCGCTGACATGGGATTTCTGGCGTGTTTGCCCTCAACCTGCCACTGAGGACACGCATCCTCTCTGACTGGCCAAACAAGTGCTGAGTGCTACAACTAGCCTCGGGAGCAAACAGAAAGCCTTCATCAGCTGTGTCAATCAGTCTCCAAACTGTCACCGCACCGCAGCTTTCGGGGGCTGTTTTTACCCCGCGCAGACTGTTTTCAAATCCTTTTCTACCCACATCTTCCCTCATCGCTCGCTTGGAAAACTAAAGAAATTGGGAAGTTGTAAATAAACATAGCCATTGTTCTAATGCTCTAGTAAAGGGCTACGCTGTAATCAACCAAGGGGAGGTGGACTTTGAAAGCCAGAGAAGGCCAATCAATACTGATCCACATGGAGGACAGTGAGCGGTGGAGGCCTCCTGGTAAACACAGGCCACTGAGGCTGGTCAATCCGGGAGAGTGCCTCTGTCATTTCCACTTTAAATGCAGTCACACATAAAGGGAGTGGGAGCGGGTTTGTCTTTAACTCTGGTGACCAATTTTCGAATTCCCTAACTCATCATAGATATTGTTTTGCTGTGAGTGGGTGTTTTTCTGCGAGCACACAAAACAGCAGGGCTAATGTATGCTATTGTCACATGGTTCAATTCAGAGGGAAGAATAACACAAGCATGCATAATGTATATGTCCGCTGCTTTGAATTTGAACGTTATCCGTGCGTGTCCGTGGCTGCATGTCTGGTGCGTGCGGATGCATGGGTAAAGTAGATTAGATGCGAGGTCTTAAACCCCTGACCTGTGGTTTAGAGCTGAACTCTCTAAACTGTGCGAGATTAGACGCATTTTTTAACGTGGCAGATCGCTTTTGTTGCATGCTTTTAGCTGCGGCCATGTCATTTATTTTGCCTCCATTAAAGATAATCCATACTGTATTGATTGCTATTCCCGTTTTGCTCCATTTCATGCCATGTTCCTGCACATGGCCGTTCTGGCAGTGGAGGCACAGCTGCGTGATGATGTGCACATGTCGATTTTGACTGTGGTTAAACCTTTTTCACACTAATCAACACAGATTTTTTTTCCCCCCAGAAATGCTTGAAGCCGTACAAATCATGCATATTAATAAAACTTTCATAATTGGAATTACAGGCAGTTTAAAGGAATGCTATTTATAGGGATAAGGTAAGAGCAGTGGTTGGAGTGTGTGTACATCTCACAGGATTATACATTCAGTATCTGCAGCATGATTAGTCTACGTTAATTTCTTTCGTCCCACATATGTTTCAATGTTTGGAATAATTTTGAGCCTTTTTATAGTTTCCAAACAAAAATATCCGTGTTAGAAAAACATCCTTTTTTTTTTTTTTTTTTTTTTTTGTCAAGCACATTACCAATTACCATTACGTAGGCTGCAACCCAAATTCCTATTTAGCTTTAATGTTTCCCATGAAAAAAATGCCTTCTCTGAAAGATTGTTAGAAGCAATATCTAAATGCTTCAGTTAAGAATAACTCAGCACAAATTTGTTTGAACTTCAAATAAGCTGGAGACAAACGTAGAGGAGAGATCAAGCATAGGAAAATCAAAGTAGCAGCACTTCAAACACTGGCTGCAGGGACGAGTTAATCATAAGTGGAAACACTTAAATATTTCCGTATCTTCCTTTTTGTGCCAGAATTGCGATCAGGTTATGTATTCTTTTACCTTCTCAAAGATCATGTTTTAGCATATTTTAATGATGCTTGGGTCGGAGTGTAAAAATTCATTCCACATCTACATTATGGAATAATGCAGATCATGCTTCGTCCACTGCAATACATCACTTTCAATATAGAACTCCTGCACATATTTGGTCCATATTAAATATTTAACCTGACTTCAAATTTCCTCCAGCATCTGTGACTGAGAGAAGCGAAAAAGAAAGAAAAAGGCTTTTTCTGAATCTAAATGTGAAAAAGCATCATCGAAGGACGTGCGGGTATAGCTTTAATCACTTTAGGTCTCGTTAGGGAGCAGCAGCAGATAAAGCTTAATGTCCTCTCAGGAAGTTCCTCTGACTCTATGCGAGTAACAGATCACTGTCCTAAATGTTTGGAGGTCTTACCACCGAGAACACATGGGAGGCGTGTGACGAATAAAGCCTGGGTTCTGATAGAAAGCAAGCTAAAACAAAAGCTCAGGGCTAATAGCGGTAGGTACTGACTGAGTAAATACAGGTTTCCTTAGTCAGGAAGACAGACTGAGACAGAGCGGAAGATATGTTAAAGGGAGAGAGTGAAAGCATGGAATTAAGGTTGAATAGCGAGAGAGATGGTATGGGCGTGAGTGAGACCGAGCCTTGACAGTCGGAGGGAAGAGGGTTCAGACTGCGGTTTCCTGACAACGGTAATTACTTCCCTGGTTCAACTCATGGCCTGAATCTCCTTCACAGCCAACTAATGCTCACCACTTGGGTTTGGCGCTGTATGTTCCTGTGATGAGAGATTGCCTGTAAAGAGCATGTGCTTTACTTTTCCACAATCCAGGCCTAACCAGTTGGGGCACACTTCTTAAAGATGACTGGACAGCAAATTTAATCCTCGGAAAGGGTGAGAGAAGCTTAAGATTATGTGCCATATCTCACCAAGCAATTGGAGGATTTGAGCCTGTCTGGCCCCGATTTCTTGGCCAATCACAGCCTGAGGTAGAGGATCAAATGCACATGGGAGAAAGCAGCAGTGAAGAAATGATGCACGATGATAGCCAGGGTGTAAAGGAACGGGTTTATACTCCTAATGCAGGACACCAAAATGAAGAAAAGCTAATGTTAATTGTGTTACATTAATTGTACTTTGTTGTTTTAGTGAAACACCTAGAAATGATTTCGATGTAGATGTTTATACCACAGACTGTTCAACTGTAAACACGTCATTTTTTTTTTTTTAAAGCTGCTAATAGACATTTTTTTTTAAATATTTATATCATGTGGCAAACATTTTGCGCTTGTTCGGATTCACTTCCTCAGCAGGACAGCGTCTGTCAAATCAATGCTGCCCATGAATGCATAACGGCTTTCATCTGTTCCGCTTGTTTGAAGACAAGTGTAAATTAATTAAATAAATTACATATTTCAGAGCGCTATGAAAGCCACAAAAAAAAAAAAAAAAAAAACTTTTTTCTTTCTTTGCTGTTCTCATTTTGCAGTGAGTCTTCATTATCTCCAATCCTTACATTGCTCTAATTTGCAATGCAGCGCACCACAAACAACAAACAGTTGTAAAAAATGTAGAAATGCTGAGATTAGTTGAGCATTATGAGGGGCACAAATTGTTTTCTGCCCTGACAATGGGACATGTAGTAGCAAAATGAGCTGTAATCAAGCTGCAGCACCCCAAACAACCCCTACACCGACACACACACACGCACACACACAACACCCTTTCACCCTAACACTGTGTTCACACATACAAAAACAAATCAGTCGGCAAACTCTGGCCTCTCGTGTAGCTCTGTGTGTAAGCACAAGTGCTGTTGAAGTGTAAGTATCTTCTGTTTGCTTACACTGACCTCTAGTGGCAGTACAATGGCGTTACTCAAAATCCACTGAACCTGAATGCCACATACAGAACCAGCAACAGAAGGTTTGACTCTGTATATTTTCTTACAGTGTGCATGCATGTACTGATGTACGTACTGACAGATATTGCATAATCTGCTCTATGTTCTGTCCATTTGTACAACGATGCCCCGGTTGCCCTGGCCTATTCTACATGGGACGGACCGATATGCATAACAGTCCGACTTGCATAATTTACAGACGGTGCATTCATTTCATTTCATTTAATGTTGTTTCAACGGCTTGCCAGAGAGGGGCAGTATAAGAGTGGTGTTGGAAACGTTGGCTCGAAGGTTGATCATCATACTTGCTCCACAGCTGAATTAATAAAGGTAATAACATCAGTTGATTTCTAATGCATGTGATAAGATAACACTAATACAACCAAATCAAAGCGTATTATATATGTGTTTTCCGGATATACTCCTGGACACATGTGGACTCGCCTATTCTGATTTGCGGCAGAGTAAACTTTAAGAAATGTAGATATTCTGTGGCAGATGACCCAGTTAGCAACTGGCAGGAGACTCCCACCTGTTCCTCTCACACAACTTCTCTATCAACCGCTCTTTCAGTGACAGATAGATGTGATTGGTTCACACAGCCATGTTGAGGGTATGCCTCACAACAACGTGTGAGAATTTCAATCCCCACACCGCACAAAGCCGTGTTTGCTGCTGAGCTTTGGCCTGTCATATAACATAAAAGTGCTGGTTTCTCTCAGTATGACATAATGGGCCATAAACATTGCAGCTGTTTGTTGTTCAACTGACAATACTGTTACTTTCCTTGCAAATCTCCGTATAATGACAATGGCCTTCATCACCTAAACTAGAACACTTGTGTACGCTGGAACTTCCTTTTCCCCAGACTGGTTAGAAATGAGAATGTAATCTTTGCCTTGTCATCTGAAAGAGAGCAGTTCTAATGCCTGGGAAGTGTTTTAAAAACAAGTCTGTACAAATGACACATCACTATTCATTAAAATGTTCTTACAGCACCTACAGGAACACAAGCAGAACAGAAATAATTAAAGCAAGAATATGGAAGAATCCATCATATTCAGCTTAAGTTATAGGGATGGTTCAGGTTTGCCTTTGACTCACACTGATGCCAGACTTTATTACTGGCAGCCTAGAAAACTAATTTTAATAAACACGCCGTCAATGATTCCACTTCTCATAAGTTACTGGGAATTTAACCAAAAACAACTTTGTCTCATTGCTGCAGACTGAGACCTGAGTTCAGCTGTACTACTTCGGAGCCAACCAACACACACTCAGGTTGTCTTTTCAAACTAAGCACTCAGGCAGAGCTCAATGAGGTTCCTGTAACTACTTTAAGCAGAGGAAACAACATCCTGAAGTTTGGCATGGCAGCGTAAAACGACTTTAGCATAACAAATACTCAGACTCACAGTAAATACCTGAATAAGTCATTTTCAGTGCACGGCAAGATGCACTAGAGGAGATGAGATGTGTTTCATAGACCAACTGTTGTTTGTACAAACAAGGCTAGTGCAAGGTCTAAAATGCAAATAAAGCCTGGGGATTAAATGTCATATTTTTTTCAATGTTTAAATGCTCAAAGGAACCCACAATAACAATTTCAAGAATAAATATATAGGTATATTTTGAATATAAAAGGGGAATGTGCAGTGAAACGAAAAATAATTTAGCAAAGTAATTCATCTTGATTCATTGATGTATAGGATTCATTTCGGTTTTAGAAATTCATAGAAAGTCTGATAACAAACTCCCTCTATTGACTCTATTTCCATGTTAGCCTTCATTGTGCTTTAGTTAAAGGTGCAACGTGTAATTCCGAGCCACCTGCTCCAAATAAATAGGACATACTTTAGTTGTAGTAGTTTGTCATATTTATTGTATTCTAAGGTTTAGAGTATTATAGTGTATACTTTACATTGTGTATCGTCTTCTACAGCTATTAATCTCTTCTAGTGTTGATGTATTTACTGTGTATTTCTTCACTCCTGTGTAAGTCTGTCAGTCTGTCAGTCAGTTCATTAGACCAGACTGCTGAAACTCTGAGTCGCTCTAAATAAACCTGCTATCTTATAATCTTCACGTGGGGTTTAGATATCTGTGTTTGGCACTGGGCGCTGTCCGGTCCGTGTAATGTTACGTTTTCATAGTTTGTACGTTGGCTTGGGTCCCAGCGGCAAAGACGAGCGAATGAATCCGGCTCGGATACGACCGGCGTACATCCCAGCACCGGGAGAGACACCTGGCTGATGGAGCGCTGGGTCCAACCCATGTAACAGCAGCAACAGAAATCAGTGCTTTCTGCTCGCTGCTAACAGAAGATCTGTCCGTCTCCCATCTCTCTCACACACTCTCCTCCCGGCGGAGCAGCCTCCTGCGACACTGACTCAATATCGCCTCTAGAGGAACAAGTGGTATTGCAGACCGGACGGAGCGGCACTCGTCAGTTAGATGCTGATTTCAGTAGATATCTCTGCAACACAACACATAGACAAACACTGTTACCTCCTCACACTCTGTCGATAATGGTAGCTCAGTGTTTTAATGTGTTAACTTTAAATCCTGGCATATCTTACACATTGAACCTTTAAGCTTTCAGTAAGAACACATTTGTGACTGCGTTCATGTTATTGGAAAAAATAAATTGCAGTTATAGTGATTTTTATAGGACACCATGTTTGCGGCCATTCATTATTATATATTTGTTCAGAATTATCACTTGTTTGCCTGCAAATTGCGTATAAGTGCAAAATGTGGTCATGAGTATCGTGGCCTGACTGAACTTATCAGTGTTATTTGGACAGATTTTAGGAATGTGCTACTGATAGCAATGAGCTTCCACTATCCTAGTTTCACTGACCTAGTTTAGACAGCTGTGGGAGTCTGTCTGTTAAAGGCAATTCTCCTCAAATTAATAATTCATATAGACTGTCCACATCATTTAGCTCAGTGCAGTCTGTATTTCTGGAGACTAGGAAAATCTCCCAACATCAATACGTATTAAAACATTTACAGCCGCCAATGAGTTTGAATCTGAATATGTGGTTATGAAATCCATTTTTGTACATTTAAAAATGTAAATAAAAAAATCCACCCAGGGTTGAAAGGATGCTGCTACACAGTTCCCCATGGTGTGAACATATCAAGCATTTTGCACCTCGAGCATCAAATCACACACCACCCGTCATAGTAACAGCTTCGTTCCCCAGGCAGTCAGGTTGCTAAATAGTTGACACATCCATACGCACACATGCACACCTGTAATGCATTATGTATGTAATGCTTCTTTTTCGTTGTTGTCTGGGGATGTGTGCCCCTTTTGTAAGGCAGAGAGTTCATTGTATTTTAATACACATGACAATAAACTTGAATTTGAACCTCTGCCCACTCCCCCAAACAGTGATGTTAAAGTCGGGGCGCGTTCAGTCCCGAAGACACGTAGCAACACATTTATTTAAAGCCACATTATGTAACTATGCTACCTTAAAGTAACACCCTCAAAATCATTTTGATGCTACTCTGACTTGTAATAGGGAGAATGGTGCCTCCGTTATTCCCACTGTGTGCCCCGGACGCGAAAGGCTTTACGCCACACGTTGAGTTTTTGTGAAAACGGATCAAATCTCATGGAGAAAATGTTTTCTGGTTTTCTGTTTTCTTGTTCCTAAAGTAACGCTAACCGTTAACTGCTGCGAACTGTGGCTGCCGTCAGCTGGCAGGGGGGAACGCTAGCAGCGAGCCGGGCGGGCAGCGGAACAGGGTTAGCACTATTAGCTGGATTGCTACGTCTTGTGTTGTTGCACTTGCTTGATGTTTGGCCGTGTTAGCAAAGCTGTTGACTCTCTAGTTTTTGATCGTATGTAATGTCATCATAACAAATGCATGTGTAGCGTTACAGCTGTCCATATTTACGATACCAGTGTATAAGTGAATTGAACTTAAATGCAGAATTCTTCATTATGTTGCTTCAAACGGAGCCGGTTTGAACGGAAACGGTGGCGCGTTGAACACATTTTGGACATGAAATGTTAACGTAGGTTACTTATTGAAAGCCTGTTGTATATGCTCACCGTTATTTATTGGTTACTTTTGTTTTGTGTTTGGACTCACTACAGGTGTTTGAGTCCAAACACCTGTAGTGAGTGATTGGATCTGACAACAGAGTTACAGCTCAAACAAGTTTCCCTTTAAAGAGTTATTTTTGTTCATATTCAGAGTAGCTCTGGTCCTTCATTCCTATACGCAATAATAACACTCTACTCACACATTTAATTGCAAAGAAAGTGGAAAAACAGCGACATTGCCACTGGGAAAGCAACCCAGCACTCAGAGGTGGTTGGGTTTTCAGGAATAATTCCACATGTTACTGTACTTATTTCGAAAAAACAAAATGAAGGCAAGCGATTTAGTTATTTTCTGTAATGTATTTTATGAACACCTACTCATTTATTCAAATTCAACTTTGAGGTATACCATCGTTTTGCACTTTTCTTCTTGCAGGAGCGCTGACCTTTGGTTTCAATATCATACTATAACTGGTGGCGAGATAATGTGTTCAAATTAGGAATATTTACAGCCTGTGTGATAAGCTGTCTCACTTGTGCTGCTTACTGCACTGGACTCCGTCCTAGTAATGTTGACGTGTCCTCAGATCCCTCAGACACCGCTGCGACTGTCCTGCCGCTGGCAGTTGGTTTTCGGGTAAAGTGCTCTGTTGCTAATGGCAACCACTCCTGGCACAGTTCCACAGCAGTTGTCATTTAACATTGTTGCATTTAGTCAAGAAACTTTTATTTACAACCCAAATGCCCTTGTTTTAAAAGTACTTTTTAAAGGTACTTTTTAAATTATAATTTTTTTTTTTACGGTTGTTGATTAGAGATTTTCTAGAATTCAGTGATCTACCAAGCTGTCGGAAACTGATGTGTTGCTAATGCAGCATTATAAGTACTGTTGTGTAGCCTATTTGACTCTCTAACCTTTCCTCTTGTGGACTCTACGTGCATGTTGGCTGGATTCCAATCAATTCATCAATCAATTTAATCAGTAGTAGGATCATGTACAGCCTTTTTAAATAGTTAATGCAGTAATTCCGTAGCGGCTCAATTTGTTCCTCTTACTTTTTGACTGCAGGGCCCATTTTCTTCCTTCTCCTTTTCATCTCCGCCAGAAAACGGTTTTAACCACAGATACAGTCAACATGAGCTCAGTTTATCCACGTTTACAGCCGTATATAAATCAGCATAACTTGAAATCAATGACGTATTAGACCAATGTCAGTTGAGACAAAAAGTTTTCATTTGTACCGTTCCAGCAGAAAAAAGAGCTTCTAATTTTCTTTTGTTTGCCTTATGTTGAATGGACTTCAACATGACATCTACAGCAATGACGATACTAATAAATTCCCACTAGAGGGCAGCCTCTACCCAAGACAGTCCGCGCTCCCGTCCTTCCACCAGCCAAACTGTAGCAGCCCCGATGCCCGAGGACATCATTACACACTCAATAAAGCAATAGTCAGTCATTTTCTCTGCTTAATTGATCCCACTGCTACGCAACAATGTGCGGTGTGACATTTCTTTTTTTACTACAGCAGAAACAGCAGCATGCCTCAGAGTAAGACATGCTATTTGTAATTATCTTGTTGTTTTGTTTGTGCATGACTGGCCATCTGTAGACAGCATGCAATACACTTGTTGGTCAGCGGCCGAGGTCAGGCCTCAGCAGTGCATTCCTCCCGGAGCCGTCTGTAGGGCTGTAATGACATTGTGCTGATATTTACTAGGGCTTGTGAAACACTCGTCTGGAGGACAAGAGCACAGCACGCTCTTAGCCAATCCAAAACCGCTTGGGAACAGATATGGAAATCGACAAAATCGTAAACAAACACAGGCCTGATAAGATAATGTTTATGTTTACCATGCAAGTTGAGAGCAAACAGTCTCTCTCTCTCGCACACACACAAACATGCACTGCACAATGACACAAATGTGACACTAATGCATTATAAATAACATATTTATTATGACATAAACTTGACACATAATCGTAAAACAAAAAGCATTAAGCAACAAGCATTGCCATCCAATAACTTATGATCTAAACCTGGGCAGGGTGGCAGTGGGCTGGAGCTTTTCCCAGCTCACATTAGGAGAGAGAGAGGGGGGGGGGTACACCGAGGACAGGTCAACAGTCCATCACAGGGCTAACACATAGCAACCATTCACATTCACATCAACTTCTACAGTGTAAGGTTTACAATGTAACTAACCGGAGCACTGGAAGGAAACTCAAGCAGACACAGCGAGAACATGCAAGGCCCCATACACAGAAAGGCCACTGCACGGTGGTGGGATCGAACCCATGACCTTCTTGCTGTAATGTGGTAGTGCCAACCAATGCACCACCAAAAATGTAGTTATTTAAAGCAGCGGTCCCCGGACTTTTTGTACCATGGACCGGTTCCATGCAATTCTTGACTATTCTCTACGGACCGGGTCAGGCATAACAAAACAAACAATAAAGTGCAAAACATATAATTAAATTATTACATACGTAATGTAAATGTAATTATTCCATTTTATATTATGCACTTTATTTATATTATTATTACATTGTAATATATATAATATAATACATAAAAATGTTTACAATAAATATTACCAACACAAAAAGAAAAAAAAACTTTTATTCTTTCTGTGGGGCCCGGTACCAAATGATCCACGGCCCGGTACTTTTAAATAAATTATAAATATTTACTGCGATTCTACGGACCCACTCACAGCTGACTCCAGAGCAATCTTGATGTACATTTAATTTGCCTAATTAAATATGCTACTAATATATAAAAACTCATTCAAAAGAGGCAGGTCAAATGGATAAGAGCACACAAGCTCACCAAAAATATATTTGCCTTAATTTCAGAAGCATGTAAAATGCCATGCTGGCAACTCCCATCGCACATTTTCACAAAATGAGCAAGCCAGACATGTTATTGTGTTTTTCTGTGTGTTCCTGCAGCCTCCCTCCCTCAGCCACTCCTTGTGCTGTCAGCATGGCAGGGTGGAGCTAGCGGACCTGCACATGTTTCAAGCATGCTCCGAAGCTTCCCTCCCTCTCTGTCTATTTCGTGCACGGCCAAGCCTGAAAAAGAAAAAGAGGAGGTCCCAGTGCGTGTAACCAGCAATGCTTTTTTTTTTTTTTTACCAATCACAGGGGTTTCCCCACCCTCTCTGTCTCCCTCCCTCCCTGCCGTCTCTATTTGCTCCCTCCCTCTGTCTCTAAGCACACCAACCAAAGAAAAAAAAAAAAGTGCAGGGGGAAAAAAAGTGATAAGCAGCTTCTGGGTTTTGCTTTCAAGCGCACTCCTGCTGAATCGGCGCGAGTGTGTATGTATGTGTGTGTGTGTGTGTGGGGCGTTCACTCTTTTGCCTGCCACAGTAGCAACACATTGCAGCGGCGTCGGCCCCGAACAAAAGGCTAAACGCAGCAGAGCCACAGGAGGAGAAACTCAGGGATAAAAGCAGGCAGAGTGGCCCAGCTTGACTGCATTTCTCAGAGAGGAACTCAACCTGCCATTTAGCCCTTCTGGTCCCGGAGTGAAGACTACACAAGACCAGTTCAGGCTGCCTGTCTGTCTCTCTGCGCTGATCGTTCTACTTGTACTTTGTCTTTCATTCATACACACCAGTCTCTGTCACCCAGTACCGAGATTCCTGCACCTGCCCTTCTTCACCTGGGCCTCGTTCCTTTTTCCTCTTCCTGTCATTCGAGATGTCAGAAGATGACTGCCGCTCGCCCATCGGCCTGGACTGTTGCAGCTGCTGCCTGGACCTGGCCAATGGTTGCGATGAATCTATGGCCAACAGTCCGAATCGGGGCCTGCCGGCAAGCCCCACCAGCCCCAGTGTCAGTCACTTTCGCCAGCTCCGCAACCAGCTGATGTACCAGAACCTGAACACGGACAAACTGAACAACATCATGAGGCAGGACTCCTTGGAATCTGTGGTGAGGGATCCCTGCTTCCTGCTCAATGAGGGGATCTGCAACAGCAACATTGACCAGACCATGCTGTCCATACTGCTCTTCTTTCACAGGTATGTCTTGTTTGATTCTCGGACAGGTGCACGCTTCTCTGATATAGGGTACAACTGAATACAAAGGCTTATGTCATCAGGACATCAAATTTGAACTTAAACTGAAAGTTTTTCTTGACCCCTCTTCAGGACATCCAGTGCAATGTCTAGATTTTCACGTCGGCATCTGCATGTATGAAATGACAATATTGAGCGATGCTTAAGACTCGTGTTTTGCTTGAATGAAGCAGATGGCTAATGGCGGCTAATCAGCTTTCTTGGATCAGCACTTCTTCTAAAAAGGCTGACATATTTACAGCCATGGGTGAAGTAGCAGGATCGGACGAGGGCGTTTGACTTAAATGTGTTCAGAAATGAGTTTCAGATAAGACTCTGCGACAGCACAAATATTACTTACTTTGCAAGAAAGTGTAGCGTCAACTATTGACATTTAAATGTAGATTATCAGGTTGAAATTGGTTGTCTCTTTCAAAGGCACTTTTTGTTTTTCTAACTTCACATCGAAAGCAAGCGGAATATGGATTCAAAACATACAACAAAGTCCAAATACTTATGCAGCTCAGTGTCTCTTTATATCAACACAATCCATATGTTACACAACATGATACTGACAGAGATATGAGGATGAGCTGCACAGTAACAGCACTAAAGTGTGTTTTCCCTTCGTGCGGCTATTATAATTTTACAATCGTTAATATTTGCAAGATATACAGTATTTGAACTCTAAGCAAATAACCATTCCTCCTAGATTCATCATACTAAAGAGAGCTTGACTGCAAAACAACAAAACTCCAACAAGCCAGAGAACATAGATAAACAAAATCTTAAAAAAATAAATAAAAACAGCTTACAAAAACACACGGTTATCATTAAGCAGCAGTCTGCTCACATTCATTCAATTAAAAATGATCTTTTTATTGCTTGAGGTAAATTAAAACTGGCTTGAGACCTTCTCTGTTGCTGCCAAGCAGTGTTTATAAAACACTGTTTGGCAGCTCACCTCACACCGCTTGTGTGGAAGCGAATGTCCTGCTGCACAGTTCCTGCCAGTTTGAGAGTTTGCATGGCAGCTTCTGTTCAATGACTTCGGCCTCAAACCAACAGTCACCATGTCTCCGGTTGGCTACAACTTTGAACGTCGCTGAACTTCTGACCCTGAGCCAGAAGTTACTGTATAGTGCTTACTGTAAGAACTGTAATTACGTATGGTCAGCCTGCTTATCCAGACAGATCATATGTAATTACAGTAAAAATGTGGAGAGCTATGGGGAAATGGCAGCAAATACTGCTGTACACAAACCTGTTTGTGCGATGGTAAGAGCCACCTTTGAATGTCATATACTCTGAAGTTATGTCATTTCTGTCTGCAAAACAAAGATATGTGTTAAAGGATCATAGCATTAAGTCAGACATGTACAGTCTGTCCTATGATAACATCAGGTAATAAAAGAGGGGTTTTCTTTTTTGTTTATGATGGTGTACGGAAGGAATCTTGATATGAGAAGGAACCTTTGCCCCCACTTTTACCACATTTGTCTAAGGGCTGTTTTTCTTGAAGTCACTGTACATTTAAACCTACAGACAAACTTTTGTACCTGACTCTTGATGCCGCGGTTCAAAGTTTTTTTCTCTGTCAAACTGAATTCTTGTTTCATTAACAGTTTACGGGAAACATTTCATATTTGTTTGGATTTAGAAACCAAATATTAGAGGTGAAAAAAAAGCCCATTGAATTCCATTCATTCTAATTGAAGTTTTTATTTAAAAAGGTAGCATATATATACAACTATTCAACATCTGCTGCCCACAGGAATGTGAATCCTTCTAAAAATATAATCCTTATAGTGAGTGCCATTAATTAGCCCATATCAGATTTATTTCTATATTTGGTCAGATAAAATATATGTGATAACGTGTATCCTGATAAGATGTGCCTGTTATCATATCAGCAATGTTCTCTGGCCAAGACGCATTATCAGTACTTTATCTAATTTCTCCAGGAGCCAAGCTGCCACAGAATATCCCAAAAGTTAAATTTTAACCTGGCTTAACTTTGCTATATAGTACAGAATGTTCTTATCTCCCGAGGTGATGATTGATAATGCATGTGTATGGACCGTACAATGGAGGTAAAACCATCCACTGTGCACAGCATGGATGGGGCTGATGGCAGCGATGATTAGACCTTAACAAGGTTTAACTTGATTTTGTAGCTTTTGGCTGTAACAGCTCAGGCAGATAAAAAAAGAAAGAAAAAGAAAATACTAAAAATAATTGTTTCTAATACCCGACACACTACATACAGTATACAGCAGGTGTCACCTCACATAACATCACATACTGTATAGGACCACTAAGTTTTAATTTTTAATCCGTTATAGAGCAGCTGTTTAAATACTGAATTATTAAATAAAGGAACAGTCTGCTCTTGTTGTATTTAGGATAGCGAGGGTTTGTCATCAGGATACTGAGGATGAAGAAGAAGGGGTGAAGAAACTTTGGATTTGGACTGCAGCTCTAGCTCCAGCCGGCACTCCTTTTTTGGCAACGAGAGCTAACGATATCCGTGACCAAATACCGCTTTTCAAACAAAACGTCTTTATTCCGGGACAATACCTTGAACATGTTCCTCAGACTTGAAGTTATACTTGGATACGCTCAGTTGATGTTGTTATTGTGCACTGCATTCAGTGTTTACAGTGCCATAGCTTGAATAATGCCTGCTGGTCCGGGCTTTGTTAAAAGTGTTACACAAGAGTGTTTTTCCTCTTTGCTACTCAGTCATAATGACACAGCTATACAATTGCAGCTTCATGCATTTCTTCACCAACCAAAGAGTCACACTTTCATGGATGTACAGTTTATTAGAATATTCATAGAAAACAAAAATATATATATATGCCATTAGAAAATGATTCAGTATTGAAATCTTAATCTCCTTATCTAGTTATGTAAACATTTTTTATTTACAGTACACGGGACAGGCATTTCCTAGAAAAAAACAGGTTATAACTGCCAATATTTTTCGACATTTCTGGCCCAGAGGAAATGTGTTTACTCGCGCCATTGGCCAGTGTGACGGTGCATCTGTCTGTGCCAGTTTAACTGTTTGCCTGACAAACAGCCTTTAGCCAGAACACTTTGTTCCCAAACCTTCCCTTCTCAAAAGGGAATCACAGACACGGATCATGTGGCTTTCGTGGATAGGCTTCCTCGCAGGATTAACCATTGATTTCAAATGTGTCCCCTTTACATTTTTTCACGCAGACACACAAACACACTCATTCATTCACACATGTACTCACAGCCTAATCCCGTCATTTGAAACAAAAAAGCTGCCTTGCTAAGCTGAGGTTTGCAGGAGTTCATACATTTTTTCCAAGTACTCGCTTCGGCAGGGCCCGGCTGGTGCCTGCCGGAGGTTTATACTGTGACCTCAGCCTGGGTGGTCAATCTCCCGAGTCGGCCATCGTTCTCGTTTGCCACTTGTTAACAGAGTAAAATGTTCCTCGTACCCTGAGGAACCGTACCAGGACATCTTTTAGAATATTGAATATCAGTAAGAGGCAGTGGCCATTACACTTCTTATGTAAATGATTCAAGGGTTACAGAAATGTGCTGAGAGGAGAATTTGAACTCATAAGTCTTGTTTGATGTTTGAGGCAGAGCTAGGGATCCCTGAGTGTGTGTGTGTGTGTGTGTGTGTGTGTGTTAGCTACACTTGGATGAAATGAGAAAGCCACTCCTGGACACCTTCCCCCCAGCCAGTCAGTCAGGACTTAGCAGCCACTAAACACCATGACATGCCAGGGTGAAGAGGGGTGAAGAGCCTAGAGCGATGACACAAATGTTTATCACAGGACTGTGACCAGTCAGTCAGTCAGTACAATAAGTCAAAATAGAAAGGGTAAAAAACTTAGCGGCAGCACAAAAGATCTCATTAAGTGTCAAAGACCTCATGAAGGAGTTTTTTTTTTCTGCAGCAGCCACTAACGTGACCACATGACAGCCCACAGAGATCCCCTCCAGGTTTATAGACAAGACAACAATGATCTCTCTGTTCAATCTTTGAAGACAGAAAATGTTGTCTTTACTAATGCACTGGTGCGGACTTCTACGTCCCAGTCTGTAGCCCATAGCTGCAAAAAAAAAAAAAAAAAAAAAAGCTTTGAAAAAACATGTTAAAAAAGTTTGTCTGTAAAATAGTTTTAAAATGACAGGAAGCTGCGAAGGCAAGTGATGACAAGAAGCGTGAGCATCACATGAATTTCAGGAGAGAAGGTGAGCTTCACTTCATGTTCACAGACAAAGGTTGTGCTTTTGTTAAGTTGTGCAAAACAAATGGCCGTAAAAGGATTCTGACAGAGAAGTTACAACATTTAGCGGAGTTTGATTTGCTGCAATGACACAACTATTTAACCTTCGAACACTTTGTTGCCTTACTAGCCGAGGCCTCATTACAGTGGTAAAAGGTCCTCGCTTAGGCCTCTGGCTTGGTTCCAGTCGACTACTGAACATGACCAAACAGTCAAAATGCAGTGGAGACGGGGTCCAGCTGTGTCACAGATCCCACTGCGCTTTAGAGCTCCACTCTGTGATCCAAATATAAACCACGGAATAGCTTTGCAAGAAGTCCAAAACCTACATTTAGTGATCCACTGTGTGGGTTATGGAAAGCTGCTTTGCCATCAGTACGCAATCCAGGAATCCATACAAATGTCTTTTTAACAATACTAATGATCCCCCCAAAGAATCCTAGTGCACCCAGTTTCAGAGTGGGTGCCTGTTCTGCAGATAACAAATCAGTCAGGAATGGAAATGTGTAAGGAGAAGGTAAACAAAACACAGCTTCCTCTGGATTCTCTGCTGCTATAAATTGGCCCCATTTGGCAGACAAATGCTATATAATGAAAAACATCTCCAGAGCATACATACAGTACAATTACCGCACCATTGCTTATGAATTATCTTATGTAAGACGCTACAAGATGTAAAAGGCGTAGGGATCAGAGTGAAACTGCACCAGTGTTCAAATTCGAATTTCACCTCCCCTCCTACTGCTACAAAGCAAGAGCAGTGCGATGTGATGTCCTCCATGGATATAACACAATACATTATGAGGGAGGCTAAATATGCTGAGTTTGAAACTATTCTTGTCATTGCTGACGTCTCTCCCAGTTTTGCCCACATGAAAGGCTCATGCATGTCAAACACATCCTTGCTGACGGCAGCATCTGAATCCAAGTACATTGTTTGTTGATCCAAAGCTTTTTTTTTTTTTTTTTTTTTTTTTGTTTTGAAACAAAACCAAACTTCGTGACTCCGGTAAGAAAGAAAAACTAAATGTCCTTAAGAAGTTTGAAAAGCGTTACCTAACTTCATGGGTCGCATGAGGCACGGATGTAAACAAAACAAATGGGGATTAGTGACAAGAAGGCAAAGGGAAGGATGTCGGGTTGGGAACAACAGATTCATGGCCTCCCGGAAGTCTTAGGAGGCAATCCCTCACAAACAAAGGCCACAAAGGCGAAATCTGAGCAATGTCAGGAGGCGAGAGAAAGGGAGAGCTACAGGAAGAGATAGCTAGAGAGAGAGAGAGAGAGAGAGAGAGAGAGTCAGGTGTAGACAAACAGCCAAACAGGAGGCCGGTGTAATAACAAAACACAGACAGGACCTGCTAAAAATAGTGTGCTGTTGACGTGAGGTGGAACTCTAATGTATAGGTAGACTGCGGACGTCTGTGGTAAAGGTCACAACCTTTTTCTATAGCTAAAGGAAGTCATTCGTTACTGGTGGCAGGAAGTAAAAAAGCCATAAGACGTGTTTTGTTTTACTGTTGTTCTTTTATGGGTTTCCTCGAAGACAGGCTTCGACCATGTCTGTGTTGAGAAGAGACATTCACGGAGGACGAGATCGATTCACAATATTGGAAACGACTAGATTCTGGAACACACGTTGGTGTATATTCGGTGTGTTTGCACCACGAATTAGCCCTGTGCTTGATTTTATCACTGAGGGAGCGATTTAAAGAGGGATGTACAATAATGGCTTCTTAATGGACCTCTTGAGTTACTGCCTTGTTGTGGTGCGACTGTGTGAATACGCTGCCCTTGGTGCCGTGCCAGGAGGCGCATCGTTTGCAAGTGTATGTATTTGTGTGTATGTGAGTACTATCCACTGCTGGACTAGGAACTGTCTTCTGTCTATAAAGCGGTGATCAAGTTGTTGGTGAATGCACACAGTTGATCACGACTGCATTTACCTCCCAAACACACACCATCCACTTCAGCAGACAGAGATCAGTGCGTGTCTGCTCAGAAATCAGACACACCCTGTAGCCTGCCATAAGTAGGCGCAACCTCCTCCGTGCGGCGCCGTCTTTACCAACATCGATGTTCAGTTGCCTCTGGTGACACGATAAACATAACATGCCAATCAGATTGCAGTAACTCTTGCTGTGCTTTATTTGCTGTGCACTTTGTTATGATCTCTGCAAAAGGTTCTCCCCATCTAAGTAATCATGTCGTATGTTGTTTGTAAGACTCAGGTACCGCCCTTGAAGTAAAGGTCGCGCCCTATTTTATATGTTTCTTATAGTCAACAAATCCCATGAAAACAACAAAAACCAACAATGAACTGTGGTTTATTTTTGAGATGATCACACACACCTTCACATTGCTATACGTATTTGCTAGCATGACTGAACATAGTCCCCAAAAATATTTGTTTACTAAATAAATGTTTACTCTTGTTTGAGAACATTATTGCTAAAAAAAACTACAGCGCCCAACTGTTTAAGAAATGATTTATCATTTCTAAAGAAAACTGAAACTGTATATACGAATGTGTGTTTTTGTTGACAATGACAAATATTGTCGGCCTTATTCTTTAAGGATTGGTTTGAAAGACACGATAATGACCTTGATAGCAAATACCTTTTTTTATATATACTGTATATATATATATAGATATATATATAAGCCCTATAATCTTTTAATGAACCTATCCTGTCCTCAGTGACAGCTGCAAGGGTCAGAAATGACTCATTCATCCGTCTGTCTGGAAGACATAAGACACACTCCTTGGCAACACAAACACACACACACACACACACAAATATGAACACACTTACAGTATACAGTACGCAAAGGTGACCCACAGTATTATGCTGTTGTTGACTCGTCACCACAGCAGAATCCAGCTAAGCTCCTTTGTCCTGAGCGACAGAGCGTGGAGATACAGTATGTACCAGAGGTGGATTACAGGTCTATAAGTAACACATCAAGTTTGCCATCCGAGTCAAATCATGAAAACCAGAGGGGATTCAGTCCCTGCATCTTCTAAATGTATTTGTCACAACCTCATGCAATTACGGACATCTGAGTCACAAAGTATTTTTGACAAAAAGTCATTAAATTCATGAAGAAGAAACATTACATGTTTCATAAAGGTGCTTTGAACAGCAATAATCTACTTATTTTACACCCACTGTATGCATCCGCTTTCGTAAAATACACTAAATAAAGACATGTAATAGCTACTACTTCATTGGGCATTTAAAATGAAATTCAAACAAAACCAATGAAACGAAAGTGAAAATAAAAGGGTCATCTCATGATTGCTTAATGCCTACTTTATGATTGCTATCATGTTGCTGTTCTAAATCATAACAATCCAACATCCAAGAGTGAGATATTGGGTTATTTGTGTTTCCAAAATAATGTTGTGGTTTCTGTTGAAAACTATTTTGTACTGAAGCCCATTAGTCTCAGCTTTGCCAGATGAACATGACTGAAAAAAGTGGTGAAGAACTCCTGAAAATGAAAAAAAAGTAAGAAGACGAAATAAATGGAAAAATGATCTCCACCCCGCGAGCACAGCGGAGTGGAAAGGGCAAATTGCGCAACGTTTCGGAGCAACGAAAAGAAGCAAGCATTCCTAAAAAACTGATTCCAAAAATACATCAAAAGAGAGAAGCAGTGCCACCCATCCATTAGAACCCTTTCTTCTTTCATGTTGCGTGTTTGTGCAACGTTGTCCTTCCCTCTTTTATTTACCGCATATCTTCCCTCTCCTTTTATCCTCGTCTGTTCCTCCCTGTCTCTCTGTTTCTTCTTCTTCTTATTCTTCTTTCTTTATCTTTCCTTCCATCTCTCTAGCTCTTGTAGTTGAGAGCCGTTGGACTAATATAGGTCTGAGAGAAGAGGGCGGGTCGGATTGACCATGGCATGCGCTAACGGCCTTATCTGTTTGGACCATGGCTATGGCGCCTACTTAGATAATAAGGCAGCCTGTCAACACTTGCCATCACACACTCTCACACGAACACAGCCCTGTATTTGACAGTGAGTAATAGTGTCAAACAGTCAATATGTTATAATTACACTCATTAAATAGGCATTAGACAGCAACACAGCTTGCATAACACTTGATATTAGGGGTTAGTGTGCTCTGGTTTGTCTTTTCATCAGACTGCAGCTCGCACACGACAACCGCCACCTATAGTCAGCCAATGGAAAATCTGTGTTTTGTCTCCAGTGTAGTTCATGGTCTAGATGCAGGAAAGCCGAAATGATAGAGTTATTAGACTTGCACTCTCCATACCACCCAGGCGGAGTGGTACAAGCTGCTGGCAGTAAAAATGTCATTCTGTGCTATTTTCATTGGGGAAGGTTTGGGATTCCCACTCGGACTTTTTCTAACTCTGCATGATAAGTGAGAATGCGGTAACCCACCCTGCTACTAAGGGCCAAGGTTGGCTGAGGTAAGGAACAGTAAAAAAAAAAACAAAAAGAAAATAAAAAAATCACGAGCTTACTGTGTCCTACTCCAGATCCATGGGGAAGAAGTCATTCAGCCGGCTGGATATCTAAAAGCTTGACTGACTTTTTAATATGCATCCAAAGGGAAAGAGTTGGTATAAAACCTCGACAACACATTTCACTGTTTTGCAAATTCCCTTTAAAAGGACTGGCATACCCAGACTTCTTTTCAGAATCATTCGGATGCTTATTCCATCTGTTTCTCTCTGGACGCCTGTTTTATAATCCCAAGTGCTGTTGTCCCACACTGAGTATGTTTTTTTTTCTTCCCACAATAGTCTGCCACACAATGCAGTCAGACAGTGCTTTTGTGGAGCGAGCCTGAGCCAGGCCTATCATTAGCCTATCTTATTCTCCCCTGGCACTATTCACACGCAGGTTGGGTAGATGATGTACCCTGGGGGCGCGCGCACACACACACACACACACACACACACACACACACACACACACACACACACACAATAGTGCAGAAAAATGTGGATGCACATAAAAACTCATCTTTTCTCAGCTCAGAGCACACACAAATGTGTACAGCCTTATCAAATAACCATGAATACACACACACACACACACACACACACACACACAATGTCTCTACCCCTGCAGGGCACGGCACTATAGACATACTTTAGCAACGGTGTTGCCACAGCCCATTACTGAGAAGTGCTCCTAGAGTCTTTTGGAAAGAAAACAATTACTTCTCAGAGCTTCTGTTTCAGAAAACAGGAAAGGTTACAGCACTCGGACCAATCACGTGTTCTACTGGAAATCTGCAGTTTGCCAACATGCTGTGTTTTTTTGCTTTTCTGATTTCACTTCTGTGTTCAGTAAACAATTTTGAGCTCTTGGGGTGGATGTGTAATTCCAGAGAGAGAGCGAGAGGCATTTAGGTTTCCCAAACAGGACTCTCCTGTCATGCAATGGGCATGATGAGTTTGGTATTAAGGAGCATGAAAAACATTGTTTTAGCCCATTAAACGATCATGTAATGTGTAATGGGATTCATACGGGAGTCTCTGACATCTGTTTCCCATCACACAATCATATCCTTAATTTAATCTACAGTACCTGAGTGGTGTTTCAAAATTTAGTTCAATTAAAGTGTTTACCTCATTTTGTAAGATGTGTCACCTTAACACCTCCTTCCTCTCCCATGCCTGGGAACTCCTGTACCGTCATCCAGAATTGCATCATTACTTTGGCCTTTTGCACAACATAAGACATTTCAGAAAAAATATACAAGCGAAAGACTTCACACAGCTGTCTAGCTGGGAAACATCTTAGGCAACTTGCTCACGCCTTGGTGCAATGAGTTTGTTTCATCAGATGAATCCAAGTATGCAATAAACTTGCAAAATCAAGAAAAACATTTTTTTTTCTCCGTGTGGCAGAGGCAAACCTTGGCAGAAATTAAAGGTAATATAACTGTCACTATGAATTACAGTTTGCAGTATACATTTTCCAAAAGAGGCCAGATGACTGGCAAATCCCCATAAACTATAATCAAACTCTGACTTTAGTGGAATAAATATGGTTTCCTGTTTGTTACTGCTGTGTCCAAATTTCCAAACTCTCATTGCCTTACAAGTGTTCCTGCACTACTGGAGAGGCACTCTGTGAAAGACAGAGAAAATTAAAGAAACTGGAAAAGAGGAAAAAAAAAAGAGGAAAACAAAGAAACATGATGCAGTGCAAACCTCAAAATGTACCGAACTTTCTGTGATGACGATGCAGTTATCGCGGTGAGTCACAGACCATGCAAAAAAAATAATTCATATCAGCAGTTTATTGTGCACAACCTTGGTCCTTAAAATGAAATCAGTTCTCCTCCCTATAACTTCCAACAGAAAAAAGGAGAGGCTAGCCGCACTGAGGACCGGTTTGGTCCCAGTTGCAGAGTAAAAAAGGTGGAGCTGTTCTGCCAAGCTACTTTTCTCTTTGTGGATGCCTTTCTGGCAGACATGAGAGGGCGCGAGAGAAAAGGAGAATAATAAACGCATATGCCAAGTTTCAGTGATTTCTTTCTTTCTTGCCGGTCCCCAGCAGAGAGAAAGAGACAGGGACTAGCAGACTCAAATGAGTGAAAATAACAAGATGCATCCTGTCCAAGAGCTCCCTTCTGCCTTTGTGTCACTGTGTTTAAAAGAGGCAGTCGTACCATGGAGTGGCCCGGGCCGGTCCTATCTGATGGGGCATTATGCCTCAATCCCCTGCCATCTTACTGTGCCATCGTGAGGAGCAATTAGTCCCCTTGACTTTAAATGACCTCGTTGTGCATTCCTTCCAGTATGGTGTCATGGAGAGGAATGAGTCACAGATCATCATTATGTTTGCATGCTGTGGTGTTTACACTGTCGGGAATTAGGCTAAACAGCGGCCCTCTGAAAGCATGTCGATGCTTCTGCAGTAAAGTAATAGATGCTGGGTTTAGGACCCGGTCAGGCCAATGCCAAGAAAGTGCGGGGCTCTGGGAGGAATGTTGACAAATGCTGAAACTCTCTTTCCCTCCCTTTTTTCATGTATTCCTCCCAACTGTCTCACACACACACGCACACACACACGCACAGATTCCATCCAGGCTGCCATCCACGTCCCTGACACAAGTCTTTCAGGGGCCTGCAATGCACACAAAGGCCTATTTATTACTAGCCTGCATAGAAGGTGTCATATAAGGGGAAGTGGAGCCTGCACAGCTCTGGCAGAGAGAGAGAGAGAGAGAGAGAGAGAGAGAGAGAAAAGAGGGGAATTTATGTAACACTCGAGGTCACAACCTTTCAGTACTTGTGAGCCTACGGTGTGGAAGTTAGCTGGGGTCAAGAGGTTTTCTTGCATCAGTAGGGGCATCTTTTACTGTAGAAGAAATCTGACAAGTCTTCTTTACCTACAAAGTTACAGGCCAGTGCTCGGGTCACCCTAAACAAGTCAAGGGAATAGAGTTCCTAGCAGATTAAATGGATTCCAGAGAAGAAAGAACCACCTTTTAAAACATTGTTTAATGCTTTAAGGAGCGTTTCAAGTTTTGATCATTTTCCTTGCTGCCAAAGTAGTAGCTCATATCTGCAGGAAATCCCATTCATATGCGAGGTGCATGACTCTTTTTTTCTCCTTCTCCTGAACATTTCCAACTGTCAGTTCTACACTCTCTACCTGACCCTAATGTTTCAACTGATGCATCACCCTCGGGCTTGCTTAGCATAGCATAGCATTTAAGCGTCGCTTCACAATAGGATTCTCTCATATGCCCGGTCAAGATGCGTTGGAGGGAAACAGAATAATGTTGTTACATAACTTTTTCTTCTTCCTTTGAATGTTGTTGCAAGTAGTGTTGGGCCAACATGTTAAAACAACTGCTGTAACATATTTAACATAAGGCGGATTTGAGGTTCATTGTATGCATCTGATAAAACTGGCTGAACTGCACGCAAGAACGTCAAGAATCACATTTCAATCCAAACAAAGCCAGGTTAGCACATTGTGGACTGGTTTAGGGCTTGGTTGTCAATTTAAAAAAACACTTTGATACATGTGCAAAACAAACAGCAACTAAGGCACTGTTATCATAGTATATGCCACATGATGTATGGATCAGAATTCCCATGCCGTCTTGCACGTAGGTGCCTGAGGGTGAATCCAGTTAACATATGGGTGATGAGGGGCGTGTTTGAGTTATAGCGGTCAATAGGTAAATGTTCCGACACTCCAACCATGACTAATCTATGTCTACTGTCATGGCTGAGAGCTCCGCCTGATTCCAAGGCAGAGTCCTGTTCTCACCAGAGGTTACATAACAAACAGACGGACACAACAGTGTGGAAATGTTGGCGAAACACAGGCAATCCTTCCATGCTTTTTCCAGGATTTTATCGGTAGAATCATCACTTTGAATCGGAAAGAATGCATTGTTATCTGATCCACTTAGTGGACTGAGTGAGTGTTTTTTGCTGTATTTCTGGCTCTATTTGTTCATTGGCCTATTTCCCTTTAGAGGGAAAGGATGCTATCGTAGCTCATATCAGTGGGAAATTCAGAGAAACACCCTGATAAAAGAAACAAAGTCCCTAGCCGGCAAAGGGTGGATATAAAAGAATACAAAAAAAAACTGAAAGAGAAGCAGAATACTTCCTCCTATTGACATTCAAATGTGCTTTCTAGAATTAGATATCAGATTCAGACAAGGCAGTACTTGTCCCCGTGAGTGCAATAATATCTAGGCCATTGATAACAGCATTGCTAAGCGCCTCTCCTGGGGCTTGTCTGTAGGTGAGTCTCTCATGTTGGCATCTTAACCGGCATTTGCATTGTATTGAAACAGATGGAAACAAAAGCAATGGTCCAACTTGGATCGGCCACACACGGCGAGAATGTTGTGCGCAGCTTCTTTCGGGAATCCACGTTTTTAGATTTGTGATGTTAAAAAAAAGCAACAGCAAAATGCTATTGCAGATATCTTGAATGGATAGTTTTGTAATTGCCATGATTAGTATGTTGTTTTCTTTTAAAGTGTTCCTGTGAATGCGGATCCAAACTCATCAGTTGTTAAGTCAAGGCCTGAGCATCTTTGTACATATATTTTTTTCCCCCCCCCCTGTGGCAACTCTTCTTTGTTTTTCCGGATTCATGTTTAAAACAGGTTTCCACCGAGGCAGTAATGGTAACAGCAGAATAAAGTCGTTGTCAAAAAAGGTTGCCCTGCAGTTATAGTCGAAACAGTCAATGTCACCAGCTGTCACAAACACAATGAGACAGTGAGACAGATTAAAGACTTTATCTGAGTTTATCATCTCGACCCCATGATAAGAGGCTAACAGGTTTTGCAGATGTCTGCACACTTACTCCTGCACAACATCCTACTGAGCAAGCTCCAAGATGTGTCGTCTCATAAACACAGGTGGGGGTTTGATCTTGCATAGCTCGCTATTACTCATATTAACTACGGTTATAGTACAATTTAATGATGGTTTCCTTGATATCCTTTGCATTGTTGCCATCAAATACAATGTTGCACCTTCAGAATGTGTGTATCTCGGAGGCTTCACCACGTCATGTATTGTACGGCAGTGTTTTCCTAACCCACCAGAGGAACAGGTCCAATACAATGCTGGGTAAAACTTTTTGCTGATTGAAAAACCCAAAGTCCATAGTGAGTCATTTTAGCATTTTAGATTGTATGTCTTTGCCATATCAAGACGCTAATCATTCTTTCTCTTTTGCAATACACCAGCATGACCCCCCCCCTCCCGCCTTATATCTCAAGGTAACCATGTTTTTGACAGTTTACCTAAAGAACTGGGAGTACAGCCAAATCCTCCTATCAGAGGAAACACTGCCTAACAACAGCTGTGAAAGCCCTCTCTCCCCTCCCTCCCTCTTTCTCCTCCTCTCCTTTTCTCTTCCTCATTTTTGCATTTTCCTGTTTTGGTGTTTGGTAACTCTCTGCTCAGTCTTTGATACAAAGCAAGGGGCTGTCCTAAGGCTGCGGGGCGCAGACACACAGTATCTGGTGAACTGAGGAAAGGCGATACCGTGGATTCTTGTTATTGCACTAATTTCCGTGTCCGACTGTTGTTTTTTTTTCCGTTTCATACAGCCTGGCAGCTTTGATAGATGAGCTGAGAGGCAACAGAAATCAAAACAACCAGAAACATTCTCGGTAATATTCTGCAGTCGCACAATTAAACCTACAGTGTTCGTTCAGCCGAATGGAGGAAATATGCCCTCAAAATGGGGTTTGCTCTATCTTCATGTTAAAAATAAATATGCATATCTTGCAGCACTTCCTTGACTGCCATCGGTGTGTCAAGAAGTGTTCAATCCGTCTGAAGACAGCTATATGTGATGTATATTACCTATGATAAAGGGCTATTCGCACACATATACTATGTGTATGTCATTATACATGGGCTCTGTCACCCAACATCCCATCTTCTGCAGTTTCTTCTAAGAAAACACCTACAAGTTAGTGTGTGTGTGTGTGTGTGTGTGTGTGTGTGTGTGTGTGGCTACACATTACCTGCAGAACAGATAGAAGGTGTTTTGTTCTTAAAAAAAGTTGTATTTTTTTAATAACAGGATGGAAGGGCATGATCGGGCAGCTCCACTGCTCGCTCTCTCTCTTTCTCTCTCTCTCTCTCCCCCTCTCTCTCTCTCTCTCGCTCTCTCTCCACTAGCAGAGTAAACACAAGAATCTAAATTCATCGTGTGCATAAGGCTGCTGTTGTTTCACCGTGACCCCATCCAACCTCGCATCCAAATGTGGTTGTCAGTTACATATTGCCGCACGCTTGCCCCCGTCAGATGAACATGCATGGAACACCAGCAACACCTGGGCCAAAAATAGGTAAGCGTGTACCAGACAACAACCTTATGACGAGACAGGTCAGAGACAGGATAATTGCCTCGAGTCGGGGTTGGGCTGTCCTGAAGCATGCCAGTCAGATACGATTTACTACCCGGAGATTATGTGAAAGGACAGGAATAACAATAACTGCTAGAGGAGGAGTACTGCGGCGCTGACAGGCGGAGAAGAACGAGGGGAGTGAGAGAACCCAAACAAACTAGCCCGATGACACAGACAGCAGGACAAACGAGCAGCACAAGGTGGCAGGCAAGATACAAAAGTGACGCGGCCAAATCAACCACTCATTAGCAAGACACACTCAAATATTTGCCAATCCACTAAACACTATTTAAAAACTTGAGGCGCACATACTGCTACTATTACTATTATGATTTATTTAACTATGTCTGTGTTGGGAAGGTTGGCAGCTACCTTGCAGGCGCCACACCGTGCTACTTCCTCTGCGGTCGGGCTGTAATTACAGTCCCACCAAGAAAGCGTACCACAGTCATTAAACTGGTGTGAAGAAGACAATCAGTCACATAGGCTGGAAAAGGAAGATAATGACTGTGTGCATGAACTTGGTGTGTGTAAGTCAGGAGTTGTGTGCGTGGGAGCCTGTGAAATACCCAATTTTGTTTCAGTTCTGCAAATCCTGAAAGAGTTCCTCAAAATAGCTCGAATAGCTTAACGGACATTTGTTTAATTTTGGCTGCACAGGTATTTACTGTTATAACAAAGAAGGCCAGATGCTTAAAATTCTAAAAAAATTTTTTTTAAAAATGCAGTTTTTTTTGCATCTTTATGAGAATCTATAGAGATGACATTGTGCCGATACACTGTCCAGGAACTGTGCCGCATTTATATGAGGTGGATGACCAGAAATGTGGCAATATGAATTTAATTGACCACGCACTTTGAATATGTCGTTACAACACAGTTGGATTGACTGAATGCTGGATTCATTCATGACAGGTTTAATTGCAGGCTGATCATTTATTAACGTCTAGCTTTAACTGTCTCTGACAGACACACTGGCACATACCGGCTCTTGTGTGCAATAAGTCTGAAACAACAAAGCTGAGCTCTTGTGTTATTGCAGGGCTGAAGCCAGACAAACCGGGAACAGTACACTGCTCCGGAGTTCAGTGTCTGAGTGCGTGACCTCAATGACCTCCAGTCTCTTCTTCTTTCTAATATACTCACTGGATAGTTTTAATTGCTTTCCAGGCCGCACGTTTGAATGCCTCTGCACCCGTTTCTCCCTCGATGAACCATGTCCCTCAATGCCTGAACTCTGTGATTTGGATATGGAGATGAGGTGCCATCTTACTGGCTCCCAAACACTGCTTACGTGAGCAAATCTGTCCATCTCAAAAAAACAAAGGGCTCTTGCGCACTTCTCCTTGCCATCAAGCCAATCTCTGATTAGAGATTTGACGTCACCCTCAGCTACCATTCCAAAAAAAATCTCAAGCATAGCCATTATGTTCTTCTTGTTCATTTACTGTGCACTTTCGAAAGGACCCGTTTTGATTGATCCCAGAGGATGACATTTTCAGAATTGATTTGGCCATTTCTTTCTCGAGCTCAGCTTCTAGCAGTGTTAATCCTTAAATCTCCAAGATGGTTTCATTCTAAAGTGTATTTAATCCAGCATACAAAGAGCTCAGTCCTACGAAGGGTGTCAAGCTGGTAAAGAATCTCTCTATTTCGCTGTCTTAAGAATGCGCCTGCCTGCCAAATGCTGTAAATCTACACGTCCAGACACAGACAAAGAAGTGCGTCGTATTTTGTGCGTGCTTGTTTGTATGCATTTGTGTGTGTGTGTGTGTGTGCTTTGTCTTCATATGTCAGTGACCTCGAATTAGTGTGCATATCAAATGCATGTCCATTTCCGTGCCATATCTACGTGTCTTGGAGCGTGTTTTTCCTTTTTGCAAGCGTGGAATCTCTCAGTGTTGATAGCATCCATGCTTGAATGCACTCCTTTACCTGCATGGGAGAGCGACTGTGTACCTGTGTGCGTGCAAAAACAGATACGTGAGTGTTCTGTGGTTTTATAAGTGAACTTTGGACCTCTTGGGTACACGTTGGAGGGAGGCCAATTTAGCTGACATTGTTTACCCAAGCCTTTATACAATGACTGGGATGGCAGATAGTGTTTACTCACTCTTCTGTGCAGCTTCGAGACCAGGAAGATGACATCTAAAAAAGACAATTTGTCTTGTGTACTCTGACCGACTCCAAGTTCAAGAGTCACTTCAAGTAGAAGTATTTCCTGTTTGTTTCTCGGAGGAGAGCTTGAACCTTAACTTTGCTGTCGGCCAAATCATCTGCTGCACAATCCTCAAATTTAAAGAGGATGTTTTATTTGTGGGAATCAAATTTAAGAGATTTAACGCCGGCTTTAAACTTATTCCCAACGGCAATCCCTCACAGTTACACGTGCAAATCTCAAAACAATTTCGCAATTATTTGAAAACGATTGCAAATCAGTGACGGCATTAGTGTCATTATTCAGCAGCTACAGCATAACATACTTGCTTATTTCAAACATTTGCATTCATTACAAAGCCGCATGCTCAATGAGCTGCCGCTGAGAAGTGTCTTCCAGGAGAATCCCATTAGAAACAGACAAGCTCTCCTCATTTGTTTTGTCAAAGTAACCTGATAAACCACACTTTCCAATCTCAGTGAATGCTGTGGATGCTTATATATGTATTTTATTCACAGTACTTTTTTTTTTCTATGTGAGGTAAGATGTCACCTCAAAAATGCATTTGTCAGATTTTCAGACTTTGACAATGTCAACAAATATCCTGCAGTCATGTTCCCATTTTTTCCATTCTCCTTGATCTTGCTGCACGTCTATAAATGGAGCTTGACCAAAAAAAAAAAAACCTCAAATGACCAATCAGTGAAGCTTATAAGACTTGCGTCTTTGTGTGAGGGGCGGGCTTTTCGGCTTTTTGAAGGCAGGATAGGCTGGGGTTCCTGTAAACTCCCAAACAACCTCCCAGCTCAGCACTGCACAGCGCTGGTTATCACTGTGTTCCCAGATTATTTGGATCACGCAACAGCGTTTGATGCTGATCTTTCCCCTGGCTGAGTCACATCCTTAAATAGTGCTCTTGTGTTACACTATTATTCCTGCCGAACTGATGTCCGTCATGAGCAACAAAAAAAAAAAAAAAAAAAAAAAAAAAAAAAAAAAAAGAGTTGTCTATTTGAGGTCTGGAGAATTTTTAAATCGCCTTCAAAATGCATCGAGAACTTGAATGGTGATCAGGCTGAGACATAACTGTAACTGTGGACCCATGTTAGCGTTGTGCATTTTAAGTGGCTACAGCCGCATTAACGAAATCAATAAAAAGCACATGTGAATATTTAGTACATTCCATATAGCTTAAGTATAATGCACTCCACACAGTTCAACAGCAGATCAGAGAGGAGTGAAGTGAATGAATCTTAGTTAATCAATAGCCATGTAGGAATCTCCACAGTTGGATCCGACTTACTTAATCTGTCCACAAATGTACTGTTACATACCATTTGTAGGGAGCCCTATAGTTTGTTATAAAACTGAATATCATCAATTACTGATGGGATTTTTTCAGGCACGCATTAAAGGAGCCTGCACACTGTTGATACAGGGCAGATGTGGGAATAAACCATCAAAGATCAGTGTGAGGAAAGGACAGCCATGCAGTGTAACACATGGCTGAAGATAAATGATACCGATGTCCTCACGTCAAGAACGAGAAGATTGAATCCTTTCACTTAATATTATAAATGAAAAAAAGTTCATTCCGGCAGCTGTAGGGAAATAAATAAAGATCTACTTTCATCACTTGGATTAATCCTTTATAAATTAGCATGTGTATACAGACAGACAGACAGACAGACAGACATGTACATTTAATGTTATTACACCAATTACTGCTTCACAAGAAACATAATGTAATAACACTTTTGAACGTTAATAATACAAACAAAACATCAGCTAACATAAATGCCTGATGATATAATATAATGTAATGTGATGTTATTACATTATTCAACAGTTTAATACTTTGAATACTTGATTATGGCTTCACCGGGGTGAACAAAACAGACGACGCATTCTCAAGGCTGCAATTACTTCTTACCTTTTCTTTTTGAAGTGCATCGTAATTAACACTAATATGTCCCCATTAACTTTCCAGAATTGAGCATTGAGTAGGGTGATGTAACATGTGTGTTTACGGCCCGAACATTATTTGTTTTACAGCCTTCGCGCCGGTGGCCGACATCTGGATTTACGTTTCAGTTTTTTCTCCTGAAGGAGATGTGGCGGCCTTAATTTCACTTTCTCATTAACGTTTCTTGAAGCTTTCTTCTATTAAACCGCCACATATTTCCTTTCAAGACGCAGTAGAATGGGGCCCACACATCTGGCCCCGTCCTCGTCGGTCTCGGCCTGTCCTCTGACGGTAGGGGATCTTCACCACGCAGGCAGGCTGAGGAAACATTGCGTACACCGTGTTCTCTCAGTCTGCAGCCCTCCTCTCTGTTTGTATGTGAACCAAACTGTACCTCTGTGGGACAGCACAGACCTATCCCCCCCCTGTGGTTTCTCAGACTCCAGTTGAATGCTTTTCATTTGTGTTGCTATTTGGAAGGGAGAATTATATGAGGCACTGAATATACATGAGCTCCCAACTTCACAGCTGCACTTTGATATATATCAGGTTCCCCTTTGAGAGAAAGTAAAAAAAAAAAGTGGCCTGTGAATGATTTTGCTACAACAGTATAGCTAAATTATGTGCATATTTACATATGAACGCAGCGTAGCTTGATGTCCGACTGCATGGATACTATGTCTGTAGCAATCAATCCAAGTTCATACACAAACACGGGGGAAGATCCCTGGAGTGAACGTTCAAGATCTAGAAAGTACATTCAGTACCAGTGAGAAGCGGCCCGAGTCCTGCTACTATTCATTTTCCTATCCCTGCCCTGAAAACAGTGTTAAGTGTCCTGTAAGTGCACCTACAGCTGTACAGTGAGCAGTCTATCATTTAATTAAGATATCATATGAATGTTAACCTTTAGAAGTATTGCTTTCTGTATACTACAGTCTGCTTTTAGAAGTGAAGTTGCCATACATCCCACCTGTAGATCAATTGTTATTCAATCATCACAGTTTAGATTTACAGCACCCTTGCTTGAGACATGCTGTGTGGAAATAAGAAAGCTGATTGAATTATGATCCGAGTCAAATCCTGTGGTCTTGTTGAAGGAGAATAATACCATACTTCTTTGGTTTGTAGAGATCAGTAAAAAGGCAGGCTGATGAAACGTCCTCGGGCTACTATGAGTAACCGCTATTTCTGACTTGAAAAATGTGCAAGTGACTTTGCAAGGAAATGCGATGGATATTGGAAGTTTTTTCTTTTAGAACTACTTCAAATGGTAGTTGACAATAGTTCATTAGCATGATTCATTATAAGACTTGATGTGATTCTGAAGCTTGGGAGATGTCAGGCTCCACCAAGGCTGAACAAGATCGACAGATGACACACAATGAAAATAAGTAACAAAATGTTTTAGGAAATGTACGACAAAATAAAATACACATAAATAAATACAAGACAATTCTTGGGTTTTGTTTCTATTTCTATTAGTTTTGCATTTTTTCTTTTTTTTTTTCACGTAGGATTTGTACTTCTACTGGTATAATATAGATGAAATATCTGTACAGTATTCCAGTTTTTTTTTTTTATGTCTTGTCACTTTACAATATTTAATGCTCATTCGTCCGGCCGTATAAGCTGCTAATTCACTTTCCTTCAGCAATGACCGCCAATGACTTGTCTCAAATTATCCGTGGGAAATTAGTCGTTGCTCCATCGTCAGCTCGCAGGTGACAAAGGATTAGCTTTAATGCTCAGCGGAGGAGCCTGCTGGAGTCTGTGGGAACGATTCGCTGTTTGGATGACACCGACAGCGATAGTTAGCAGGGTGCCTATCATCCAGTTAAATCCAGATTGTGCTGACAAGGCCAGGCGTGCATGAACACGTACAGTATGCGAGTGTGTGGCGAACCGCACGCATCGACATACACACGGGCAAACAAAAACACAAGCAAGCACACAAACACACATCAGGACACAGCTCATTGAGGGCCCATCTCCCTCCAGTGTTGTCCCAGTTGCTGGTGACCAGGGTCACACAGCTGCAAGCACAACCCGGCACATGGCTGCATAAAGATGAGGAAAGTGGGGAGATGGAAAAGGGGGGAGAGGTTGAGAGGGAGGAATGGATTGAAAGAAAGAAGAAGGTGGTAACATTACAGTGTGGGACACTTTACAGAAGAAGAAAAATGGAACAACAGAATAATGGGAACAGGGAATAATATGTGGGCGAGGGGGGTTTAATCATCCAGCTTCTTTCATCTGTTTAACTGGAACCAAAGACTGCAGGTGATTTTATTAAGTCTTTCCCAGGATGAATAAATCACTAAAATTGCTTATTATTTGCCATGAAGATACTGTTACTTCTTGTCATCCCTCACCCTGATGTTTCCCACTAAAAGTCATTTTTTCATACGTCTTTGATTTTCTCTGTCTTTTGCCCTCTTGAAAAAGTCTCACGCAGACTGTTCACAGTTTTTTTTGTTGTTGCTGCTGTAAAGCAATAAAGCGTTAGGGCTATAAAGGTGACCAGTCATCATTTAGCAGATCTATTCACTTAGATGCACAGATGCTGCCATATAAAGACGCTCAGCCTTCCCCTGGCAGATATATTTACGTACAGCACATATACTGCCAACCTTCCTTGGTGACATCCATTTTTTTTTTGCTTGTGATGAACGTACAGTGCCGAAACCATATTTCTGGTAATTGCTTTGAAAATTGTAACACATTGTAGGTCAACAGTTGCCACAGTTTGCTATAAAAGTAAAATCCGCCAACCCACTGCTTTGCCTCGGAGCGATTCATGCATCAGGCAGCTTCACAGCACATTTGGTAGATTTCCATTTCTCAGCGCAATGACATGTCTTGTGATGGATATCGAGGCAGTATGTTCCCTTAGTGGGATGTCAGCATTCTAGAGCTGAGAGAACTCAAATTGGACATAGATACACACGACCACACCGTGTACAACAGCTGAAGTACACGGTACACTAAAGTTATATAGGCAGATGAATATGGACAGATGGCACTGAACTCTGTAACCTTTTGTTCTGGGACATGATCCAGCCCACAGTGTATTTATCACCGGTGCCATGCAAAGTGGCAGCCAATGCCACTCAGTGTGTTTTGGATCCACTCTTTTAAGTATCACTACTCATGCTTTGTATGTAAGTAAACAGAACATGCTTTTTTAGCCTGTTTATTTATCCCTGCAATACACACACACACACACACACAGACAGACACGCGCACGCACACAGAGATATATTTTAGATGAGAAACTTAAATAGATTGTAGTGATGTGTATCTAATTACAACAGACAGAGAAAAAAATAATTAGCAAACCAACCGCTTTCTCGTAGATGTTTGTGGTGAACTAGGTGACCCGTATAGGCAATGGGCTTTGACATCCACTGCTATTTAACACTGCATGGTCAATTGCGTCCACAACCTTTGACCTTTTGAAGAGCATCCACAGAGCCATTAGTGAGATCACTTAACTACATCCAGAGAGCCTAATCCCTTAACAGCCAGAGCAGACTGTCTTGTATGCGTACACATGTTGGCACTGAAACACAGATGGGAATCTTATGGGCTAGAACATACTGATATTTCCTTTTAGGGGGGTGTGGGGTTGTGGGATGGATGTGGCCTGACGGGGGTTCACCAAACTGCGATGTTCCCCGAACACGCTGTTCTTGGCTCTATTTCTGTATTTTCACACTAAATTTAGCCGAGACATTCTCCTCGTTATAGGAAAAGGTAAATCTTTACATTATAGCCTGAAGCTGTCTTGATTTCTGCTGAATTACAGCCTGGTGCCAGATGCTCCCCAAGGTTGTTAAATGCAATACACTGCACACAACACCATTAGCTTCAGGACTTGTCCTGCCATAAACTTTTATTAATATCAATGAAGGCTACTGTAAATGAACTTATATCCCTTCGTATGAGCTGAAATGAAGTAGAAATGCAGTATTAAAGTGGCCATTTGTGTTGTCTCGAGAAATTGAATCAAGGCAAGTGAGGAGCAGCAGCCGCCTCGTCTTCTTTGCGGTAATGAACGAAGTTTAGCACGTCACCCAGGCAGACACAAATACCTAGCAAAGGACATCCTCTATCAAGGGAGTAATGAGTTAAATACAGTTTCTCACGGATGATTAAAATGCGCACACACACACACACACACACACACACACACCTGCTTGTGGTGTCCTCTGACTTTGCAACAGCTGCCTTCAGGGATATTCAGTACCGGGGAAGAAATGTTTCTGTTTTCTACAATGCAAATCATAATTGAAACCTTTCTGTAGCTAAGTACAGCCTATTAAAAAGCTGGTCCTTAGGCGCCTTTAACCGGATTTTAGCCAAACCGTCTAACACAGAAGCTCAGAATCATAGCAAATGCTGAGATCATGTCATAATTTCTTTTTTTTTTACTTTTCAAGCCTGAAGCTAATATATAATCATGCTTGAAACCTGGTTTTACAGGATGTATGACATCACTGCCATCAGGAAATGGTATGACAGACATTTTTTCTCTTCATCCCTCAGTCATGCACTTGCTTTCTTCAGAGATTCAGGGAAATAAAATCGGGAAATAAATCACTCTTGCTGTTCTCCTGGATGTGTGTGTATGTGCCTTCCTATGTTTGTACGGACAGTATTGGTCATATGTGTGAGAACATAATAACATGGCACCAAAGAAAAACAAGAAGCCCCCTATGGTTTGCAATATGTATAAAGAAACATCCCGTATCTATGATGTCTCCCATTGGTTTCATCAGTGGGAAGGTTTCCGTTCGCTGCCTTGCTGGAGGAAATAAAATAAAAAATACATATATACATTTGGATATCTAAAGATAAGTACTACATTAGGAAAAATTTATGTCTCGTCATATTTTTTGCCATGTGAAACCTCAATCACCGGTGATTGAAGTGCGAGCCATCAGCCACATTTCTATTAATCAAATTTTCTTTCATTCATATTTTTATTCTTCTAGAGGTATATTTAAAATCACATTTTTGAAGCTCTTTTTGAAGTTATTGGTTGACATTTAGCTCAAACTACTTTTGTCTTCTGAATTTATACCGTACTGGCACAAAATATTACATTAAATCCTATCTGGCGATAAATGCCAATATGTAAATGTTACAACCCTTTGACGACATGCAGAAACTGGCTTTACACGACTGTAAATGTAAAACCACACTCGCCTGTGCATCACAATCCGTATACAATATCAAATGTCAAAACCTTCCACTAGCCAACAAAGATGGATTAAATGCAGACGGAGAAGCGACACGTTTACGCATAACTGTCAAACTTGGAAGCAGCTTGCAATGAATCAGGGCGAGGGCGGCTTACTTTTGCTGTTACACCTTTACCAGCAGCAACAGCTCCCTAAACACTACACGAATAATTACACCCCACATGACAAAGGAGGCTTACTGAAACTGACAAACCCATTTAATCAGACTTTTAAAGTGTTTAGGGATTGTGAACACCACACACGCTATCTGGAATGTTACATAAAATACCGCTGAACTAATTCATCTGCCTCCGCTTGATTTTACATGCAAATTCTGAGCAGCAGTGTGACAATTTCTTCCGTGGGGACAGGGCTCCAAAATCATTCCCATATAAGTAACCATGTACGGTAAGTGTGCAAACACTATGATGTGCACTCCTATTTGGCAGCCTCGAGTGTCCTTGAAGATCGGGTGTCGGATAAGGTATTCATATGAATACCTTATTTTCACACCATGGAACAAAGGCCCAACTATGTGTTTTATTACACATATAACAGCTGATTGAATGAGATATGGAGACAGGCATGCTGATTGTCCAGGTAAACTTTGAGAAAGATATTTTGCCTCATCTTACTTTTGCCTGAAACAGACACTCCGGCAGTGTACGGATGAAACAATTGGCGCCTTTACAGGAAACTGTCATTTTCATTGTGACTCTGGGTCATTGTGTTCCACTGAATTGGAGACACATCATACGAGTGCCAGTCAGAGCATGGCACTCAGAGTTATGGCTGCATATCCAGAGGTATCGCCAGTACTCAATCGTCTCTTTGTGCTTTTGAGAACACAGTTGCTGAGAACAAAACAACAGCACATCAGTGAGCAACCAGTCAAAGGGCTCTGCGCTGTTCAAACCCCTTCATTTGGAAGCCAAGATGGGACACTCTCAGACGCGTCCCACTCAATTTGTGCCCGTTGGGGCTATGCCACCCTCTCCCAGGACGGTGTGCGCCCTCCGCCTGGCCGAACCGCCCCACAGATTCTGCTGCCACTACCAGCACTTCAGCTATCCCGAGAGAGCGATGAGCTACTCGCCACCTTACTCACCGAGTCTGTTCAAGAGGCCAGATCGGCGGTAAGTGGGGGGGCAGAGGAGGATAGTCAGACAGTTTGTCTTGTGTGTGAGAGGATATCTGGCATGACAGTGATGCGTGTCAGTGACCGATGCGCACATTAAAGACAGTTCAGGAGAAGATGGATGGTAACGGTAGTGTGTCAGTGTCTGAGTGATGTAGGGTTGTGGAGGAAGTATTCGTCATGAAATGGCTTAGATTACAATTCACATGTAGGGCAGTGCAAGTGGCAAACAGTTTTTTCCTCATGTTCAATCTTGCCAAATAGAGAAAGAAACGGGAAATGAAGCGGCAACATCTTCTCTGCATCCGCTGCGTTTAAAAATGATTGTATTCATTGCTCTGAAATAACCTTGACGAGCACGCCGCCGTCATTTTTTCAGTGTCTAACAATCGGTGACAGCAGCGTTGAAAGCCGGCAGAGAGCGATACCTGTAGCAGCCCTCGGATAACCAACGTCAGCCATCTTCAGGCATCATCTTCTGCATGTACTGCATGTTTGATACACCTATTATGTGAAGTTATATTACACGCAATCCAAGGGCAAAAATTGACAGCCTGTTCAATTTATTGAAAAACCTCAGGAGCAAGTCCAAGGCCATGTGCCTCGATTTACGGCTCGGGAGACTTATAGGTGATGTGATATTAACGAGTGCCTCTGGGTGTCCTCGTGTATGTATAGTGTTCAGTATTCATTGGTTGTAGACGCTCGTGTTGCCTTCACTGACAGCTTCCTCTGAGACGGCCTCTGGCTGCAGCCTATGGCAGGGCTGCGTGTTCTCAGGCCACGCCGTGCATTCCTAATTATGAGAGTGCAGATGGGACACACGCGGTGAAAAGAAGGGCATCCTTTTTGACCAAGAACTGATCTCAAACTGATCTTTTTTTGTTTTGTTCTCTGCAGATTTGACAACCAGTGCTTCTTATTGGGCTGTATTGTGTTTATTTCGAATTTGGTGCATCAAAACCAAAAAAAAAATTCTCATCATAACAAAAGCTGGGACATTGGCGGCATGTCTCAGCCTCATTCTTCTTCAGCCAATGGTGCAGATGAATCACAGTTTTATATAATGCGGTTGGCTCTCGCACAGGGACTGGAAACCGTGGCCCATCGCCTAGCCTCCGAGTGACTCACCAGATTTGGCACGTGCCAAACATGGTCAGGGAATAAGAGTTTCACAGAAATATGAAGGGCTTTATTTCTTGAAAAGGCAGCGTAGGTCACTATTTGTGGCACTTAAAACGGTTTAGAAACATGCACGTACAATTTAAACTAGAATAGCTTATGCTGCGTGTACATTTCTTTCAATTGTTCATATTTTGTGTTGGAGCAGTTATTAAACCGTGAATAAAGCCGACAAAGCAGGAAGGTTATGAGCATCCTAGTTTACACTGTCATCATTTTACGGCATGTGGCTCATTAGGTATATTCGACTTGAACCGTGCAGGAAGGCGCCCCACTGTCTGTAGTTTTTATCTGTGCATCTCAGCAGAGCCACAGGCAATCGGTGTGACTCCCCTCTCCTAAGTGGGACTATCACAGCGGGGCAAGGTAATTCACCAGCCACTCATTGCCAGAGCAGAGCCTGATATTAAACCTGGCAGCTGTACTGTCACAGCACAACATCTGAGACGACAGGCACTATGGGGCCTAATACGCAGTCAATGTGCTTCCTGCTTAGCCGCGTTAGGCCTACCAAAAGTCAGCCTTTCCACTTTAATTATTTTGTTACAGAACAGAACCTCTTTTTTATGCCAAAAAACGCTGCAGACCATAGTCAGAAAGTTGATGGTCCTTTTATAATTTGAAGTGCATGTTTTAGTTTCCTGTGCAGTGTGACGTTTTAGGAAATGTGCATGGAAAACCATTTTTATAGTGTTATTGTGTGGATTATTTCATGGGATGTGCATGAACCACATGTAATGGCTACTTTTGTTGGACATAAGACTCACTCAGCAGACAATTCCCATAAACGCTATTTTGACTAGCTGTTAATATTCTACATGCTGTTGGTGCTTTGGAAGAAAAAATATTGTGCAAAAGAGGCTGTTTAATAGAAATAAATTTAACTGGCTTATTATCAGTATCGGATCAGCTAATTGTAACAGCAAAAGGGAAGGAAATGTGACAGCTGAGGCACCGAGCAATTACATTACAGCTAATAAAACCTGCATGGACGCCTCACTAAAAACAAAGTCTATTGCTCAATAGACCTGCCAGTACTCAGTGGAAATTGCTGTGGAAAGAAAGATAACAGATAACAGCAGGTTTGTTTTTTCTTTGTGGTTGGCTTTGACCACAAATTGTTTACTACACTTTGCAGGACGCTCAGTAGCATTGCATCACATGTTGTGAGATGCAAGTTCAAAAGACTGTGTGAAGTAGACCAGGACATACACGGGAGAACAGCGCTTCAGGTTTGGAGCCAGACGGATTGCTGTATGACTCCCCAATGAGGGGATATTCATAATAAATATAAGTGGTGGTGCACACAATCTGTGTCACCCTTAAATATCCTTGACTGCTTTGTTGTTTAGTCCATACATTAGGGTGAACTACCGTGCGATTAAAAAAAAAACGAGACAAAAAACAAGTAGTAGGCTAGGCTATGGCATGGGAACAGTATTAAATACATGAATGAATGAACGAATGAATGAATTTAGATTGTCCTTTGAGAATTGTCCATATATTTTCTCTAAGCAGGGAAAACAAACTGGATTTTTTAAATTTACTTCTGGAGGCAGTAAAAGGTCTACGGAAAATTCCGTGGTAAACACTGTGTCCAGGAACAGAGCCTTTTAATATTGTCCCCCACGGGCGGTGTATTCTATGTTTTTACCACTAGAGACCGATAGAGTTCAGACATAGACTGAGAGGAAATTTACCGGGAGAGAGAGGGTGGAAAAGTACTTATGCATATGTGCAGATGTTGGAGGACATTCCCTTGTAGCATGTAACTGTAACAAACAACAACAAAGTGGTGAGAACAAACTGTTATTGTTGTCATTACAGTGTCAGTAATCAAGAATAGTTTTGCAGACGTGTTTTAAGTTGTGAAGGTTTACACTTGGCAAATCAAGAACATATGATTAATACTCAAAATCGCTTGTAAATTCATTGATCCACATGCACATCAAATGATACACATTCTCCCCCCGACATGCGACCTTTCTGTGGACAAATACGAGTTTTTATTTATTTTTTCTAAAGTGTGAGAGTGACGTCTTTAGGCAGACCTTATAATTAAATTTGATCAGGTGGTTGTTGTGATGTTGTTTATTGCATCGAGTATGGATTTCGGTCCGTGTGGCAGAGGAAAAGTTCAGAAGCAGGGCATATGTGATGCTGCATTCAAAGGCTCCTCTTCAACTCGTTTTTTCAAACATCGCTTTTGTTTACGAATAGTAAATTGAGCGATAACACTGAGTTGTTTTGTCTTTTGATTGGTTGTTGATGAGATCCATCATTACGGCTATCATAATCATAGAGTAACAACCATAAATACAAAAAACAAAAATTGATCAAAAGAGCTTGGAGCACTTTTAAGGGAGTCTATCCTAGAACTACATCACTTTTATGTTTATAATCTGTAGTATGTGTTTTCACAGTTAGGATGTTCTCATATAAATAAACATATCAAAATTCCTCAAAACGTAATTGAAAAAAAAGTTCTTAATTCAAATTTCAATTAAAGTGAACATTTCATAAAACATAAGCACTAAGCAATAGTAGGCATATTGTTCAAAATACAGCAGCTCCCCTGAATTTAATGCACTAACCTAAAGCAGGCATTTTATATGTTTTATACTTGTAGGTTGTATACTTCATTGCATCATATGTTATGTCTTCATGTGTTACATTTCAATCTTTATTCTGCATAATAGCATCAATGCAGAGGAAAAAAACATCCCCCTGACTAGTACAGTAAAAGTCTCACAAAACAGTAATATCACTAGAGTCCGTCTCGTGAATACTTGAGTATTACTACGAGACTAATCGTACTTTTGTACCCCCCCACTCGAGTTTTATTGTGTAAAAAGTTGAGCTTGGGTGTATTTGTCATGGTCCAACAGCCTGAAACATTTTTTACCAAAAGGCACGCGAAGGCACCACCAAATCTGACCCGCCAAATCATTTGACTAATATATGCACGCGTCAGATGACGCCACGAGGCAAGTCATTTAAATAGCAGCCGGTTGCAGAAATAGCATCAGACAGTCGCTTGTTTTCACCGGCGAAGCTCACACACCGACACAGCACTGCGCTCCGCCAGCAGCAGCGAGTTAGTGCATCGCTACTAAAGACGAAACAAATTCGGATATACATTTAAGTGACCAACCAGTCGCAAACGTGGCGAGAAGCGTGATCCAAACGACTCTGGTACTCAACATGAGCACGGAGATGTTCGGCAAAACACCCATGGAGGTGGCTGTCTACCAGTTGCATAACTTCTCCATCTCGTTCTTCTCCTCGTTTCTCGGAGGAGACGTAGTATCGGTCAAACTTGACAACAGGTAAATATCCGACAGTCGCCCTATGTTTGACATGCAGTATTTAGTTATTAATGCGTTTTGATTAGTTCTGAATCGGAGCGTGACCGCGAGCCTATTCTCATTCTAACGTCACTGCAGGCCTACAAGTCACGCTACTTTTATTTCCATTAAGCGGTTCAAAACAAATGCGCTCGAGAAGCAATGTCTAATATAGTTTGTAATTCCAAAATGCCTCCAAATGCTGTTTCTCTCTGCTGCTGTTTATTTGGACTTTGAACAACTATTTACTGCCACTTCCTCATACACTGTGTGCTCCTTATCACCTAAAAAAAAAAAAAAAAAGGGGAAAAAAAGAAAAAGAATGCTACTCTTGAAAGCATTTAACCTGCAGTTTATCTTTCGCAACAATAAATTAGATGGCAGCAGAGTAAACAGTTTTCCTTTCTGTTTTTCACACTTTCTGTTTCACTGTCAAAGACCAACGGAATCTGTGAAGAGGCATATAGCAGCAGCAGCATACTTGTTTTCCTAAAGAGTTCGGGTTTACGCTGACTGAGTTATGAGCAGTTGTGGCTTTGAACTGTTCATTTATGGCTTCTTTTCTCTTCTCTTCTGCAGTGCCTCTGGTGCTAGCGTTGTGGCCATCGACAACAAGATTGAACAGGCAATGGTAAGCCAAGATAACAAACACAAACACCAGACAAAGACACTCTGAATAGGTTGCGCCGCACAATGCATGCATGCATGTCTTTTGTGTTCACATCCCAGATGACAAATTAGATTTTGTCCTGAAAGAAAACCGTTGCATGTACAGTACAGAGCAGCTATATCCCACTGACCTCCTCAAAATGCTGTCTCCCCCACCACCCAATGCATTCTGCTCAAAAGCAGCTCTCTATGAATGCTCTACGCACTCCCTGTTATGTGAATGCAGCGCAGGCTACCAGATGCTTTATTCATGTGACAAAGCAGAAAACAAGTGCAGAAAAATGACAGCAGGAAGTTTAATAAAAAAATAAAAAAAAAAACAACAAAAAACCCAGACTGATAACATTTTTGCTGCACAGAATTTTTGAAAACACCCTTGAGTCAGATAATGTAACATGTACACTCTGTATACTATATACTGTATCTCACAAGGGATCTATGCCAGCAAATGGACAAACTGGTGTACGAGATATCCTCTGACAGCAAACCCCAGTTTTATTTTTTTTTTTTAGCACATGCATCAGCCGTGCAAGCCAAGCCTCGACATTTCTCTCGTTTTTATATCTAAACTGATCTCATCTCTTCTTCTTTTATTATGACAGGATCTCGTCAAGAACCACCTAATGTACGCGGTGCGTGAGGAGGTGGAGATCCTCAAAGAGCAGATCAAAGAGCTGGCGGAGAAGAACAACCAGCTCGAGAGGGAGAACTACCTGCTGAAGAACCTGGCCAGTCCAGAACAGCTGGAGAAGTTCCAGTCACGCATCCCGACAGACGTGCTGTTACCCCTGGACAATCTGAGCGCCCAGGTGACCCCAGACCACCAGCAGCAGCATCTGCCCTGCAACCACAGTGCTGGCTCTGCTGTATAAGTGGCTCTGCCTTGGGGCGGGCAGAGCCACTGTCTCTTTACAGTAATGGACCTCCATTTGAACCTAAGCGTTAAAAAAAAAAAATCGCCGCCGCCGAGAACCCCTTCGTAAAAATGAAGGCGACGCATCGGGGCTGTAAATGATCGCTGGGACACAAAAGAACTGTTGACACTGATAAGCACAAAACAGAACTTAAGACGCTCTGACCGGTGCGGTGTCGGCCCCGTTCTCTGATACCGTCCAACTCTTTGTCGTAGTCTCTCTGTGTAGACAAAAGCGCTGAGAATAGAGAGGGCTGACTAGGCATCGGCGAGCTCTTGCTTTCAGACGGCAGGGGGCTTTCCCTGCCTAGCCGAACCCTTCCAACAAACGCCCGTTGCTCTAGCGACGGGGGGGTGAGGAGGTGTCGATCGGGCTGGCCCTGCAGGTGCTAACTTGGAAGGTGTTGGGGAGGAGACTCATCTGAGACGGTCGTCCATGTCTCAACGAGAAGAGCCCCATCATGTGGATTTGTCCGATCTCAAAATGCAATTTTGAAGGACTCCCGGCCGCACATTTCAGCCACATAACGGGGACTTTTTCTGTACCTGTAATGTATTGCTCATGTCTTCGTGTACATTTAGGCCTAACAAGAATAATCATCAGGATAAGCTAAGGCAACAGAGGTGGAGGTTAATGCAGTATAGCCTGCTAGAGCTGGTGGACCGCTGCAGTAGACCGTATACTGTAATGATTCATAAAATGTAATCTTGTATTGCCTGCAGTTGGGGCTTGCTGCTTATGGGAGAAATTAATCCTGCTATATCTTCTGTTTTTGTTTGTGATTCCAAACAAAAGTCAGTTGTTTTGTTTTAATAAAAAAAAAATTAAAAAAAATAGGAGCATTGTATAGATTTTAAAACTTTTTTTTTTTTTTTTTTTGTAATCTTTGGACAGGCATATCTGTGCCATGTATGCCTAACTCTTCACAGTAAAGGATAACTACAATGTACATAAAGTTGAAACGTCCGGAGGTAAACGTAGAGGATGGTGAGCGAGCAGAAGCCAGCATTTGGCGCTGCAGATGCACTCCTGATTTTAGCAGCGTCGTCCAGTATCTGTTCTGTTTCTTGCTCCGATGCCAACTTGAAAACGATGGCATGACAACAGTGCCTGTCATTTTAGTAAGAGAGGAACACATTTCCACACTGAGCTCTTTTGTTGTTTTCTAGCTACCAAAGACTTTTTGCCCTTTTTTTTTAAAAATTTTCTTCCTCACGACAACAGAAGCCGAGCAAACCAGGACCCTGTGTAAAACTTCACAGGAAGAAGTCTTGTTTGTAGCTAGTGCTAAAGTTTTTATGTGTTTTTGTAAAGATAATGGTATTGTTGCTGTAAAGTATCCTCGAAAAGGTTGTTCACTATGGTGTTTGGATACAACTGCACATTTGCAATAAACCTTATGTTTACATAATACAATACGTTGACGCACTGTCTTGTTTTTTTTCGTGTGTGTGTGTGTGTGTGTGTCAAAAAAATGTAAGCTTTGAATTGATATGTGAGGCCATTACAGACTCCTGGCAGGAAGGATAAAATCATGATCTAGCTAACATTGTGATTTTACAATATTGTTTAAAAAAAAAACAGCATCTATTTCAAGAGCCCACTGTTTTTAAGTGGGTGTAATGAATGCAGGATAAAAAAAATTAAAAGTTTTTCCCTGGAGCATTAATAGGGAAATGTCACCATAAGAGTACTTTATTTTATATTTCCCTTTATGGAAGTATTTTTGACGTTGCATATTCTGTCTGCAATTGGAGAGATCTATTCACTGAAAATCCAGTCAGAAGACTGATGAGGCGACTGCAACAACCCCTCCGGATGATTTAATTTTCTGATGCTAACATAAGAGAACCACTGTAAAATCGCTCTCATTTGAATTTCGGAGAAAACATCACATTGTCTGTTCGCGAAACGAACCCCTTTTTAACGTCTGAGCCATTCCGTCACAACATCTCGTAGACGATGTTGATGTTGACGCAGATTTCCGTCCAGGCCGGTCAACACAGTGTTGCAGTGAACCACGAGGCTCTTACTTCAGACAAAGGTACTTTTCATTTTGCCTGTTGTCTCCTCAGGCTAAGGAAAGACTCATTGAGACTTTTGAGAAAAACACACACAAAAAAAAGAAAACAAACTCCCCCCCCCCAAAGTAAAAAAAAAAAAGTGACCACTAATGACAGTGAAGTAATAATAGCTGGTTACCAGAGGACTGGAATCTGCCGAAGTGAAAAAAAACAGTTTGTCCGAGTAGCGTTTCCCTTCAGACGGATTGGCAGCCAGTGAGTTCAGCCTGTGTGTAACTAGATATGTTGTGGCTTCCCTGGTGTGTAGACCAGGCATGCATCCATCTATCGCTGAGAACAGAGAGTCTCAGCTCGGCCCTGGAATCACCACCACATATCAAATAGCACCAGAGTAAACACGGCGTTTTCCCCATTGCTCACTTTCATTGGTCCCTCCCGGCGTTTTGAGTCAAAACAATGGATTTTATGTGATCAATATGGCTGCTCTGAAATGCTTTCTGCCTTGAAATAGTGGCAGGCGGGATGTTCAGCGTATTGACTGAGAAGGACCTTTGGTTAATGTAGCAAAGAGGAGAGAGACAGGCGTTTATTGGCTCTTTTGCACAAGATAATTTGAGTGGGTCTGTCTTCTCTTCCGGATACCTGAACACCTTGTGCATGTCAATGAAAAGAGGCTGCAGGGTGAGGTACTGCAGTTTAACCACGCTTGTGCTAATAGCTAATGCAGCCTCAATCACAGTGGAAAAATGAATCTGGCCGCACAACTAGCATGTACATGCCACAGGCTCTAGACGCTCACAAACAGTCTGAAGACAATTAGGGCTTTGGCTTGATATACTATTTTGCTTTGACACGTGTTCTGTCATTCTATTTCGGGAGTGGTTTAGGAACAGTGTGTTCAAGAACCACTGGACTGCATGTGGCCTTTTATTTGAAACTGTCATGTTGGAGCCCCTTCAGGAAAATGGGACATTTTTCTCTATGCCATGCCATACAACTTTGGTTATTTATTACAGTTACTTCTCAGAGTCAAGTTGTTTTTGTGGTCATATAGTCTTAAAGTCATATTGGTGTACGATATGTGGTTCTACTATTCTTACCACTTTATAACGCATCTATGTAGATGTAAATATATATGAATATATATACTGTATATATGAATGAGGCACATCACTTCAAACCAAGATGTTCCAAATCTAATGAATCATCAAATCAAACTTTCTCACCCCTGGTTAAAAACTCCCCAGCTGATGTGCAGGATGTGTTCACATTAATCCATTTATTAACCACTAAAGACATGCACCCATTTCTCAATTCCGCCGGATTTTTATAAAAAGACAGAAGATCTACACATCTTCCACATCACTTCACATTAAGAGAAGTTAAATATTAAAAGTGTGGGAAGAGCCTTAGGTGTGGAATTAAACTTTAGATAGGAGCTTGCTTGAAACCAGGCAGCTCGGAGAAGAGTTTGTGTTGGATTTACTGGTGTTATGCAATGAGAGAAAAAAAAAAAACGAACATCTGTTTCGGATGGAAATTCAGGGGTTGTGCTGGGATAAGCGGGCTCTGCCTTAATGTGGTTGGGATCGCATGCAGGGGAATAATTTGGTCTGACTGCTTTTCACGGAGACATACACAACTTGTGTGTCCTCTGAATGTCAGCGTATTCATCATGTCAACATTAAAGCCAGGGCTGAATGAAACAAATGTCAGACTTGAGCTGTATGCTATACTGTAATGCAATGTCGTGCGCTGCACACTTAATGGGATGTGAACAAGAAGTTGCTCTTTTTCCAAAAGAAGCAGTTCAAAAAGGTGGTTTGCAAATTGTTAACGACATTAGTTATATAAAATGAAAAATGTGCCATTATTGCTCTCTCACATAAGAAAACGGATTGCTTAGCTTCCGCGTCACAACACGGTACAACATGAAAACAAGACTCCATTGATACCTTCACACAACTTATTTTATCTGCTGACAGGGCAATGTGACCTCTTCAAAGTCATTGACTTGAAGTAGGGAAGAACACAAAACGATGCAGGAGTTCATGAAGGGGGTTGGTTGCAGCCTGTCAGAGCCAGAGTTATTTATTTATTGCTGCCTGGCCATGACTGCTTCACCCACATGATGTGTAGTGGACACAGTTCTTGCCTCTGTAACTTCCTCGAATGTACAAAGTGCCGCCGCACAGACAAAGTTGTTGCACCGCAGAAAAGATGCTGGTTTCGCCTCGACTCACCCAAATCTTTGGCTAGGCCTGTGTATGTCTGGTGTAGCCGTGCATCCTCTTACACACTTTGTTCTATTTCTGTCCACATGATGGGCCCAACAATAAACCTCAAAGTTGTCAATGTTAGAAAATTAGGTCAGAGACGTCAGGTTGACGTGCGCGGGTTCAGACATAGAAAAGTGCTTGCTCTGCCTAGTTTTTTTAAAAAAACATTTCTTTTGACCAAAAGTCATGTCTCTCTGTCTCTCTCTGGTAAAAAGAAGAAAAAAATACAGCACAAACAGAGCTAATCGCAACAGCCTCCCTTGCCATAGTTTATGTGGACAATGTATTTTAACTTGCATGCTGAGATGTTGGGGAATTAACTGTTCAAATACATTTGCATTGGATTTAAAAGGTCACAACTGATGATAGTGTGAGACGTCCTGCCTGGATGTTACATCAGTAGCATTGCTAATGCTATCGGGAGGATGAACCTGTTGAACCAGAACCTTAAGTACACATAATAGAGTCTGTGTTTGGAGTTTGTCATACTTCTAGAAACAACATGCTAAAGGAAAATGTTTATTACAGCCGAGGATGAGGGAGAGCCTGACCTCAATCCAAGCTGTTGCTTTTGATATAGTATAGCGCTCTTAGTTAGGTCCTGTCTGTCTAAATCAAAACATGAATAAGCCATTCCTAAATTTATGCTTTAGTTCTGGACAGTTAATCCGTGATAAAGAAAAAACGTTGTATTTCAGAATCTCAGACTGAAACATCTTAACTCGAAATGGATTCTGTGGTGTCAATTTACCGTGATCATACGAAAAAAGCGTGACCAATCAGACTTGGTTGTTTTCAGAAAAACTGGATATTAAAGACAGTAAAATTAAAACAGCACAGTTAGAACTTTAGTGGTTTGGGTCTTGGCTATTGTCAGTGATCCCTTGAGAACTTCTTGTTGTTCTTCTCGGCGGTGGAGGCGTGGTGTTTGTATCCCAACGGATCAAAGCATCTTTAGGAATGCAGCCAGCCCAGGACATCGTATTCATGAGGACGAAAGTTCAGGAGCCACTGGTTTCGGATTTACGGTGGCACCCCGGTTCATGGCACCACTGCACAGCAAGAGCCTGCACATCATTTCAAGCCCCGCTGAGTGACCTCCGCACGAACATGTGACACATGCAGGGTCAACAAGGGAGTTCAATAACTTGTTTAGCACCGAACACGCACATTTCTCAAGCTGCGTTTCTTCATAACGGTGGTCACCCTGTCGCCAGAGAGTCCTCATGACTGTTTACCATATTAATACTGAAGAGTGAATTTCTGTAATAAAAATCACTGAATAAAAAATTGGGATTTGTGGTTTTTCGGGGTAGCTGAAATGGAAATAAGTTTGAAAACCAACGGTGCAAGGTTGTATTATTTTTACTACTGGATGTGTGCACAGATTTTCCAAGACTCGCGAGAAATCTAGTTCACCTAAAACACACAGAAGGGGGCCACAGTGTTGTTTTGCACACCGCAGTGCTGTGCAGCTGTAATTCCAGAGAGACCGTCTCCTGATCTATATTTAACATCGTTTATACGTGACACAAGCGATGAGAACGCAAGTGAACACAGAAACAAATGAAGGACGTTGACGTTGTTTTTTGTTTTTTTTGTGCCGTTACTCAAAGATGAGTGTGGTTGCTAAGACTTCAGTAAAGCTTTACAAATGCACAAAGACAGTGTTGAGTTTATGGAACAGTCAACTGCAACATGTTTATGGTCACACTACTTTCTACCACAACAGTTATTTGGAAGATTTTTTTTTTGAGTGGGTGGGTGGGTGTATGCAACTCTCCCTCCTCCATTGTGGTCTATTTGTGTGACTGTGGCCTTTGTGTGGTAAACATCCGTCATCCTCTATGTGAAGAGAGCTGTCAGTGGGCTGCAGGAAGTCTGAGATGTAAACAGGCCAGGAAAGGAACTCCAGATCACCTTGGGAATATATGTGTGTTATAAACAGCTGATAGAGGGTTTCCCCTTTGGGCCATTCATACACAAACAAACACTGTTCATTTTATGTTATATGCGATAACATTTTGATTAGTATCGGTAACATGTGAAACGATCATAAGAAGACACGATCATTGGGGTAGACAGGCTCTTATATTATAAAATATGACAGCATCCATTGACACGTTTGATACATTTTAATGTGCGGGATTAAGCGGGATTGCTTCCCTCTGCTACAGTATGAGACATTCTACTTTCTTGACATCAACACAATGTTCCCAAATCCAGGTTTAGTCTCTTTGTGCTGTGGGGTGGAGTTGGCTGGGTGGCCACAGAAGCAAGTCATGGCAGGCCAAGGCACGCATATCAAAATAGGAAAACAGATGATGATAATAACATCATACTGTGACTGTCCTAATTAGGATTATTTAGAAAGGGGGGAAACACCTTCCTTTGTTGTGACCTGCATGGCAGGGAAAAACAAAAACAAGTGAAATGCATACAGACACTGTCATGCAAAAGTAGGCTAACTAGGATAAGCTGCACGGTACTGCTGTGATGTGACCTTTAAACATTTACTGTCTTAACATATTTTCATTTGCCCAAAAATACTTCTACACATGTATGTGTTAGAAGTGGGTTCATATGCATTCTCTGTGACAAGAGTTATATCCACATTTCTTTTTTGGTTTGTCATTTTGGTATGCACAAAATAAAAATTTAATATTTTAATAAAATAAAAAAAAAAAAAAAAAATATTTTAAATTGGCCTTTTTTTTGCGTGTCCAGGTTGTTTTGAAATGCAAAAGGGCCTTTTTTCATGGAAGACAATTTGACTTGTCATAGTGGGAAAAGCACAGGGGTTACTGATTAACATTAACAACCTTTTCTTTTTTCTTTTTCAAGTGTTCCTGTATACCATAGCAGTGTGATGTACACCTTTATTCCCAGACACGAGTCAAAGTGTCAGCCGTAAAAAAAAAAAGAAAAAAAAAAAAGGTTTGCGTCTTAAAACAACAACGGTCACGTTTGGTAGCACAAACCATATGCAACAGTTGTGAAACAGCTGCAATGCCATAAATGAAATGGCTGAATTGGCAAAGAAATAGAACAGTCAACGCCTCCCATTTGACATTGTGCCGTCACATTTTCATATCAGGAAAAGCACAGGCGTAACTCACACAGGCCAACGATGGCTCCAGCTCATGCGTGGAACTGGCTCACCCAAATGTAATTAAGTCATTAAACATGTCATTAATTACAACTGTGCGTTTCCTGCTACGACATGTCCGCCATGAAAAGGGCGTATAGGCTGATAGAGGAGCATGTTTGAGATGCCGTTTATTATAAATAAAATGGACCAACTATTTCTTGGATTCCTGCAATCCAACTGTGTGTGGTGTGGCTGAACAGAAGTTACCGTTATTGATAAGATTTTACTTCTGCGTTGTGAGTGTTTACACAATGTCAATTTAAAAAAAAAAACTAAAACCCACAATAAACCATTGTGCAATTTGAGATTGGCTGGAGTAGGAGAGTATATTTGTCATTACTTCATCACAGTCACACATTGTCCCTGTAGGTTATAAAACATATCTTTTGAATTCAGTTGAACACGGTGTGAGGGAAACCTTTTTCTTTTCTTTTTTTTTTTTTGTGTTCAGCGTGTCACATGATCCGTAGCAGCTTTCGTTCTTATGGTCTAATTGAGTTTGAAAGTGTCCGCTCAGATGGCCGTCTTGTGAGCAGTTTACAGTTTCCACATGGGAAACAGGCTGACTCAGCAGAAGTTCCCTTTTCCCAGGGCTTTCTAATTTCTCAACTCATCTTGCGCAAATAAGTAAAAAAAAAAAAAAGTAAGAAGTAAATACAAAATTAAAATGTGTGACCTTTCATTTGTTACGTGAGCACCGAGGACTCACGGCATGGAACGAAAACATCTCTCTGTCCAACTTCCTGTCTTTCCTCAGGCTCGTCTGTCTGACAGTTTGACGACCAAAAAGTGAACATGACGCAACGTGCATTTCAAAGAGGTGATGCCGAAACCTTGCCCAACATCGAGTCTCCTCACACCTCTTCAGAAACAACATTGGACAGAAAATACTTTATAGAACGACCTGATCCACGCTCACCACAACACACACATCCGTCAATGTGTTACCTTTATTATTATTGCTGTTGTCGCTGCTATTATTATCATGCGATGTAAAACAGTGGAACATTATTATATTATAAAAAGCCTTTTTATTTTTATTTAATATTCGTAATAAATGGAAATGGTAAATGAACTGCATTTATATAGCACTCTTCCAATCTTTGCAATCACTCAAAGTGCTTTACAACACATGTCAGCATTCAGCCATTCACACACATTCATACAGAGTCAGAGGCGACTGTACAAGGTGCCACATGCTCATCAGAGATAACCACTCACACACACTCACACACCGTTGGCCATCGGGAGCAATTTGGGGTTCAGTATCTTGCTCAAGGACACTTCAACATGCTGACTGCAGAGGCTGAGGATCAAACCACTGACCCTCTGACTAGTGGACGACCACTCCACCTCCTGAGCCACAATATAATTTGTTAGGTTTTAAAATCACATCTACCTGCATAATATCGATACGCATTTGTTTAAATTTGGAATCACTAAAACTGACTCCAGTGGAAGAAGAAAAGAAAACATTACTATTTGTTTACCCCCTTCTACAAAGATAACATTGGGTCTATAATTGAACACATATAATTAAATCATATAATTGCACACTGGGTAGCTGACGGAACATAGTGAGTCTCAAAGTTTACACCTGTCTTGTCCTGCTTCTACATTTGAAGGCCGCCTCCTTTGAACAACTTTTGGATGGCAGAACAGCGTGTTCTCTGATCCTTTATTGCCTTCCTGTGGTTTTCCAGGGTTGTGAACTTTATGAGGGGTTGCTTTACAGCCGTTTAACCTGTCCCCAGCTGTGTGCAACTATTGTGGACCAGAAAGGATTGTTTGCTATTGGGCCAAATCTTTATGTTCCCATATTGGCAGTTACATGATTATGTTTTTTTTTTTTTTTTTTTTTTTTTTATTTAATTACAAGCCCCCCCTGTTTTTCTTTAGCTTGCTTTATACTGCTGTTGCATGGCAACAGTTATTCGCCACAGATGCCTTTTAACGATTCAAACTAAAGTTTTTCTTGATTTTAAAAAGCACCAGGCGTGTGATGATCCTTCTTTCGATTTTTTTCACTTCACACTTCAGAATTGACATATGAGGAAATTAAAATACAATTAAACGTGTGTATATTTATCAAAACTATACATGAATGCACATGCAGTTCCAATTTAATCTGATAAAAAAAAAAAATAAAAAAAAAAGGCAATTGCAGTCAATCTGTTCTTCACTAATAAAAACAAAACAAAAAAACATTGCACTTGCATGATGTCTTAATTAAGATTGTTCTATTCTTTCCTAGCCTTTGTCGTCACATTTGAAACACTCGCAATTATTGTTGATAATCTATCATGGAAGCAGAATATTTTGACAGCCGTCTATGTACACCCTTTATTGTTTTACCTTTGAGCTACTTTTGTTACCCTGAACAGAGACATGTACTTTTTACTGCTGAACGTCATTTTAAACATTCAGTCCCATGAGCGCAGTTGCTTCCTACGTGGGCGAAAACACTGACAAAGACTGAACTGAACTTCTGTCAGTGATATAACACGAGAAGAATGAATGGTGGCTGTGTCAGTAGTTTGAGTCTGCATATAAAATGGAATTCAATATATGTCCTTCCTGGGTTTCTTTGCTTTATGATTTATGATTTTTGAGCTTTAAGTCGTAATGTGGAAACAACATGTTAACGTACAAAAAGGACGTCTTGTATTTTACTGCTCAGAACGTCTAAACAACACGTTGGTATCTGTTCCCGAGTTGTTGTTCCGACTTGAGGAGGCGTTCACGGGAATTTTAACAGCTGGGAACTCGTTTTTTCCGAAATATGCCGACACCACACGAATTAACCACATCATGTTAACAAAAGAGAAAAACAATGCGTATATCCAGCCTGTGATCTGGATCCCCTCCAAAATTTAAAGGGTCTTTCCTTGGCCCATGCTTTACCCTTCCACCAAGTTTCATAAAAATCGGGCCAGTAGTTTTTTCCGTAATCACACTTACAGACAATCAAAAAAACAGAGCCGAAAAGCATTATCTCCCTGGCAGAGGAATTAACGCAGTTAATTAATGAAACGTGATGAAATAAAAAAAAAAAAACATACGTGCACAATACAATAAACTAATTGGAGTTCTTACAGGTGAAGCAAATGTGTTTCCGCAGAGCAGTTCACACTTTGCGTTTATTACCTACATAACACGTTTTATTGGCGGCCACACAAATGAATACACATTCTGAACCTATAAACCCCCAAGTGCAAAGGAACATGTAAACACAATAGACTCTTTGACTCTGTTTCACAGAATGCTCCAGAGCAATTACACTCGCATTTTACTGCCAAACACGACACCTCCTGAGTGCTCGCAGGCAAATTGCATTATTAATATCAGCTAATAAGGTGACAACCTCTGCATTTTGAATGTTAGAGAAAGTAACAGTATCAAATACACACGTTAGTGTTTTTAAAAAAATCATGCTCATGTACACAATGCAGGAGCAAAAAGTACAATTAATGGACACAATGGTCATGAGGGATGGAGTGTTTCTGAAAATGGTTAAAAAAATAATTGATTTCATTGCTTCAGTGCTATTATATATACATGTGGATTATGCTAATGCTGCCAGTGTCATTTATCAATCATAATAGTGCACGTCCACAGCCTCTTTTTAATCTCAAAATCATTTGTCATCAAGTGGTGTCAGTGAGCTTTGAGGCTACGAGGTGTCGATTTGCAGAGGAGGCATATCAGCAAACAACATTCCCAGCTGCTCGGTTCCAGGTGACTGACAGCTCGATAGAAAGACGGCCAGACAGATAACAAACCGTTACTAGACGTGAGTGTGAGGCCCTCATAGCGCCGGTATGATGGGTTTGACAGGTTTATATGGAGCAAACGTTCATCCTCAAGCAAGGAGCTCATATTGTACACAACTGCAACAATTTAAATGCACGCAGCCCTGCCTTGCAAAATGAAAACCTGTCATTGCTAAAGCTCGAGTGCAATGCGTCATTTTTTTTTTTTTTTAGGAAGAAACGTTCTTTGCGAGAGAATACCGAATGGAGACTGTGTTTTGTTGGAGAAACGAACCAGCGACGATATTTCTGTTTTCAGCAACACTGTCAACGTGCTTCATCTGATGACATCATTCACTTCACCTCATTTAGTATCATTGCCTATGTAGGCGGTGTTGTAGTCATCCCTGACCCTCCCAAACTGCATTTGAAGAGGTGCTGAACATTGTAATCTAATTCTTGGCATCAGTGGAGCCACAGTTGCGGATGAAAAGGTTTAAAGTGACTTGGCCGCGATTCAAGGAGCGCTTCCCCGCTGTGTCGGCGGCGGCACCATTGCTATGGTATGGAAAAAAAAAAACGCTCACACACAGATGCACACGTAAAAAAATAAACTGCACATTCTTTTCTACACATGAATTCGACTCAAAACACAAAATGTCCCACCAGACACATGCAAGCAGACAAACACACACACATAGAACAAAACTCTGCTGGTGCACATTCTCTTGTGCGCTCACGCTGAGGCTTATGCAATGCTTGTTTATACGGAAAGGTCACAAACATGCAGCTCATTTTCTATATGGTACCAACAGTTGACCTTCACCTGTGACCATTAGTTTTGACTGTGAGAGAGGAACTCATTCAACCGGCCAAACGCATCATGGACTTAGGAGAGACCAGCAGGTGCGAAGGTGCTCTGCCTTTTTCTGAGAAGTTCGCTCGACAGACCCGTTCGATTTCGAAAGAGAAAACGCGTCATTGACGACCACAGCTTCACAGACGACATGGAAGAATCTGTGAGCGGCGCCAGGATGCAGGACTCTGCTTATGAAACTCTTAACGAGTGTCCGCAAAAAGAAGAGCGAGAGAAAAAAACAGAAGGTGCGTCTGTTGAAGAACACGTGACAAGCGCACACCCACTGACACACACGGCCACACTACATGGATGCGTTAGGCTTTATGCGAGGGTTACATAAATGTGGAAGGTTAGCGCCTAAAGCACATTTTTCTTACACCGTTTTAAAATCACATAAAGATGTTCTTTCCCCTTGTTAAACTACACCTCCATGTTGGCCACAAGTATTGTGTCAGGATGTCTGTCTGTCACAACAAGCCTTCTTCCAGGACAACCTGTTTCGAGTGCTTTTCGATGGCATTTCAAGTCATCGTGATGCACAGTGAAACGGAGGCTCGCAGTACGAGTAAGCTATTTGCGCTGACAGGCAATTGTTTACCAAGTACTACGTCCGCTTTCAGCGTGTTTACTCGTTGTATTGCAATCCTTTACTTGGTAACATGGTTTCTTACCGTTTTGATCTCGTTGCGAGTTTTATCACAACGTGTTTTCCTTTCTCTCAAAAAACTGTTTTAACTGAAGTGTTTAAAAAGTCTAGTTATTATCTGTGCAGATGTATAGGCTGCTGCTATCTCACTTCGAAAGGCGTCACTTTTAATGATTAGATTAGAAGTTCATGCCGGGAGACAAACGTAAGTTTATGAAATACAATACACGTGGGGAATTCCACAACAATTATCCAATGCAATGTGTCGGGAGCATTGATAGCCACCGCTATGACGATATCCACAGACTACAAAGTTAAACTACTGTATGCGGTACATTTCTGTTGACCTTGAAGGCTCAGTAGGACTTGCCGGCTTACTCGCATGTACTCTGAATTAAAGTCTCTCTTACTCAGAATATGTTCCTCGTTCTGAAGTGTTTTTGGAAATAAATAAAAAAAAGCAATGAAAAAATAAGAAAATGAAAAGGACTTTTTCTCATACAAAGACTCTGACAGTGAATTATCATTCCTCGCTCATGCAGTTTCTGCAATTGTGACCAATTACCATTTGACATATGGCCGACCTTAGTTCTTGTCGTCAGTCTTAATGTAAAAGACATTGGCAGGTCAGACCTGGCTTTCTATATATAGGTTGTATATCCCCAAGGGAAGAAATGTGCTGTTTGGAGCAAACAATAAGCATAATGTACACACACAGCCAGTCATGCACAAACACAGGCTCCTGAGTCAACATACGCTGCACACGGAGTGAAGACATTCAGGCACATTCGTACACACTCCTGACCCTTCTATCCGCTTGCTTTCTCTCTTCCGGGGTCACAAAGACTTGCCTGCACACCATATGAAGTGTTTAATAACATGGTGTGAAGTATAATGAATTTGTCTCGTCACCTCATAAATAAACCCGCAGTGAAAACCTTTGGCCAGACTTATGAATTGTACCATTCTAGCCAGGGACATAAAAGTGACAGCTGAGTATGAGAATATGATATATGATATATATATATACATGAGCGTTAACAGCAGTGTTCCAGAACTCGCTGTACTGAACAAGTTGGATATAGATGCCTCCTTGTGTGAGGTAGTTTCCTTTTAAAAAAAATATGATTATTTTCTTTTTTTTTTTGCATAATGGCGTTCAACCCAGAACTCTTATTTAACCTCTTTAGGTCTGCCAACGTGCCACTTCAGCAGGTGGAAAATGATTGCAATAAAGTGTAAAGCATAGGAAACAATTGTCAAAATTTTAAACTCCAGGCCTCATTCGTAGTGAAACTTCAAATGTCTGAGCACCTCCAAAAGGAAACAAAAATATCTGTGCAAAATAATACATTTCTCTTGCATCAGTGCCTTTGAACAAATTAGTTCAGTTGGGCTTTTTATCGTTTAATTAAAATGTTTGACCTATATGTCCATAATAATACTGCCCATTAAAACAAAAACAAAAGGACTGCTGTTGTAATTAAAATAAAACCATAATGTGCATCATATTAATGCGGATATTGACACCACAAACATGCAGCTAAAAAAACTTTAACAAAGAGAACTATACGACTTACAATTCATGACACATCATTTACGTCTCAAGTCAGAAAATAGTTCCACACAGAGAAAATCATAGAGCAGCATATATTGCATGACCCCCTAACTCTTTATCCAAAATCAATATATGATGTACTTTTTTTTTTTTTTTTTTACATTTTCCAAGAACACAGCATTGCGAGCACATGCAAACTGTACAGGGGGTGATACCAGGCAGGTCGCTGCCCTAAGAGATTATCGCTTGTATTTGGCATCGAGTTTAATGGGTTTGGGTTTAATGCCACGGATTGATCCAGACATGGTGAACATCAGAAGGACAGAAAGGTCAGACAGGCTGGAAGGAGGCCCGTCAGCAGAACTCACTCGTCTGTGTTTTCACAGCAATATGGCACAATGATAAGGTGATCTGCTGACACAGTTGCTGTTTGCTTATCCAACACCTGCGCTTTTGATAATTGGGTAGAAAGAGAAAAAAAAATCCACATTTACATGACGCAGCGTGTATGTGTGCGTGCAGGTGCCAAAGTGCAAGCGAGCACAAAAGCCTTCGTCGCACTTCTCAATGCACAACAAACACTGTGTGGGGTCAGTGCAACATGTGTCAGAGTCCGAGCATTTTTTAGACTGCAAAATATATAATTTTTCAATGAATGCTTGGCATTAATGAACGACAACTATTATAAATAAAAAATAGAATTAGAAGTGAAGATGAACCGTTACATCTTAAGGAAGACAGCAGTACTGTAATGTACCGATTTTAAATGCCTTTCAGGATCCGTTGCACGGATTTCGAAGAGACATCATGTCTGCCTCACAAAACAACATTTTCCAAGAGCGTTAGTCTCGCCTGCAGCCTTGTCAAGGGAAATGCACCATGAAATAACCAGTGTGGATCTTTTTCATCTCTGGTGGTCCATGTTGTTTATAAGCTGTAACCATAATGAGATGTTTTTTTCATAGTTGAGGACTTTGCTGAGGCAAAGGGCCTAGCTTCGGTCACTCTATATTTGGTCTTGGATAAGGAGAAATAATATCTTTCCTAAGCATGCATAGCAGACATAAGTGGAATTCAGAGTCTTATGTAAGGCAGCTTTTTCATATCTGATTTGTCATACTTTGGAAGTGCAGTACTCTCCTATATTTTATTACACAACTGAAAATAGAACCCTGAGGAGGCTATATCTGTTGTTTTAGCTTTTTCCTTCTTCCAGTTCTCTAGGTTAACTTCCTCCCAGAACAGTCAAGAAGCATTTCCTTGCTTAAGATCGCGTTTGTGTCCAGTTGCCAAAAAAAGTAGGCTGTAAGAAAGATGTTTTTTTGTCAGTGCAAGGCATTCATTCAAAGCAGCCCAGACAAAAAAAAAAAGAAAAACGTTTCGGGGGAAGGGAATTCAAATCAATGAGTTCCCTGAAGCCAATGAGAAGCTAGCGTGTGGTGTGGCCAAGCCTGTGTTGCATAACCTCAAAGGCAGACAGAGAATGTCTAGCCTGCAGACTCAACAAGCTTCACACGCAACAGTCCCCAAGTAGAGGGTTTTTGTGTACATACAATATGTGTGTGTGTGTGTGTGTGTGTTTGTGCTCAGGTGTGTATGTTTGGCTTTGTTTGCTTTGATTCCCTGACTGAACTGCACCACAACTTATACCTGCGATAATGTCTTTTACGGTACTATTATTTAGGTCACTGCAATATGAATGGCTCTAACTTAATATTTCTTAGATTATTGTGTTTTTTGGAAGCCATCAAATCAGTTTAATGTTCCTTTAAGTTACATTAAGATGTTTTTTTTTCTGCAGTAAAATCTTCTCAAGTGACAGTGATAATATGAACATTTCAACACCAACGGATCAGAGTCCAAGACAGGAAATAAGAAACCACATTTACAGAGGCCATTTTATTTTTAGTTCAGGTGGTTGCACAGTAACTAAATGAAGTGATGTAACATGTAGAAAATATAACTACAGTGCTTCATGACGTTTATTCGTTATTCCTAGTTGTGCTAGGATTTTATCATGATATTCTATGCTTTTAATACTTTCACTTTTATTTATCTGTTATTTATGTCCGTTTTTTTAATTTTTTTTATTTCGATTCATTGGTTTTATTTTTCTCTTTGTAAAGCACTTTGGTCAACGTTTGTTTCAGAATGTGCTCGAAAGACCTTGTGAACCATGCAGAATGTATGTTTGACTGATTCTGTCACTCAGAGCCTTAAGTGTAGCAACAAATGTAGCTGAGGCAGTCACACATACACACAGCTCCACTTTTCTGCCCTCAAAGACCTTTTGCAGGTAACTGATCCAAGCCCACTTACGGTAAGCACAATTTTTGGGGAACAAAGTTATTACCATGGACTACCTTTATATAGCACTTTTCCAATCTTCTCAATTACTCAAAGTGCTTTACAACACATCAGCATTCACCCATTCACACAGAGTCAGAGGCTACCATACAAGGTGCCACATGCTCAGTGATAACCATCCAGGCACATTCACACACTGTTGGCCATCGGGAGCAATTTGAGGTTCAGTATCTTGCCCAAGGACACTTTGACATGCTGACTGCAGAGGACTGGGATTGAACCACTGACGACCACTCCACCTCCTGAGCCACAGCCTCCATATCTTCAAACTAATGTCTTAGTGGTGGACGCTGTTCCCAGTGCGAGGGTGTCACACCGTGTTCTCGGCCATCATTACGGTTTTCAATTTTCAATTAGCGAAAAGTCCCGCTGTGCGACTCCCATCATGTGGTGCATTTAGTGCGTGAGGAGAAGATTCCACAACTGATTAATATTTTCACATTCAAATGTTGTTGTTTTTTTTACTATATGAATATATATAGATTTTGTTATATTTGTTGACAGCCCTAACAGACAGTGAATCAGCGCTTAAACATATAAAAAAAAAAAGGAAACAAATATTGACATTCATTCAGTCAGTGTGTGAGCTCTTTTCTTGGTCATTTATTGAAGGTGTCAGTGTAAGTGAAAACACTGGTAAGCCGCCAGATGGAATCCAGACTACAGTATGATGCATCATATGGCAATACTCCAGTCCTTTCTACTCTCTGTGGGTCTGAGCTGGCCCTTTCACACAGAAATAGAATGAAGGAAAAAGTCAAGAGGAGCAGAGGAAATGATCGGCCGTGCAGTACAAACAACATATGGACAAATACAATGGCTTGTAATATTCCCCCAAGGAACAGGGAGTGTTCTGTTCCAGGGTGAAACAAGGTCAAGGAAATGTTAATGGTTCCACCTCTCTGTCTTGGTGGCCCACACGTCTGGGGAGATATTTTTTGCATGGATTGCTCAACGTGGCCGTCATTAACAGGAGCAACTATAAAAATAAAAAAAAAAGAATTATGCGGATGTAATTGATTAATTGATGTGCTCAGCTCAAATCCAATAGCAAATAGCAGGCCCATGACTGAGACGTCAGTGCCGGATGATTATGTTTCAATTGCTCGATATTCCTGTTATTTTTTGCTATCTATTAACAATAGGTTCTCACAGTGTCGCTGAGATAAAAATAAACCGAGGAAAGATTTGAAATCCTCCTGGCTTTTCCTGGTGCTGTCTCAGCTGCGGCGTGGGACTCACAAAGCACTATTCAGGTCTGACAGTGCGTTTTCAAGGAGTTTCCTGAGGGAAAGCTATTCTGGCTGACGGACAAGACAAACATGCGCTCTCTCTCGGTCTCTCTCTGCTGCTGCCGCCGCGAGGACTTGTGGGCCTTTAAGTTGGACAGGAAAGATCACCGGCCTATTTCATAATAATTTCCTCTACAGCTGTCAAAGCACGGTCATCCACTGAAGAGTGGGTCAATTCCCTTTTATAATGCAGAGGCAGAGCAGCGAGAGCTCAGGGTCCGGCTGTTTCCCCTGCATCTGTTGAAGACGGAGCCTCCGAGTGCGATACCATCTCTCCTCATAAGATACTGGGATGCTTTGTGAGGCAGTTCTAACGTTCAAAGACATAAAAACAAATCCAATCTCCCTTCACATGCGGTTCGTCGCTTGTATGTGAACAAAATTTAATTTTTTTTTTTATGAACGTCTTCTACATATACTGCACATTTCTGTCCAGATTCATTTACAGTTTGAAACGTACTGTTTCTGAATAAGTAATAAGTAATAAGTCACTGTGAAGTGAAAAGAAATCAGAAATTCTGCACCATGGGATGGTGGGTTTTGTGGCTCACAGTCTCTTTTATTCTCCCTCCACGGATTATTTGAAATTCTTTGGTACCATTAAATAAATAGTCTCGTGTTCGCTTACTTTCCGAGAGTTCGATGAGAAGATTTACACCGCTCTCACCCTGGAAGCAGGGGCAAACAGCTGGCTCTGCCCAAAGGTAACAGACTAAATATTAGAAGGTTATACCTGGTTTATCGGATCCATGAAAAGCAAAGTGTAAAAACGACACGTTGTGATTTTATGGGGGAGGGGGTCCTGTGCCTATTTCTTGGCTGGAAGCAGCGACTTCCAGGAGTTTAGACATTGAGAATTTGATGCACAGTGAGTTACATACCTCAGCTGTAAACGTGTTGAATCCAAACAGGATCGCAGGATAAACTTAAACTAAACTACCCTTCCACTTACAGCTATGTCACGTGACATTCTGTAGCGTTGGATGCACTGACCTGCATTCGTTCACATGTCGCATGTTAACTTTACACTAATCTCTGGGTCAACTGGTTTTGTTTTCAGGTCATGTGGGTCACAGATTAGAGCCTTGGAACATTCCTGCTGACCATCGTTAGGTTAAATGTGTATGAAGGCCGTCGATGCAGGGTGGACTGGGTGAGTGCATTTTTTTGGTATAGCACACATACAGTAGACGGATTAAGGTCATATTTTCATAATTTGCTCTTTTTTTTCTTTTTTTTTTTCTCCTCCATTTTCCCTGCATTAGTTCTTCGCCTCATTGCTCTGGTCACATTTTTTTGTAGTTTAATTTAGAATCGGTGCTTTCCCAGTGTTGTCCCCTCTGACTATAATAATCCATTTACCAGAGCATAAATCAGTTTCTCTCTTCTCCCGCCCGTCTTTATGTGTGAAAACAAGCATTTCTGGATAGTTTACTCATTCTTGACTCTCAACTGATGACGGAAAGTTTAACATATCGTGTCTATGCATCATCCAGCTCGCTGGGTATTCCATACTTAATTCTGTTTTCATCTGTTCTGCAGCCACCATTTTATGTCAATAAATGCATACATATGGGGTATGGATACTGAATATTGTTGCTACAAATTCTACAAACAATGTTTTATGTTGACTTTCAGTGATCGAAATCAAACTTTTACTCTCTGATCAAGTTCCTTTGAGTACAAATGTTGAATATTTCATTAGATGTTCAGCAGATGATATGGATTTGAGCTTCACTGTTGCTGGGGAACACTAATAACACGCTGGCACACGGGAGTTCCTTCTGTGCATAATCTGATCCAAAACTTTAAAAAGGATCAACGTGAAGTTTACTCGGTGTAAGGCGCTCAATGTGCCACTACCACTGCAAATAAGTCCATTTGTAAATAACTGTGAACATTTCCCATGGTGCTTAAGAGTCCTGTCCTGTGCAGCACTTCACCCTAACCCTTCACAAGCACATGCACACACACGTACATATGCAGCATGGATGTGTCCATAGAGGAATTTTAACTCCACACTCATCTGTATTCTGTTGGTTTCACTTAAAGCAGGATAATCACTTTTTCTTTTTCTAACCAAACACCTTGATGGTAGCATATTTCACATTTAAAAGCATGTCCTGGAGACTTCTCCAGTTAATTGACTCTGTTTATATGGCATAACCAATGTCACTATGAAAGGGGGAAACATTCTGCTTTTATTTGGCATATAATGCATGGGGAGTTTTATACCTCCATTTAACTTATTTTGTTGGTTGGGAAGAGAAACACAACAGACGGTAAAAGATGACGCCAGGCCTTTTGGATTTAACTCAAACAACTTCAAAGTTTCAAAGCCCTAAACACATTGACATGCATCCCACTTATATACCTATAAAGCTAGTCAATGAAAACAGCTGCTGAACTGGCAGAAAGCATTTTTAATGGCTCTCGGGTACAACACGTGCACAGTAAAGGGTTTGTCTGAGCTGTGGTGAAAGTGTAATTTCTCATCAACTTTACAGCTCTTTTACTATCCACCATATAACTAATTGCCAAAAATAATTGAGATGCAGAATCCAACCCCAAAAAATCCCCATGAAAACTTCTCTACCGTGATCTACATCGAAGACGCTTATGGGATTTGATGCAAAGTTGTCACGCTAGAGACCAACTGTGTTCATAGTGTGCACATACAGAGCATGTCATCCTTGTTGAACAAAAATGGCCTCTATACCAATGTAGGCGTGCCTTGATAATACCACAGTGGAGGCTCTTGTTCATCGTGGGTCCGACTGCATCACTGTGAGACACTGAGAGTGGCCTGATAATGTCCCATTGCGTCAGCCGGGATGAGTCACTGGCTAACTATGCATGAAACGTAGCTTTGTATGAGCAAACAAATAAACAAACAAAAAGGCAACACATTGAATAAGTAAATGGTTTGCTCTTTCACACGTTATCAACAAAGACGTTTTTTGTTGCAGAAATGCTGCGGGCATGTTAAAAGGTCAGAGAAAGTGAGAGAAAAACAAAAGCGTATTAAGCAGCCTGGATGGCCTGATGCTTAAAGAGCTGACGCTGGATCGAAGCATTGTAGTTCTACATAAACGTACATGTTTACATTGATATGCATTGGCAGTAAGGGTGGAACTGGTGGAACATGACGCTATGATCGTAATTATTATCATTTCAGCCATACAGCAGTTTTATATGTTGTTTCATGCTACTGATCAGTGACATCCAGTGAAGTGTTCTGTACAAACTGCATGCTCTATTAAATGATATTTTTATGCCTCCGCGCGATATCTCCGGAACGCCTTGAGGGAATTTTGTCAAATTTGGCAGAAACGTCGACTTGGACTCAAGGATGAAGTGATTTGATTTTGGGGGTCAAGGACACTGTGACCTCACGAAACACATTTTTCACCATAATTTAAGAATTGATATGCTACTTATGACAATTTCACAAAAAACGGATAAAATGATGGATGTAAACTAAAAACATGACTGGTTGGCGGAGGCATGCAACCACGAGATGGTAATTCCAGTTTCATATAAAATTGCCTATCATGATCATTTGCATTAAATACATAATGCAAACAAGTTAATTTGACTGCAAATAAATGTGCAAGTCCAGAAAAGTGTACTCTAACATACAATTGTGATAAGTTATAAGTATAAATTGGGTACATTTGAAATGTTCCTCTTAAGTGAGGACATGAGTATTTTCCTAAATTGACACAGTTTTAGCAGGTACACTTTCTTGAAAGCCCCAGTGCGGAGAATAACCTCGTTGGATTGTATAATTGCTTCTATTTCTACCCCTGAAGCTGTGAGGATTAGTCAAAAGAACTTTTGAATTGGTTCCCATACTAGTTGGGTGTTTGTCAGAGGCTGGTGGTGTTGGGGTGTTAGTGTTCACCCTTTGGTCTGCGGCCTTTGAAGGAACAACTTACATCACCAACAGCTGTGGACAAGTTTAACCTGCTCAGCACAAAGATGGCTGCCAGATCCAGGACACATGTAATGACAAGTATTCTATTTTGCTTTATTTTTCTCAACAAAAACAAAAGCACACAACAATTTATATACATTTAGAAATCTCAGAATGTAAATAATCCACTTTTCCAGGCTGCAACCCCTGCATCTACAGTTTTTAATATGACCTCAGGTAACACTTCAGCTTGAAGTTCCCATTACGGTAGGGTTGCAAACTTCAGATACTCTAAAACTAATGCGACTAAAACCCAAATAAACACAATATAAAATGCAGAGGTCTTGCTGCGCTCCCTTATTTTCCCTTCGGGGGGCTTCAGGACTCGGAGTGGGGAGAATGAATCAACAACTAGAAAGAAAGAAAGGAGACACCTTGCCTCTGTGGTTTTGCTGATCTTTTCATACGTACGCAGCAGCAGGACAACATGTTATTTTTGGTTCATATTTTTCCAAACAAAATCTTAGCAAAGCAACATACACTGTGCTGTGGGCCATCGTCCCCCACCACAAGGAGTTCAGTCGACACATGTCTACCATTCGTAGCATCTGGTGCCCTGGTGCTGAGGGAAATCCCATAATTGTCAGCGGCGGAGAGCGCCCAACGCTTCCTCCAGGGCTTTGGTGCGTTGATCTAGCGGGGATAAATGTTCTATTAAGAAAGGCAATGATCTGTAATTTAGAAAATGCTATAGGTTCATTTTAAACCTCACTAGTGTTTTGTATGTTGGTGGCCCAAAACAACGGTGACGGGTTAATTGTTTGAAATTTAAGGCCTTTAAACCACCAAAATCATGTACTGTGACACCAGTACAGTAAATTGCACAGTCTTGTTTAACAACCTGCCTCTCTCTCATCATTTTATAAAGTACACCATGTAATGCAGCACGATCCCGCTTAGCTCTGGAGTTATTTCTCAAGTTTTGAATTCCTCCCTTCCTGCAGGGCGTGAAGCATCCACACCTGACACGAAAGCTTTGTTTATACATATATGGCAAATTGGCATCTTAATTACTGTTTTCTGTTGCAGCTTTACGGTAAAAAGTCTTAAAAAAAAGAAAAGAAAAGACGTTTGAGTAAAACAAAACTGAAGCTCACTAATTCACCCATTGCATGCCTTCGCTAAATTTTCGTACACACGTCTGAAATCATGTGGTGGAATGGCAACAGTGCAAATACCAAAAAAAGGGGAAGTTGTTTGCAAATTGTTATTTGTGGATTTTATGGTCACAGAACAGGAGATTCCATGTGAGCTTCGAAAAGCAAAAATGGTGCTACATTTATGTACCGTTGCGGCTCTTTTTCCCACGTACACTGCAGCTTTGTAGATTCCCCTGCAGTGGCACACAGAGGGAAATTGCCCTCCCTGACTGCTTCAAGACCTCACCAGCTATTTAGACAGCTGCACACATCAGCCTGTTCTAAACGATACTCCAGGGTTATAGCAGATTAAATAAATCCAACGTATTTGCATAGCTTATTGCACAACACAGACACCTGATCATGGGCACAGCTTGAGCCATGTTTTATTCATCATAGGTTCATTGTAGTAATGGAGATAATCCACCTGTTTGTTTCAATGAGCCTAAGTGGAATTACTGCCCCGCACAGGCCTTACCGACACACTTTGGACAATAGCCACCAGGCACTGAGTGAGTATCAACTTTGTCCAGCTTTTCTACTGAAAGAAGCCGTGCCAGGACTCCCGGTGACACACATCTGTGCTGAGTTAGATTTCCACAGCTGACCAGGGCGTGACCCACTTCCCACTCTTTTTTATTTCTCCCTCTGTTCAAGGCCTGGGAAAAAAAAAAAAAAAAAGAGCGTTCGATTGAATCATGTCACTGTTAAATACAAGACCTCCGCTCTTCGGTCCATGAGAGAACAAACCGAGCCTTGGAGCCTCAATAAATTCTATTCTGGGATACTTGCCGATTTGCCGTCGTGAACGGTGGAGGAATTTCTTAGTCAGATTTTGTCTGTTGATTATGGGTTTCCCTCTACCAACGTCACCATGGAGATAAAAGCAAGCTGAGACACACAAACACAGTTGGCGACAGAGAGGTGAGAAATGAAAGGAAATGAGAACTCATCCCCGTTAGAGGCAAGTCCTGAAATAGCCCACTGAGGAACGAGTTTTTGTGGTCACACACTAAAACTAGGTGTGGATGAAGGAAAAAACCCAAACACTGGTACATGTTCATCCCAGGAGAATTTCTCTTCTCCCTGGGTGTGTTTCATCAACAACTGGGCTCTATTTTACGTCACCCCCTCTCCTTGCAAGTGCAGACAGACGCACAGAGTGGAGTAAACCACGGATCCACTTCAAGTGCTCTCCTGGGATGATCTGCTCTACAGACGGCTTCGTATTACCAAACAGGAAGAGCGATGAGCTCATTTCTAAATGTAAACCAAGAGCTTGAGTCAAATCTAGCGTTGGGGGTAGTTGGGTGCTTTTACGCACATACAGTCACTCAGAAACCCCACATATATCCTGATACAGTACACTCATAGAGACACGTACAGACACAAGCTCTGAATGGCACTTCCTAAGTCGTCTGACATGAAAGTAATTGGTCGATGTCAAGCGCAGAGCCATATTATGAATGACATTAAAGCATGAAATTGTATCGACTACAAGATTTGTCAGCATTCCAACATTATCTGTTCACATGCAGGTACATGAATACAATTACTGCAAGACTATGAAGAGTCGAGATTTTGCCCGCAAGTCAGTTTAATGGAGCACACGCTGTAACTCACAAACACAGAAAGAATCCGAACATGACAAAGATCACAAGGCCCCAAAATAGGATGTTATTTAAAGCTCACACGTCCAAGCACACTGAGACGCTTGTATGCAAACACAAGGAGAAATCTACAAACCTTTTGAGACGTACATGCATGTGTATCATGTGCACCACCACCACTATTGCTGAGCATCAATATTATCACGCATTTATGCTCTAGTAACTTAATCTACATGCAAAATGGTTTATCAGCAATCAAAGTAGGACAGTGATGAAGTTTACTCAATGTAATCTTAACTATGACTGTTTTTTTTCCCCCAGACACAGCTGTTGGTTGTTTCTGATTGCAGTTACCAAAACAATGTATGGGATTGCCCCACATGCTAAAGCTATTAGTAACATGAAGCTTCACATAACTCAGCTTACATAATACAATGGCTCCAAAACAATGCCAACACTTCAGAGTATGTATTCTGACATACATATATGTATGTATGTATGAATTCCTCTGTAAGTAAAATGAAGAAGGGCACTTTTAAAATACATTTTATATAACACTTCCCTTCAAAACCAAAGGCTTTTCATGTTAGAAATAATTTAAGATATATATCTCCTTCTGTCAGTTGCTATCAGGTACCAGTGTGTATGTGTCTGCTCCTGATAAGGATTAGTCAGCGATTATGCACAGCGCTATACCGTTTCCTTCCCTCGTGCATCACCCTATACGAGTTGTCACATTACCTTACTTTAGCAGAATGTGAACAGACAACCTTAAATGATGCAAAAAGGTTTTTTTTTCTTCTTCTCCAAAACCAAACAAAAAACACCTTCTCCAGTTAGATGAGCATAAACACGTGTGACTGCTGCTTGGCATACCATTAGTTATGCAACAGACACACTTGTCAAAGTGCATGGCCTTGAGCAGGGGTTTGCCTGTGTGTGGCGTGTCTGACTGCAAACAGATGGGAATGTAAACACAATGGTAATGTCTAGCACTAAACACACAACAGGATTACTGTGGCTGGCTTGAGAAAAATACAGGGTTTGCCGTTTCAGTCCCTTTTAGTGTTGGAGGAATAGATGGTTGATTAGGTAATGACAACCACACAAGCAGAGAAGCAGTTAGCCTCATAGCCTGCAGTGACTGAGGCGGCTCACATGCATGTCTGCTTGCGCAAATCCCTCATTCACACTCGCACAACATAACTCCGTTGCTCATTTCACTTACATTGACAATTTTTTTTCTAGGCCTCGACGTTTCCTTTCGTACATACAGTACTCGCAATGGGGCAACTGCAGAGGACTAAAGTAAGGATTGACACGTTTGCTCTGTGGTGTATGACAGAATCAAACCATGCCAAGACGTAGTCAAGTAGGAAGACAGATTTAAATTAAATATGACATGCAAATGCAAACATACATGCAGCAGATACAAGGTTGTGTAAGACTAAGTTAATACTGGAGGGAAATCTCAGAAAATGTTTTCTTCTGCAATACTTTCTAGTTGTGGTTTACTACATATCGCAAGCTCTTTCTTTCTCACTATACAGCAACTTATGTAAACTAGCAGATTGGCCTACATTGTGTCCCACCAGAGCAGCCCGCAGTCTGCAAACACTCTAATGAGTGTGACAGTGTAACATATAACATGGACACACTGTAGCACACCGTGATTGCACCGGTGTCATACTGTAGGTGTGACGACGCAGCATGTGGCTTTCACCTCTACAGCAGTAGTAACACAGTGTGACAAGTTGACCTATGTGTTTAAGAGCCCGTTTCCTGATCCTGTCTAATTTTGTTTCAAGTGTTCTCAGTGCCGGGTTGCTGCAAGTAGCATGTTGTCAAACAGAACTGTTTACTCTGTACATTGGTGGATGACATTTACCAGTGTGTTGTGTTTGGTGGTCTTTCACGAGCTGCTATTCCTGCGTTATTATTAAGGTTTCATAAATGACTTATTACAACACTGAGGTACAGTGTATTGTTGAAACCTGTCTGATTGTTTGCCATTTGTCAGTAATTAAGTCAACTGAAAGTTAGATGCAAGTTACGCAGTCAAGCAAGATTATTCATTCCATGATGAAATCCTACAGTGAAGCAGTTTTCGCGTATGAACTCTGTATAATATCTGGAGAATCAGGTCCGCACATTGTCCAGAATTTCCCACGTGTAGCACACGACAGGAGAATGTCTGTGTCAGAAGCGGAAACACTCTGTTTGGTAAGGTGAGGGGTGGCGCTTGGGTAGAGACGCGGATTCAGTCACGTAGCCGACTAGTAATTTGGTCATAAACCGAGTCTCTGCTGCTCCTTGAAATTCGATGCTGGTGTCGGCCCTAACATACCGTAAGTTCTCAAATCTCAATGTCTCTCCAGTTAGACATTTTCATTGCCGTCTTCATCACCCTTGGATGTTTGTTTCCTTCCGGTGTCATCAATATGCTCACCAAGAATTCCCCCCCGTAAAATGAGCGACTCTATTCACAAATGAGCTCAGTCGGACATCACACGGACTTTGTACTAGGGAGATGGCAGGGTATAGTCTGTTTGATGTCCAGTCTAAATGTTTCGGACATTTGTGTTCTCACATAAAGCTCCTCCGGGTAATATATAGATAATTTCAGGGTTGCAGTGCATGTGTGAAAAGGACTTATGTAAGTCATCAGGCGTCATACATCAAAGAGACCGCAGAATTTACATGCAACCACGAGACGTAATTACAGCTCGTCACTATGGTAACTTTAGCTAGATATCATGGCAGAAAATGTGATGAAGACAGTAATACAAAGATTAGTGCATCATGTCATCATCTCTACTGTCTATCAAGAGTCTGTAGGCAGGGAAGAAAAGGCGAGTCACTCTCTGTATGAGTCACACAGCATGTGTTGTACTCTTTCTCTATGCCTAGTTACCGATACCAACAAAAACAGAACCACGCTGCTCCATGGCAACTGTGTGTGTCCAGGGTGGTGTGAGTTTACATAGGAAATGTAAGATACCGTTGTCTCTGAGAAAGAATAGGAGACGCACAACCTCCAAGAAATAAGCTCCGTTACTGTGAAATGTGACTGGAGCATCCGCTTATCATATCTGCTCTGCATCCTGAGACTGAATCCTCAGTGCTCTCATTCTCACACTTTTCTCACTCCCACAACTCCACCCCTCTTCAACTCAACACTCCGCCTTGTCTTTTTCCACCCGCCCGCTTTTCTAGTATGTTCTTGAATTCCCCACTCCTCCTGGAGGATGCCTTAAACAGAAGGTTACCTTCATCAGCTGTCTAAGATGTTGTTGTCATTTCCCTCCATGTGAGAAGGTCAAATCCTCTGTGTGGCTTTTCTATTTATTACAATAGATTAGGACCTCCTTTCATCCTTTCCTTAGCACACCGTGCTACCATGAGGGAAGAGATGAAAGACAATTAAGGGGAATCAAGGGATTTCCCGAGGGCTCTTGCTCCTAGATATCTGGGATGCCTGGCAATATTCATTACATAGGCACGTGTGTCTGGTTTAACAGAGACGGGTTTGACCTAGAAGACCGAAAGACAGAAAAATCGTCCCCAGAGAGGTTATATGCCTTGTTATTGCAGAAACGTTGTTGTTGTATAGTAGTTTTTTTTATCATTTTCTCTGTTATTAGTTGCCTGGTTTCTCAGTGTTCAGCTCCGTTTGTCTGTTCGTTTGTATGTCTGTCAGCAGGATTACGGAAAAACACCACTGGTTTCGTGAAACTGGGTGAAAAGCGTGAAGCAGGGTGCGAGTGAAGAACCCATTGCATTTTGGAGTGGATCCAAATCACAGGGCAGACGCACAGATTATGTTGCCCTTTTTGGTAACATTGCGACAGCGTTCTGCATCGTCTCGCCTGCCACATCATGTAAAAACACATTCCGCTGATTGTAATGTGATCCAGTATGTTTTGGTGTCAATCGTGTGGGCCACAAAGAGAAACACAGAAAGAGAGAGAAAGAGAAACCAGGATAAGATCCTTCCGTGTTGAAAATCACAGGCCCATCCTGCTGAGCGAGACAACTTTTGTTTAACAAGCCTCCTCCTTTCTGAAGACTGAAGTACCAGAGGAAACATCTCCAAACCCTTTAACCCAAGAAAAGAGTTGGAAAGTAGATGATGTCAACCCCGGGAGCTCAGCAGATTTTTATCTGCTTCCTGTTTACCTTCATCTGCGTCTGTCAGCGGGGAGCGCTTGGAAACACCAGCTCCCTGGAAGAGGCAGGGCACAGCGGCGAATGTCAACAGCAGGACCCATTGTCACCAGACCCCTTACCAGGCCTTATAAGGACAGACCCCTGTTGGCTCCCACCTCTGAGCGAAAGCAGAGGGAGGAGACACAGCAGAGGGCTGGAGGGGACAAAATAGAAACAGAAAGGCTAATGATGAAATAGTTAAAGAATGACAGGACAAAAGTAAGATTAACATAATGGGGGGAAAAACAACAACATGGACTGTAGACTGGGGAACCCCCCCTGGTCTGAGTCACAATCAGGAAGAGAGCCAGACCCAGACAGCCTCTCCACCTCAAATCCTCCCCAGCCCCCCTCCCCTCCACTCTTAAAACGGTGAGGCCTGTCTGGTCTATAAAACGTCAAGTGGAAACTGCCCCTTGTTTCTGGAAGACACACACACACACACACACACACACACAACTGAGTGAGCAGCTACTTTTAAATATGAATTGCATCTGTTCGATTTGAGAGGAGTCGTTTCACTTTCTGTGTGAACAGGAGTTGTTGCATGTTTCAGATATTTCCCCCTGTTGCATTATGTGTTTTTTTTTTTCTTTCCTTGTTCTTGGCATTGTTGTTATGTGGCTTCCATGGTGACAGTTAATGGTTACAAACAATGATGTACAAACAGTACTTTGGTAGCGTGGTGTGACTATCTGGTAACCGCAATCATCAGAATATATATATATTTTTTACTTACTTTGCAGGAAACGTAGTGTGTTACTAAGGCAACAAAGTTCCTCTTTTAATCATTGACTGTGTCGGTGAAATAGTACACAGCATCACCATGATATCATCACTTTCACAGCCCTTCCCTTCTTTAACCCATTGGCCATATTGGGTAGAGTAAAAAGAATCCGTACAAAACGATTGGCTGACGAACTTGTCATGCCACCCTGCCGTCACAATGGTATGCTCACACATCAGTTTCTAAAGTGGCCACATTACGTCACATAACCCTTCTATATTTGGTGTTAACATAAACACTGCTGGTTGTCAATGATTCTCTTGATGCAGAGGTGGCGTTACAAGACTTTCATTCATCTATTCGCCCTCCTACTCCACCCCTCACGACTCAAATGACCCATTTCATCGTCACTGGCGGTGCAGGGGTTCAAGGCGAGTCGGTCAAGCCAAACACGCTGAGAGGATGTTAGTTAATAAACCGTTGCTTCAACTTTGCTGCGCTGAGGAATACTCCTCCATGTTTGGTTTTAGACTCATAAATAAATGAGTGTTCCCAGCTATAGCAAGAAAACCACAAAAATGTAATTTTTACAATATGCATTTGTTTGCTCTTAATGAGTGATGTGACATGTTACGTCACACATGGCTCTTTCAGCAAAACAGTTGTTTGTATTAATAAAAGAACAACTTTTAAAACTTTGACAATGGAAAATATTAGAGTAAGGTTAACCACCGGCATTTTAGGCCAAAACCAAATGGGCACAGGAAGTATTTAGTTTTTTCCATTTCTCGTTTTCAACTACAGCCCTGTTAATAGTTGTTTTCCTTGAGGGAGGCACCTATTAATAGTGTACCAAGAGGGTTAGGGGGGCCCCATAATTTCTTTCCAGCGATGACCTCACCCCGACAAATATGGCTCTTTCCTGGCCTCAACCTCAACTTTTCCCCACTATCTGAGTCAGCCAGTTCTCAGATTCATGTGCTTCTATTTTAGGGATTGAATTTCCATCATTCCACCGGTAGGCAGACATGTATATAATCATGCTTTTTATTTTATTTTTATATGGAAAAGGAAACGACTGAACGCGAAGCATGATGGTTTTGAGTGCTCCAATTGGACAAAAGCAGAGTCAGCGAGTCAGAGATCTGATGCTATGGCACCAGGATTAACTGCTACTAAGATGTTATAAGTCACACCAGGTTGGCGGCTTGGACTCTAGTCGCCTACTGTCGTGTGCCAGGGCGCTTAAGAGACAAGCCATGAGAATTGTGAATCCTGACACGCTGTAAATCCAGGTGTCTGAAAATGGAGTTTAAGGATTCATTAAAGCCACCGTGAGCACACATAGAAGCACAGACACACAGTTAGCCAGCACAGTTACTTTAGAGGATCATTTTTAGAGTTTTAGGTATGTAACTGTACATTATGTGCAACACATACAATTTCAAAGTCAGTCAGTTTTTTTCTGAAGTTTCGAAAAAGAAATTGATTCTTGTCTTGTCAGGCAGCGAAACATGACCCAGTGCTTTAATTTCCAAATGCTCCTATTTCTCCATTTTGACTTGATTTAACCAGATGACCAGCGTCTCTCTCTATGAAGCCGCTCCAGCGTTCCTGCCTGACATGATAACCTGGCAGGTGAAATGTCCGGCCCGTGGCAGATGGTTGCTAGCAGCCAAAACAAACGCTGGACCAGTCCCAATCCCA
>CALSCE010009297.1:4994514-5083890 GCA_943593645.1 Bovichtus variegatus
TCTGGAGTTACTGCACAATATACTGTAAATCTCATACAGCACTGTGACGGCTGGTCAAGAGAACTACAGGACATTTAAGGACACATTCTCATATCCAAATCTGCTGCTCCAACACACAACTCTAAACATTTTTGATGATTTAGTAATAGAGTCAAACTGTAGCCAACACAAGATATTGTTGTTTACAGTAATACTATCCTAATGGGACTGAAATCTGCAGAGACGAAACACATGTTCTTTGTAACAGGGAACAATAAGTGAGCCCTGCCCTCTCACTTCCTGGAACAGCCCAGACTTATTGATAGCATTACAAATATCAGGCAGCTACAACACACACGCTATATTACGGAGGGGTATGATGGGGAACAAGCACAGTTGAAATGTAAACTGCGGTACGCATATGAAAATCATTCTTATTCGAAACTAGAATAATGGCAACCATAGAAAAGGCTTAACAGCATGCATCGCCAACATTCACACCAGATGACAAGGTGTGAAAGACGTGAAGCATCTACATAGTCATCACGGATCAGCATGCATCCCAACAATGTAAAAGCGAAGAAGTTGAAATGATGTGTCGAACCTACACGAAAGCCAAAATGTCCCAGAAATGTCATTTTCTGTTTGACCAAAAAGTGATAAAGTATGATTTTATACTGGACTATCAATCTTCCACCATGTAGCTCAAAATATATTGTTTGCTGTAGTCAATGTTTACAGCCAAGCAGCCGTCACTGGAGGAAAATGCAAAGGTTTCTAACTGTGTTTGACGCACCGCATTCCCAGCCAGGCCCTGGGGAGCTGAGCTGGTACAGTGAGCAATATTCCTGCTGATCAGATTAGAAGCACCATGCTGCTGCGTGCATGTAGGTGTGCGTGTGTATGTGCCTGTGACACAGGAAGGAGTTGTTTCCAATGCAATGTCCAAGCCTTTTCCTGCCGACACTGGCGTACTGGCAGAGACGACACCTAATTTCCTGTCCTCAGGGATGGGTGATCGGATACCCGGGGGCAGGATGGTAACACCCGCCAGAGGTTTACTGGCAGGCGTGGAAACATAGGCCCCCTTTTTTCTCACTTCCCTGTGAGGTGCTCGCTTAGGACCGATGCATAATATGCTGTAAAAGGGATGAAGCATGATGATGTGACGGAATAGGAAAATGTGATGGAAGAGGTGGACGTGAAGAACCTCTTCCACCACTGAGATATTATCTGTACTTCAGGAAACCACTTATACTTCAAGGGTTTACCAAAAATAAAAGTTTGTTTCATGGTAATTTGTCACGAGTGTAAGTGATATCATAGCATGAAATATAATTATTGTTGCTTGGGTTACAGCAAAGGTTTCTGCGGTCATTCACGTCTCAGCGCAGGTTGCTGTGCGGTACTCGGTACACGTGCGTACCCATGAAATTGTACACACACATGTTTGACTGCACATGGACATTCCTGAATGCTACATCAACCCTACCAGGACATTCAAGTCCTGCCTAAATAGACAGTCTCCCGCCTCTAAACCCTTATTAACTCCTACCAGCGTACGGATTAAGTCCTGGGATCCAGACAGCTAACAACCCTGTATGTGTCTGGTACAAGCTGCTCACCCATTCACAATGCTTTATGACTGGCTATAACTCACAGCCTCCTTCCACCACCACCCGCAGAGGGACATTTGCAAAACAAGTGCTTAGTTGAAGGGGACAGAAGTGGATAAGGAGGGTGGTCAGGGGTGTATTTCAAAGATTAGTGGAAGATGGGGAAGGAGGAGGGGATAAGAAGGACATTTTGACTGATGTGGGCCTTTGAAAGCTGATGCCGCACTTACTGCGCACCCAGAATGGTTAACTTATTTAAAGGTTAGCGTGGCTCTTAAAGGTTCTATATATGGCATTCGGAGCAGTAATATGGCAGCAAACAACTATTTGCTATGTAAAGATATAGTGGAGTAATGGCGTCCTGAGCACAGGGTCAAGTCACAACTGCCTCTGTGTGTGCTGTGATCCAAGCTTCTCTCTCTCTTTTTGTTTTGGGAGCCGGGCAGGCCACGCGTGCATGCGAGTCCCTGCTGGCTGCTGAGTATATTAGCAACTGATATGTCAGTGTAACTCGAAATAATTTTTCCTTAGATCAAAGAGGGCGAGAGGCATTAAAGCGTTATGTGCTGGGTTTTTTCCGTGCACAGAGGCATCAGCCAATCCACATGGAGTAGACACTCCTGCAGAGTCAGTGGTCTAACTTTTCAGAACATTTAACTAAAAACACTCTTGGGGACCTGAATCAGAAATATTGCCTAAGATTTTACTATGCTTGCAATGCGACCTTTTGCTGCAGGGAATAGGGGGATAAATTGCCGAATCTGCTTCAAGACTGTGGTGCTGGCCTACCTACCGTGCTGGGAATGGATCAGGCCCTTCCTACATCCGGGACATGGTCAAACCACACAGCCCAGCTCGCTCACTTCGCTCGGCATCGGCCAATCGACCCAGATCCCCCTCAAATAAAACCCGTCTGTTTTCTATCCTGGCCCCAAAATGGTGGAACGAGCTCCACATTGATGTCAGGTCAGCAGAAAGTGTCCACACCTTCCGTCGCAGACTGAAAACCCACCTGTTTCGACTGGACCTCAGCCAATAAAAAAATAAATAAATTGTTCTTTGTATGTTGCACTTACATTGGTTTGGCTTATTTGAAGCTATTGTTCTGCACTTGCATGATTCCACCTATGTGAAGCTAATGTACTTGCATGATTCTTGCTGTTCGGAGTTGTATCCTCATGATTGTTTGGACTTATTTTAAGTCGCTTTGGACAAAAGCGTCAGCTAAGTGAACTGCAATGTAATGTAATGTAATACATAATACTGGGAATAAAACAGAGGTATGAGTTGAATAGATATACATACCAAAAACTTTAGGATAATGTATAAACATACCGTAAGTCACTTTTTTCCCCTCTATGTTTTCTCATTTTCTCTGAAATAATGTGCCAAGTCAATGTTATTGACACAATGTAAGTTGCATTGTAACTTTCAAGAAGACAACTATTTTGCAACCGATTTCAGGGTGTGGGAAAATACTTTAGAGACTAGCTTGCACAACTGTGTGCTGACATTCCAGTGAACAGAGGCAGAACGATTGCCTTATGTAGGTCTCATTTATTTTCAACCTGAATTGAGTTCAAATGAATAAATACCTATTTTAGAGGTCAAGTGAGTTTAATCGAAGGACACTGGTGCATTCCTCTAGCAAGTAGGCCAGATTCACTTGTGGCTCCTTCCCAAAGGCAGACATGACATATTACAGAGATTTCACATAGAAATGTAGTGGATTAAATGTTTGACAGACATTCATTGTTCCTGTTCACCGTATGCTGACTGGAGCACAAACCCTGAAACACAGTATGAAACCAATAATGAGTCCAATGCATAGCAACAGAGGAATATAGGCTAATGTAAACCTGGCCTGAAGTGATTAGGGAAATAGCTGTAAACCAAGAGTAACCTTCTTCACATACCAACCGACAGCCCTGAGAACTGGTGTACTCATTAATCTGATCCATTATGGGAGTAACCATTTAAGGCATGCGCTGTTATACACACAACTTTGTGTATGAGTGTTTTGCATCAAAGCTTTTCATACTATATATCTCAGAGGTTATCTTACAAGTAATGCACGCAGGACATGGATGCATAGGTTCATCTACTGTGCCCATAACAACACAAACTCACACATCTGGTTTTATGACGCTGTAATGTAAACACATTACACACCTAACCTCTTCAGCAGGTCCGTCCTGCTAACAGCAGGTAGATTAGGGACTAATGTTTGTCCCACCGCACGACATGTTGTAACCTTGTTGCCGGTTTGCCGAAGTTATACAACGTCCCCTAGACAGGTGAAAAAGCAAATGACCAATTAATAGTGTCTCCCTGGAGAGCGACAACACAGCCGCTGCGAGGACAGTCACAGCCAGTCAAGACCAGTGCAGCTGCAGGTGAGGACACGGTTTGTTTGTGTGTGAAGCGTGTGTTTTTGGAGTTGCAGATTCCAGAGCTTGGGCGTGCACACTCAACTCAGAACATTGTGAAGTGTACAAAAATGCACGGCCAGCTAGGGCTCACAAGACGCAACAAATCATTTCAAACCAGATGCAGAATGCAGTGCATACATGTTTGATTACCAAAGATAACTTACATATTTAATATTTTCGGACTCTGTCAACGGCAAACCAACCAATCAATAAAGCATAAGTGATTGTAACTTATACAGAAAATCCAAGAAAGGCTAATGATAAAGTTCAATCTTGCCTTCTTTTCCTCTTGGTTTTGGGATAAAGTGAGTCAACCATCAACATCGATCAATTACACTTTTTTGATCACTTAAAAGCTAGAATTTAGGCTTTTTGTCGAGCCATTAAAAACTATGCTTAAGTCACTGGATTCAATGAAGATGTAGAAAGAGAAAAACACATACTCTCATACACATAAACTCCCAGTACCACACAGGCCACACAATCTATTATATCCTGAATATTTTTCATTCTGCCAATGCCAATCGCTTGAATGAAGTGTACTGTATGTGCATATGCGATCCTGTGTGACTGCTCTTTCGTGCGGCACACCTCATCTGCCATCCAAGATGAGATCACGGCAGGGCGAGCCGCCGCCCCGCGCAGGCAGTGGCGATCCTGAGGTGACATTTAAAATTCAGGTTATGGCAAAAGAGCCTCTGCGTGTAGGTTTGGGCTGAGAGCAGGTTGTGTAATATCACACGAAACACGTGCAGATGTCTTCCTATCTGTGAGCAACGTGTTTGTAAACGCTTTGCTGTCTGTGAGTGTGTGTGTGGGGGGGGGGGGGGGGGGGGGGGGGGGGGGGTGCACTGTGTGCCGCTGTAGCATGATGCCCCAGCATAAGGTTACAAAACAATTGAGCAAGCAGTTATCTGCCCTTTGATTGTGGTCGCCTTTAACACGAACTACTGAGAGGAGAAAGTAAATCTCGTGTCACCTGGTAAGTTCATTTCAGGCACGTTATGAAACACTCAGTATACACTTAGAAACACTTAGTTTTTCATTAAAGTCGTGCAAGATGTCAGCCAAATAGGTTAAGATGTTGCCAGTATTCATGCGGCAAAATGAAAGAGCTAACTCATAATCCTTTCTATAATAATCAAACCTTTTTTTAACGTTGAGTCTGTGCTGTTTTATATTTCTGTTACACAAAACACAGAGTGTGTTTTTTGAACAGGAGGCCAACTGCCTGACAAATTAAACCCTTTCCACTTTCCCAATGGTTGCTCTGGCACAAAGGCAGGGATTACACAGTTATACAACAGCAGACAACTAAGGTTTCATGCAGAAGTCTAAATTGGGCTCTTGGGGATTCAGGACTGTGGAGTGATAGTAAATGAGAGAGATCTCATACTCGTTGTAATCTGCAGGGAGAAGACAAATCAAAGGAGGAACCTTTTGATCCGAGGAGGTTGCTTTAGGGCTCGTGTTTCTGGTCGAAGTCAAGTGGTTCATTTCTGTGTTAACCCACAAAAAAAAAAAAAAAAAATTTTTTATTATTTATTGAGTTTTTTTTTTATTTCAATTTTTTTAGTTTTTTTTTGCATTCAACCAAAAGTATTGCACATGTTAACTTGGGACTTCTGATAGCAATACACCGGGGGAAGAAGGCTAAACAAACATCAAACTAAAAGTGTCTGTTATCTGAAGTCGTATATACATACAGTAACTTGAAATTCATACATCAGTTTGTCCTTAAATGTTTTTCCACTGTGTCATAAATCATCCGTTTCTTCCATTTACTAACAAAGACATTTTCTGTCGTTCTAAATCGGCAGGTCATATTTTCCATTGTATAAACCTGTCATATAATACACATTCTTTGCTGTATTACAGGCAGCACGTATACAATACAAGCACAGTCACACACACATACATTAACATAATAACAGGTATAAAGTAAGAATTCACCCCCCCCCCCCCACAGTAATTTATGATTTCCATGTAATGCAGCTGCCTCCTCTTACAAAATAACACCACCTTCCGTCCGTCAATCAAATATGTCACCGCATGTTACACATTGACACAATAATGCAGATTTGATGTAAAAAAGTGTTTTTCATAAAACGTGTTCTTGAGTTGTGAATACACACGTTGCCCTCTTTTCCTACTCTTTTTTTATGAATTTCAAAATAGTGATGAGGAAAAAAAAAGAAAGAAACCCCCACTACTTCTAGATTTCTTACTACAAAGTGGTAACAAATGGCAAGATCCCAGGCATTAGCGATACCGCTCAATGACGCACATACTCAACCTGTTATTCAGATGCAGCCCAGGCGTGCTTGTGAGTACAAGAATACCTCCTCTGGCTTTTATACCTCTGCGATATGCAGAAGTGGCCCATGTGACATCTAGTCGACGCTGAGGTAACTTTTCTGTGACCACAAACTTCCTTTATCTGTGACAGCAATCGAGAACAGTGCCAAAACGACCCCAGCCCAAGGGCCCAACCTTAGGGTGGCTCTGCTTCCTGTGATGAAAATATCTCGTGTGAAAGATAACCTAACTGTAAGGAACCGAGTAATGAAGAACATTGAAAAAGATTATCGGGGAAAGCAACCTTGAGCAACCGATACGGTAGGAGAAGAAAAAAAAACGATCGGGACTAACTTTCTGATAATAAAACAATGTATTTCATTGAATAATACAACACATATTTGATGTCCTGGATTTAGTTTTAGCCTCTAAATCATGTCTCAGTGTTGTTCAAAGACAAGAGAAAATGCCTATCCCAGCACGCACTTGGTAGAGGTCACCGGTCCATCACGGGATTCACACAGTCAGACAATCTCGAACACTTTGGCCAGTTCAGGGACTCCAGTAAAACTGAAACTGCATGTATTCGTTGTTGTAATGTATATAATGCTGGAATTCAAAATGTAAAGATAAAGATAATGTTGTCTTATGTACATGTGTGTGTGCTTTTTGGGCTACATTTAGTATAGCACATTTGCTATACAACCCTTGTAGGAACTACACATGAGAAAGACCTCTGCAAAAATCGTTGTGATCTATCCTGTTCCAATAAGCCCGCCACTCATCACTCCCTTAAGTCTCATAAGCGTAAAACACATTCACCTACAGTAACTGGAATTGTGTGTGATCTTAGCCAATGTGGTATAAGTCACATGACATCCCAAGAAGACTGCTAAACTGAAACCGAATCCATGGGGTTTTCCAGTGGCAATTTACTGAACGCACCTCTGAGGTCTTCTGTGTACACTTCTTTCACGGAACAGGCTTTAGCCTCGTAGTACTCTGTTCGGCTTTAACTGAAATTGTTTCCTTCAAGCAGTTTGGCACCTTCAAACTCCTAGCAGGGGCTGATTTTTTCTGCCAGAGAGAGGAGTCTCTTATGGGAACACTAAAAGCCAAACAAATCAAAAGAGATTGGGCAAGATTACCGTCCCAAAAAAGCAGCTTTATATGGGAGCTGTAAAATCACTGCCTGGCAGTATTTGCTTGTGTGCAAGTTAAAGAGCTCCTGGCAGCTGGTGTTAAGTTGTTGTGAAGATACCGGCCAAGTTTCTACATGAGCTGTAACATTATTGATCAATCTGGAAACGGGGAGAGCGGGAGTACCTGCACACATGCGCTGGTAAAATAAGCACACAATGCTCATCTTCAAGCATGCATATTCTTCCTCTATCGTCTCGTTGGTCTCCATTCTCCCAGAACTCCATGCTGCTGTCACCCAGATGATGGACAACAAATGTTCAGCGGTCAGCTCGACCCCGACAGGACTGTCAGAGACATACAGCAGATGCAGTAATTTGGCTCCCATTACACTTGTCAGGATGTGGGAAGGAGACTGTGGTGATTGCATGCTGGCAAAAGTCCGTTTGGCTGCCACACTGAGGACATAAGTTACTAAAATGTCACAGCTTTCTAACACCACGGCCATGTCATCATCAAAAAAAAAAGCCTACAGTTGCTTTCCCAACCGTTTTACATCCAGGAAAAAGCTCAACTCAGGATGCGTGTATTTGCCAGCGACACTTTGCTTCGCATTCATCCAGTTCCACAAATACACACCTGGGACATTTATGGCTGGATTTCTGCTGTTGGCCACGGATGAGAAACATACTTGTCACTGGCACTGATGGACGCTTGTTCTACTTACAGGCACACGTTGTCAATAAAAAGGACACATAGTAGTATTCTGCTTTCATCTACTTTGCAAAATCATTGTATCAGCCAGGAAGTAGAATGTAAACCTTCGACAGGATACACCAATAAACAGCTGATGCAACGCCACTACTGAGACACAGGTAGTGCAGGTAGTATTAGTGGGCCCTCTAGAGGCTCAAGGCTCCTTTTGCACCGCAGCCAACAGCTACACCTTAAGCTGGACGCTGCAGCACCAGCCCAATAGTTATGAGTTATGGTGTTTGTTCAAGGCCCCACTTCTCCAACCTTTATCCTTCAATCCTGAACCCAAGGCACTGCTAATTTCCTGCCATAACCGCCGCAAGAGTAGTTGACCGCATTCATCTAGTATCCCAGGTGTAAAACAGTCCCTGATTGAACAAAACAGCAGAACCTTGAACCTTCACAAACCTCAATTGAAATCCACCGCTTTGATTGTGCTCATGCCACAGTGCAGGATAATTACAGACGGACGCATTTTGCTAAATAACGTCTAATGTCTACCAGTTATACATGTCACTTTCTAGATGCTTAGTTGTCCTTTCCTGCAGAGCGATGAGTGAGGAATCTTGTAATGGTGAGCCCCCTAGAGGTAGATATCTTAAATGCATCCTGGCTCATGTCCAGAGGGTGTATCTGTCACCTGAGGACACAACCAACATGCCTGAGCTCTCAAATGTGACACGCAGAACAAAAAGCCAGACATGCTAAATGCATTCCTCTGAGAATTAAGTGCTTAAGTGTGTGTTATATGTCAAATGTAAGCGCATCAGTTGCCTTATTAGACTGTATTAGCCATCACAGTATCCTGCAATAACTTTTTCTTGTCCTCAGATTTGCATCTGTACATGATACACAGACCATGTTTTCTTCTTTCTTGCATGTGCTCCTGACTAGCATTTTGGGCCTAAATAAGATGAGAGTCTCACCTCAAAAGCGCTTAAGGTAACAAAGTGTAGTAGAAAAAAGTAAGAAGACCAACTCATGATCCATTTTCTAACAAAGCATGTTGCACTGCAACACACACTTTTAATGTTCCTTCCTCTTTCTGTGCTACAGTAGAATCCATAGCTACACGTGATTTAATCTCCTGACTACATACCATGAGAAATTATTCTACTTCTTCTGATTGTTTCACAGATCACATGCACCTTCTCTTTTTTTTTTTTTACTCATGCCTATTAAACCTGCTGAGTAGGAAAACAGCATGACCTTGCCTGTCCCGAGCACATTGTGTCTCCCTTTTGCGGACTGGCACGATGCCCAGACGGCTGCTGCTTGCGTGCCACTACTGTTTGGGTAGATTTGCATCTGGGCTCTAGAGAAAACTGGGATGATTCACCAGTCACTGCGAGCGTGCGTGCGTGCGTGTGTGTGTGTGTGCGTGTCTGTTCTTAGCTGAGTGTGCTGTCTCACTGAAGTCTGTCTGCTCTCTCTACCTTACTCTCACTCCTCAGTGGAACTATTTCTGTATTATTCTCCCAAGGGCAATAAACAATAAAATAGAGGAGAAAAGAATTACTCCCAACCACTGATTATAGCAACTTAAAGTGTGTGTGTGTGTGTGTGTGTGTGTGTGTGAGACTTTACAGTAAGACACAGAGACAGTACAGTGAGAAGGAGAGTACACGGGAAGGCTGGATGATGACAATAGCGTGGACATCCGCAAGAACAAAAAATAACACCTAGACACTTTGGGTGAGGCAAGCTGCCCATTTTGCCACACACTTGGGACGTGGGGGTTTTTCTTGCCAAATCCATACACTTTAATAATGTGAGAGCCCACCGGGGATACCGCCCCAAACACCTGCAGAAACACTCCCATTCATCATCATGGCGATTACATGTCAAGGCCTTTTATGTAAAGTCTGTGCAGTGCCAGTGGATGAATGAAGAAGTTGGCCATAGTGGGACGTGTTATTGTCCCCAAAGGAGGTTTTAGTCATGGTAAGCCCAGTTCAGTGAGGTCATTTTAATTTCACAGAACATACATACATTTCCCTAAGATTTGTTTTTGGAACCAAATGAGACACAAGGTAACAACTGCAAGGAAGAGCACAATGGGCCAGGCAATGCTCTTAATACATAAGGCAAATACTGTGGAAGGACTGCACATCAAATAAGGCTTTTTTGTGTTCTATATTTAATTTGGTTAGACCCGATTTCTTAATTTTATTTCCTCATTATATACCAGAGCATCAGAGGCAGTAAGAGAACTGTATTGAGGACACAATGTCCAATCTGATTATTTGCAGTTCTTTGGGTACAGCACTCAATTATTTGACAGACTGAAGTTACGCTATCGGCCATATTCTCCACTATCTCTCTCTTTCCCTGGATGACCTTGTTTTTTACTTTTTTTTTTTTTTTTTTTTTTTTAAGGCCAATGCAGAGTTGCTCTAAGGGCAGTTAAACATGACATCGAAGCCAGAACAACTTTGTTGACTCTAATCAATCTCACTCTACCTCAATAGTCCTGAAAAAGGTGGCGTGCCAAAGTGTCTTTCAGAACTCACAAAATAAAAAGATTGCATCAAAATTATGAGAATGTAGCCTTACCATAGCTCCTCTAGAGATGAATGGAGAACGTGTAGTCACCAAGATCGTGCATGCATCACCAGTTAATCATTTAGTTTTTCACTGTTAAACACTGTTCACAGCAGATGCTACACTGTATTGAGACTAACATTTTGAAATGTATACAGAACATTTTTTATATAGTCATCTGAAATATTATATAAAATATATTGTCATATTAGCTCTAATAACTAGTTTGATTGCTAACGTCAAGCTACCTGCCACTAGACACCTTGAATTAGCCGTAGCCATATTAGCTATAAGTTACAGCAGCTTGTATAGAGAGACATCAGTTGTCAGAATTTGGAAGTGGCTGGTTTCTTCTGTGTAATCTGGATATTTCCCCCATTGTCCTTAAGCTTTTCAAAGAGCTGTGGTTGTGTGATGATGGTGCAATTGGCACAGCATTCTTTCCTTCCACTGGGGCTGTGTGATTTAAGATCAAGGTGGCGAATGCTGGAGCCCCAGTGTGAGAAACGACAATACTAACAACCGAGAGACTGTACTCAAAACACAATATGGCGAACCAAACAAAGTGCACTGAGTGCACACAAACAAATGCATACACATGTAGGATACTATATGTTCTTGGGCATTCTCTCTCAACAGGATGTTTTGCATATATATATATATATATATATAAAATATATAATATATATATAAAACATATATATATATATAAAATATATAATATATATATAAAATATATAATATATATATAATATAAAATATATATATATAATATATATATATATATATATTATATTCCTTAGATTGTACATTTATTACATTTGTCAAACATGTGATACACTAATATGTATACATTTCTAATATGGCATTCACGAGGCAGTGACATTTGACTGCTTCATATTTGGAATTCTACGTCAATGCACAGTTTGAGTTTTACATGATGATTAAGTACCAGGAATAGCCTGACCATTATTTAAGTATCCTTGAACCACCTTTCTGAATGGAAAAAAAACCTTTGCAGCATTTCAATGTACAGGCTATTCAATTCGAATATAAAGTTTTACTTTGTCTCTTCCCAAGAAAACGTCTTTCAGTAGTTGTATGGCTTATTGGAAGAAGTCTCTAGGCATAACCAGTATTTACTGTATTAACAGAACTTCAGAAAAAAAATCTTTTCAGCTTAGAATTCTTTCATTTTGAACAGATACACAACATCCTATTGTTAATGATGTCTCTCTGTACGTGAAGTTTGGAGTATATGTGGTTTTCAGCCACTTCCTTTTGTAAAAACCAACCAAGGACAGCATGTTCTGAGAGTGACTGCTTTCACTTTGCAGAGCAACCACAGAAAGGTCGATGACGAATGTGCAAGCAACATGTTTCCTTAGTGAAACGGAGGCGCACGCCTTCAATAATGAGCCTCAAGGTGATCTAAGACAACTGCACAGTGCCCTCTATCAACTGTAGCTGCTGTCTTCATGTAATTGCATTGGTTTGTGGTCCTGCGAGATGTGTGCGGAACAAAAACATCAGCGGAGAAACACGTGTACACACGTACCACGGGGGTATTGACAAAAAAACAAAAGACTTTGCTGTCTAAATGTGGTTTTGTCAGTCGGCTTTGTTAATGTAGACTAGTTAATTTCTCAACATTCCGTCCTACAGCTCATTTCCCAGTATGTCTCTAATCTGCATTGTCACCACAAGGGTTGTAAGCACAATGTACTTCATCCCAACGGTTTGTGGAAGATTAGTGATACACTGAACAAAGACTGCTGTTTTGGCTGACTGGCAAGGCCTTTCATGGGTTTAGTGGTGGCTACGTTTCGCTCAGCTGTGGGTTATGTCTACCGACAGCTTTGGCTGCGTTATTGCTAGGTATCATGGAGACACTCTTAGTGCCACACAGGACTACTGCCGGAGATTTGCTGAGCCTAAATATCTTCCCTGGAGAGGAATTTTGCCAAATGCCCATCTGCTGAAAGCTAGTCCTCATCACCATTTACTGTTACTAAATGAAACATGACCTGCAATGGCTGGATATTGAACAAAAAAAAAAGAAGCATTCCCTGGAAAATGCGGACCATTATTACTCCTTGCTATATCAGCTATATCAAACTTGTACCTGAATGTTTTGCTCCTTCTTGAGAAATTGGTTGGTTTCAGTTTTAGTTTCTAAACCACTTTGTTACAGTGAGGCTCCCATTTCCACTCCACAGAAAGACTAGAACGTGGATAAAAAGCAATATATATAATTTGTTGAATATGATGCCCTATAGAAGGGGTTTGGAGGTCAACATCACTTATTTCCACGAGAGAAAACTTCTAAAGATGAAGTTTCTTCCACAGTTGCATAGATAATTTTGTGAATAGACACAGAGAGGTAAAAGACGCGCACAGCCATGACAATGTAGATGCGCAGCACCGGATGATACGTCACTTCAGACCGAGCTTTGTGACGCTTCACTTGCGAGCGGAGGGCAGCAATGCACTAAATAAATAAATCTAAATCTCTCGCTGAGTGACAGTTTTTCAATCACGTACGCGTCACACCAGCTCTTTCCACACGTAGACACCCACATGAACCCACTCCTGCGTTATCGCTGTTTGATCAGCAACACTGATAAAGACACCTGTGACAACACAACAACAAAAAGCTTTTACATAACCTAATCCCCTGAGCGCTGAACTTTTGCAAACTTTCACTCCATTTACTTTCACTGCACTGCGACGATGCAATGCAAGTGTATCTGCTGCCTATCCCATGGCGAGACAAGCTTCCTCAACAGATGTGTGCACAGTAAATAGTGCCCTGTGTACGTCTGCATTCAACAGTGTCTTCTTTCTCTCTGAGAACATCACATAATCCAATAGCACAGATAAGTGTTGTCATGGGTTTGTTTTTCTTTCACACGCACGTACGTACACGCACACACACACATACAATCACATACATACAGTAGACATAGATATAGGCTAGTTTTACTAAATTAGCATGGGCTGCTGGAAAATTGAAGGGCTCCAAGTCCATTAAGTATAGAAAACAATATGGAATCCTGCTTAAATGCATTGAAAGAGTTAACACAGTAGAACATTTGACTTATATTATACAACTCAAAAGGCAGTGTTTGTTTTCTTTCTCTCTCAACAAACTTCAAATTGCTCAGTAACAGAGGACTCAGATCCAGTGTTTACATGCAAGAGGACATTCCTTTCACGTGCTCGGCACCGTGAGTGTGAAACATGTTCTTTTTTTCCTTTTGGCCTCAGTCGCCTGAGTTATCACTCGTAAGCTACTTAAAACGGTTGACCTCATGTGAGAAAAGGGGGAACGATGGACGAGACTAGAACAAAATGTCCTAGACGCTCATAAGTGAAACTAGGTCAGGAAGTTTGGAGGCAAAGCGTGTGCCTCCTCCTACTGGTCCTTATATGTAGTGTAATGCCCATTAATAGTTGGAAAATGGTACCACGACATGGTGAACCAACTTGTGGTACAATTTTCACTGATTTATCTGTTGGGAAGCAACCACTGCGAAAAGTGCTGAAGTCAACTCTTCTTCAACACACCCTTCAACGTGTCGGGATCATTTTACATAGTAAGATACACATGTATTTTGTTAAGCTGAAAAGCAATAATTGGGGTTTGGAGAAAAGAGAAATAAATAGGATGCTGATCTGAAGACAGTTCTAGAATTAAACATATGCTACACTTTTTGTAGAAATAGATGAAAACATCATTTCATTGTACTGTATCTCAAGTGGAACTTTTCATTCACTAAGCACATGTTAAGTAGTTTAAATATAATTGCTTCCTAATGCATATATCGTATACATACTTAATCCTAAGAACGTTTTATATTGGTACTATATTTGCTAGACCTGGGGGACAACAATATTCTGTTTCAGTAGCCTATTTCAGCAGTGCCTCCGAGAAGTGGACATCCTGTTTTTTTTGTGTCATAATCTGCGTGAACCTCTTCACCTGGTGTGCATCTGCTGCTTTAGCCCATCCTCCACTTCAGGGTTTGACAAGTTGCTAGATGCATCTTTGCACATCCCCGCTGTACTGAGGCTGGACAGACTCTTACTGTTTGGCTATTGCCATGACTCACGAGTGTAGGCTAGTTTGGTTTGTGGATGGTCAGGATGTGTGTTGCTTTAAATGCTTAAAATAATGTACCGATCCAAAATCCCAGGAGAACAGCTGTTGTTATGTCTGGTACCAACCATTATATCATATTTGAGTTTCCTTAGATCATTTAGCTTGCACATTTTGAAGTCCAGTTGAACAGCAAAAGAACCTCTTGGTATGTACAGTACATACTGAACGGATCTGATACTCTGAATAACGTAGGTGAGATGCGATGGAAGGCAGTGTTTTGCTGCACATCACTGTTTAATTTGACAATTGCACATACATGGTTATTCACTGCAACCTTGAACAAAATCGGTATTTTTTTCTATTTAGTTTAGCTAATCAGATCGATAACCCTGTTGGATGTACGTCCCCAGAAGCAGCAGCATGTGCTGAATGATGATTACTATTATATGCGCATAAGGAAAAAGTAACAATATGATATTAACCACAGCCACCACTGGAATAAAAATCTCACACGACACGTTGTAAAAAAAAAAAAAAAATTTGCAATAACATTTTCTATTATATTTACTGTAATATACCTTTCGACTTGAGTTTCATTCAAAGCAGTATAACTACCGCAGAACATATTATCTCCCTTTCGCTAGATGTGTTTAGAAACCATGTCCTTCAACGTGAGAAGGCCTGCGTGTGTATGTGTACACTTTATCTCATTGATAAACAGTTTTATCTCTGATCTCCATCAGTAAAGCCTCGGACACCGCATACTTTTTATTTTTTTTTCTTTCCAATGGATTTTCAACATGAAATAAAAACTGAATGCACTACGGTGAGGTTGTGAGCCGAGTACATTTTTCATCCCAATGACACTGAGAAGCAACACATGATGCAGTGGGGTTGTTGAGTCAGCCGGGAGCGTACTTTGACTGTCCTTAAGCACAGAGAAAATACAGACCACACAATACAGGCATCATCTGCCAAATGAAACATGCAGTATTTACGCTCAACCCCTGCGACACTGCTGCCGTACATTTGTCTGCTTTACATTTTGTTTAATTTTCAGCTATCAGAGGGTAAAAAAATAAAAAGAGTCACACATTTACTTTACAAAACGTGCGCTCCAGTTGGCTTCATCGGCAACATGTGAAAGCCCGAAATACATCGGCTGCACACAGGAGAATGGGAACGTTTGATGGCAGCCGCTATTCAAATAATCCACACTACTGCCGCGATCATTATCTTCAAGAACGAAGGGCTGTGTGCGGTTCTGCTGGAACCGTTTTCATGTGGGGAGGAAGAGACAGCAGGAGGAGAAAGTGACAGTGGAAAGAATCTATCGCAGACGCAGAGGTACACAGGGAAGTGGGATTAAACTGTCCCTGGCCTCTTTATCCAGACACTTTGTAGCGCTGACCTGCACACGAACCAGACATTGGGTTGCTGAGAGGGGTTAACAAGGGGAGTAATTAAGGAATAAAACTGCCAGCACTTTCTTTCTCTCTGTCTCCCTGTGACTTTTTCCTCTCTGTCCCTCCACCACCGCTCCTCCATCAACTCTACTTTCCCTCTCCCAGAGCCCTTTGTTGGCTCTCTGCTCTGCTCTAATCTGGCATGCCGATCCCCTCCTAATTTGGGGACTCATTACAGGAGTGATTATCTCGCTGCACTTGCGCGTGCAGGTTTAGATGAAGACGTGGCGGTTAGGTTGTGGAGCTTTCTGTGTTGCAGCTTGAAATATATATTCCTACCATTTCCGGCTCACTACCGTACAGAGGTTATCTGTAAATGAGTCCGATGTGGTAATATGTGAGAGAGTGAGCCTCGCGGAGCTGTGTCCTTTCGTATGAAAGTCACTTCCTTTGGCCAGCTCAGTGATCATCCTTCATGCCGGTTCAAAGTGTCTTAAAGGATCTGCTGCACAAACAATAAGAAAAAGGAGCATGACTTTACTTATGATTCCACATGATTGGTTTATGGAGCTTATATAGATTATACCCCTGCATGACGAAGGATCAAAGGCCATTATTCAATTTTACTCACACTTTTGTGGCCGTCTGGATTTTAATGAGTTATAGCCAATAATGAAATTAACAGTGACAAAGTCAAAAATGATGAATACCTATGGAAATATTACTATTACGAGTAAAACTACACAATTCGGATAAATTAGATTAAAATGGGTTCTTGATTAGGTCAAATTAGACGAAATAGTTAAAATCTGCAAAAAAAGCCTTTATAAAATGAATCCTTCTCATTTGATTTAATTAAATAAATAAATGATTCTGTATTAAAGAGGGCATTAAATAATTAATCCACACAGTGATCAATGAGTTGAGCATATTGTGCAAGTTCTGAGCCCTATTTGAAAGGCTTTCAGGTCAGGTGTAGGCTTCATAGCGTCTACCAATATAAATGTGACTTCACCCCGTTATAGACCGGACCCCTGTGGTTAGTCTGATGACTGATGCAGGACTTCAGAGGCAGGATCCAGACCTGATGATCCTCAAAGAGATTAAGTGGAGAATTAAAATGAATGAGTTGCAGTGTTATGTTTTCAATCTTGTCCTTTTCCTCATGTCTGCTGTATTTCATATTGCCACATGGTGCCACTAGAGTGCAGTGTTGATGCTCGTGTCTCTGATTTTCATTCTTCCAGCCTTTGGAGCCGTGTTCACCTCCGAGAAAGCAAACTGAATTCTGCTCAACTGTGCTCGCTGCCGACTTACTGCAATTGCTGGAGTTGTGCAATGGGAAAAGGCTCTAATCCGACCGTCATTGTGAAATAAAAAAAGATTAAAGGCAAAGGGCTATAAAAAACATTCATTTGGGAATAATTACATTGAGTGTTGCATTTTTATTAAGAATTTTTCATGTTCACAAAAATGAAAATTTGCACAAGGAATCGTGTTGGCGGGAAATAAAAAAAAAAAAAAAAAAACTAGTTTATTTCAACTGAATGTTTAAGGATATAAGCTTAAAACAAGTCATCTGAATGTTATGTGATTTAGTGACCCTGGATTTCAAATAGCTCAAAACAACTCGATGCCAGAAACAAAGAGTACATTAATCTGACCTTGAGGATACTTTGTGCTCGCCGTGCTCCCATTGCTAAAGTACAAAAAGGTGCGTGCAATAGATGGAAGTTCTCCTCATGTGTACGCGTAACACAGAAAGACGTTAAAAGTTCATCCTCGATGCGACCATTGCGTGGGGCTGCCTAAGCGGCGATGCAGCACGACAATAAGGCCAATGGTTCAGTTCTGTTGTTGTTGAGGTAGTTCATTATCCTGCTCGTGATAGCAGACACTCATGAAACAGATGAGCGTGGGAGGATATTGTGTCAGAGCCTCGGAAGAAGCGGTCCACTCGTTGTACTGACAAATTTAACTAATTAAACGAATGTCCCATTAAAAGCACGTTGTTGCTCCCAATGTGACCTGAATTATGCGTTCATGCACGAAGGCTTTTTCGGGAAACTTTTGTTTCTCTTCATACTCATCCATCCATTAGTGATAACATGCTTCTTTGTTCCTGCACACTCAGGGATGCCATCGTTTGGCACTCACTGTCCGCGAGTTCGACACAAGGCAGAAGTCAATTGCTAATTCACACAGAAGTGGACAGGAGTCTTCAGTCAGGCCAGCAACTCAAAGGCACTAATTCAACAACCGCTCAGCCTATTTGTATCCCAAGCGGCTGTTTGTAAAGATCCACAGTGACCACACAAATCCTGGTCAACATGATTAATGTCCCCCATACGCAGGACTAGAGTTGCGGATAAAGAGACGTGGATCTCCAGCAACTTTATTGATCCGCCCGGCCAAATAAAGATGACATTTGCTTGCTTTAATAGATCTTTTAAATGTGTCATGCTAGGCGAAAATGTAATTCACGGTACACCTTCAAAAGGTCACGTGAGGGGCATGTACAAGGGAGAGACGGTCAAAGAGATCCAGAATGCTGAACGAAAAAGAATGAAAGACAGCGAGAAAGACAAAAAGGAAAAAAGACAAAGAGATGATAGTCCGAGGAAGAAAGGATGGAAAACAGAAAAGAGAATTTTACTGAATACAATGTTGCTTTTCATAGAATGCATTCAGTCCACCCATCGTTTTACCTCTCACACACACACACACACACACACACACACACACACACACACACACTCTTTATTCTGTATTTAGAGGAAAAGCCTTGGTGTTTGAACAGCTTTGGTATCAAGTTTGAGCTGAATAAAAGCGCAGACCTCCCTTTGATGCAGTACATGTCACACAGGGAACATTGAGCCATCAAGCCAGGCGGCCAGGAGCATTGTTGAGAAATTACACATGGGGGCTTGTGATTTGGCCTTGGTTTAACAAGGGAGAAGAAAGGGAGGGGAGGGAAGGATAGAGCATTTGGATTTTTTAAAGCTCGAAAAAACAAAAGATTCACACATCCGGGGGAGCCTTCTCTCACCATCGGCAAACAACTTGTAGTCCACACTGAAGATGATGCCCACTTACCCATTTCTTCTCCGTCAACCCCATAACATTTCATCCCTCTCCGTCAACCCCATAACATTTCATCCCTCTCCGTCACCCCATAACATTTCATCCCTCTCCGTCATCCCACTTCCTCCGCCGTCGTGCCCTCCCATCTCTGGGCCCTCTCAGCCTCCCTTCTGCTATCAAACGCTTTGTGATTGAGGTAAGTGTGGGAGCCTCCCCACGCCAGCATGCTGTGATTTGAGCAGCTTGCCGGCGAGGACGTGCTCGTCGGAGGCCGGATCAATAGGCGCGGATTCAACACACAAAGCTGAGGTGACAGGCAGAGACTGTGAGAAAGGGGAGCGTGACCTTTGGAGAATACAATTTAAAACATCTCTCCGACTCCGGCTAAGTTAACTCTGGCACCATGCTGTGCCTTCACTTGCAGATCGTTTATTTTCCTGGACAGTACCAATTGAGGGACGGGAGGGGAAGAAGGGCTCGGATTGGGATGGAGGTGAGAATAGCAGTGAGGTGGTTTGGTGGTGGGAGGGCAGGTAGAGAGGAGCACGAATTTTAGCGTGTTGTGCCAGCAAATTTACTTGTTCCCCCGCCCACCCCCCCGCCTCCTGTTCCCTCGTCAGCGCCGTCTCTCCCTCCACTCTTACCTCGTCGTGTTTTATCCGCCGTCCTGTAAAGGTTGTTTAAGGAGGCAACCTGAGTGCAGTTGAACAGAGTCTGAGCACAGATTCTGCACACAGGTTTTCCTAAAACTCATTTACATCCTATACGCCAAAGACATGGTCCAAGTCTGTACAATTACAAAGAAGCCCAGACAGAAAATCTATAGTTGTCTGGCTAAATGATTTAGTTGCTTCTTTCTGTCTTTTTCTCTCACACATCTGTGCACCGTTCCCTCTTTTTTTTTTTCTTTCCCCCTCTTTCCTGCTGAGTCCATGTACACAAGCCAATAAGGAGATATTAATGTCATTCTTAAACCATCAATTTCTAAACTGCTCATGACTAACAATTCAATTTGTCAGGTGCATTGATGGATTTAACAGTTCAACACGCTGCGTGCTAAGAGGGACTGTTTTTTTTTTTTTGTTTGTTTTCATCTACTGTAGAACGACTGGCATTTTAAAGGCATGTAATGTATGTATTCATGAAGCATTTCATGAATAAGTTGGTGTTTGGACGGAGCAAGTGAGCTGTGTGGCTGCGATCTCTGCTTTTTCTCCCGGAGCTGTCCTTCCTGTTTCCTAACAGCAGGGGGCAGTGTTAAACGAGGTATCTCTTTCAATGGTGACTTTTTCGTCCTCTCAGACTGATGGGGCTGCTGCAGTCTTGTCTAGAGGAAGAAGGGGAGAGACATAGGAGAGAGATAGCGAATTAGAGTGGGGGGGCTACTGCATTGCACAACACACCAGCGTATGAAAGGGGGGGGGGCGGAGGGACGGAGAGGAGGCCGGTGGATTTACGTTTATCCCCTTGTTTTACATCTCAATTGTGTTTGGGCGAGCCCCACTCTACATGTGTAATTACCACTGACACTGTTACTTTTTCCAGACACAAGTTCAGGCCTCGACTGGGTGATTAGTATGCTTTGTGTCTCCGGGGCACCCGTAAATACAAAAACCGAGGGCCCTCAGTGCGTTAGCCATATATTTGTTTTGTTTCTCTTTTTCTCTCTGTCCCCATTAATGTGAACCTACTCTTATTAATAGCTCTCAAGGACAAAGGGGGATTCATATGCAAGTCTTATTTTCTCTCTCTCTCTCTCTCGAAATTGCCAGTGGTGGGCACATCATTAGATTTATGAATAATTCGGGGGGATTTGCCGTCTACATTTCCTGGTTCCGGCATTTTCGGATTGAAAATAACACCATATCACTGTAATCATAAATCATTTGATCTCCCATTCAGCTGGGACAAAAGGGAAATGATAACAGCCATATTTCCTCCGACAGAAGGGTTTACACTAATGTCTATAACAAACCATTCATGGCAAAGATTACATCTTCGAGGAAAATTAACATTCACTGCCACGCAGTTGAAGATTAAATCAATTTCTCTGCTTCCGTCACATCACGTTATCAGCCTTGAGACGGTAAACACGCAGTAAGTGCCACCTTCCTCACGGTCCAGAGGCATTCTAACACGCACCATAATGGGCCCACGTCTACGTGGTAATGTTTACACCGGAGACATGCCACACATCAATATTCACATTGGATGAATTAATTGAGGAGTCAGTGTGGGCACACATCCTGATTCAGCCAGCAGTTAGTCCCTGCTGGATGAGAATTAATAGATCATCTGATGACAGCAAATCATGTTTTGCACTCTTATGTTGTATGACCACACACACACACACACACACACACATACGCACACACACACACACACACACAGGGAAAAGAGGTGGCTACAATACATCTGTAAACCCAAGCAGCCCCTATTAGATGATATGGTTGAGCAATGTATACGTTTTCGTAATGTATCATTTCTTGAATCGATGCATACGCCATGTTTCCTTCAATAATGAGCCATCTTTATGAAGCAGTGAGGAGTTTGGTTAGTGAACATTGATGCCTAAAGTGACCCTTGTGTTGGCTCAAAGCACACAGAGCACTTCTTCTAAACAACAAACATCCCTTTAGGGACACAAAATATTCTTCCTTTCTTCTTTGGCATCGAGTTTACTGCCCACAAAACTAGTAACACATATGGTGACAAAAACAGGCTGATTCAACAGACCCAAGGGGGGTCTTACGTTTCCTTACCTCCCATGAGCCCTCCATTTGGCCCCCCCACACAAAGCCATCCTGCTATTTGATGTTCCACGAAAAACCAATTAGCTGGATTTCCGCATGTAAATGAAATGACTTGTTTCCATGGAACCTTCAGGACCTCAAAGACATATTCCCGCTGCCGGCGCATGTGACGTGAGGTCTGCCAGCATTAACATTTGATAAGAATGGTCGTTTACAACTCCCAGCTGCTTGCCAGCACCAGACAGTGACCTTTCAAACAACAGTAAATTTTACAGACCTTTAAAAAAAAAATGCACCCTGCTTTGCCCACGCTCAGTCTCATCATCTCTAATGATTTCCTTATTTTGACCATGGCATGTTGGTATATCTGCTCCCTTTATATAGCCTAACCCACGCAAATATATTCCTCCATTCTTCCCGCTTGATATTTCAATTTAAGACATCCACCTTCTGGATTATTACTCATGAGGATCTTATTTATTTATTCTCCTTTTTTTATTTCAGCAGAGACACATTCCTCACCTAGCTCTATTGGGTTACATGGGGAGGTGAGTTTTTCTTCTCGCTCCTTTTTCTCTCAGATTGCCTGCCTGCCTCCATGGTTGTCATAACACAACCTCTGTGCACACCTCTTGCAAAGCGTAGAATTAGAAGGATTACGGCAGTGACTGATTTTCATCACTGGTCAGTAGTTTATCATTCCGGTGGTAAATCCCGCTTTACACCATTTGGCCATGTGAATTGCAAAACATGCGGTGCCAAACGATGCTTGATAGAGTAACAAGGAGTAGATTATCCTCGGAGGGCGAACAGTACATGGGCTCATTCAAAAGACTCGGTGAATAATACATAAATACTGCACAGGTGCAGAGAATGTTGAAAAGGAAACGGCTGGGCAGCCCAAATCTGTTATGATACAACAACCTTGAGAAGAAGGAGACATTGATTGGACGAGGCAACAATACAGGTGTTTTTTATAAAAAGAAAAAAGCAAAAAAAAAAAAAGCAAGGGAGATATTGTATACGTGCAGTTCATTATATTATGCTATTCGCTCGCAATGGCAACAGCATGTTCAACAGTTGTTGGAAATCCTTTAATCTGTCACTGTGTTTTGAACTTGACTGATAATCAGTAAAAAGTTTTAAGTGGCTTTATACTGCTGTCGTAAAAGGTCAACCGTAAATCTGTCGACTGCTGCTATCACAGAATGATTGTGCAGCAAGCTCCGATTGTGATTTACTGTAAGCGCGGCAGCAGGAATATGGCAAGAACTGCGCGTCTGGTCTCGACCGTACACAGCATTATGTCCACCGCAGTTATATTGAGCTGAAGTAAAAACTGTGAAATGAGTTACTCGAGACCTATCAATTATTTTCAGTTAATAAATCAATGGTTTTTATTGATACACCATAAAGAAATTTGTAAAACGAACAACAACTACAGAAAACGGCCATCAGCAGTTCACAGAGGCTAAAGAGACGTATTCAAAGTAGCTTGTTTTGTCTGACCAAAAGCCAAAAACACAAATGTATTCAGTTCACAATGAAACATAACTGAGGAATTAATTTCTTACATTGGATGCTCACATTTACGAACATCAAATGGCTGCCATTGTCGCTTTATAAATGACTGAAACAATTAACAAATCATCAAAATTGGTCGGCCAAGCAGCAACAAATCAATGAATCATTTCAGCACAAATATATTTATATTGTATGCCTTAAATCCCTTATACATCTGATAATGATACACTGCTTGCTATTCTTTTATACGTCTGTTTTTGGGGATTAAACAGTACTTCTCTTTTTAATCTGACTAATCTCACAACTGTTTTCTTTTCCATTTAAATCATACTCGCATTTGTCCTACAGGCTCTTTCAAAAGAATTCCAACATTGTCATATAGTATGATATCAGCTATGTAGATATTTCACTGTACGTACGCTGAACTGAAAGTGCATAAAAGAGGAATATGTGGTATGTGTCCTTTTAAATTGACCATGAAGCAGGCTCCTATTCAAGCATTATGAAAATGTCTTAAACTGGATTTCAGACATTTCAGTAATATCTTACATGCCATAATAAATAATAATACAATTTTTCAGTGGTTCCACAATGTACAGATATAGTGCAGCAAGGCCCACTCTCCAGCATATCGATGTGGTTTCAACACCGTTCGGCCATCTCGGCCAGCTGTATAGCCGGTGGTCAATCAATCTTCTTGACGCCATGTTTTGGTCACAGCAAGTGTGATTTTGAGAAACACAGTTAGACTTTTCTGACATATTTAGCAGCTCTTCCCCATTGTTCCGACAATAAACTTTATCTCATTAGGAACTTTAGAAATCTCATTGTAGACGTAATATTTATATTCCATTTCTCTTGGGCCAGACTATCAGTGTGTTAAGTGGAAGAAATGGCATTAATGAGTCCAGGGAGTATGGGTGAGTGGATGAAAAGTGCTCGAAAGTACACAACAAGAAACAAAGCCAAATAAATTGACTGCGTGGATATACATGTAACCACCAGCAGCTACATCTTTTTTTCTTTTTTTTTTTTTTTAATGAAAGTTAAGCAATTTTTGGAATGCCTGGATTAAAAATACCATTTTCTTTTGCTCTAAACTGCTGTAACAGTAACATTTACCGTTCCTGAATTAATAAAGTGATTCAATTAATTAGATTAAATTAATAAAGACATTTATTTAAGGTTCGTGTGAGGATTATAAAATGTCGACATCTAAACATGTCGTAATGTGCACTACATGCTCGCTACACTAAACTGTAACTCACCTAAAACTGCAGTAGCTACAATGGTTAATGGTTAATATGATGTGCAGTACTGATTTTATTGGTATGAGACACTTAGACAGGGCACCGTTGGCCCAACTGAATGCCCTAAAGACAGAAAAGAAAATGCTTAAGGCTGCGCCTAAGGGTTTTTACAGTGCTTACCAATATATGTCTACCCTCTAACAAGTGTTCCTTGCCAGCGCTGTAGGAATAAAATTAAAAAAGACAAACCTTCATGGTTGCCTCCTGTTAGTGTAGTTTCTGTTTTTAAACAGTGTTCTTTCCCAGCCTCCTAATGAAGCGCTTGGATGCCTGGATGACCAATCCTGGCATTAGTTTAAAGTACCTCTGTGATTAAAGTTTGGCATTCGAGAGGTGCATGGCCAGGGTGGTGCCCAGTGACCCACTCAAGACTTGCGTGCATGATCCGGAGTGTATATGGAAATAAGTTACACCTCCACCAGACAACTATGATACATGGTAGCCTTGTGATAAGACCAATGAGAGTTAGTGTAGCGCACTGCACATGGCCTGATAAGTGTGATGTAGAGGGATTTGGAAGGGATTTGGATAGATGTGAGGACTGTATGTAATCTTTCTCACCCTCCTTCAAATGAATCCTTTATTCCTTTAAGCCACATCTGATGGGACCTCAGCGGGCACTCAATCAAAACCCCTCTCTTTCCCCTTCACCGTCTCTGGGTACGGAAATTCGTCCAAGCCCCTTCCCCGCAAAACTGTTAGTAAAATCACCTACAAATACACCAGTGCAGGATATAGTACTGCACGCATAAATATGCCTGCCACGGGTGCTCTTTCTATCTTTTTTATCTTTCTCTCTCTCACATAAACACTAACAGTCACACTCTACAAACAGCCAAGTCATCACTTCCTTCCAGGTGTGGTCGGGATAGCAACTGCTGTTAGAATCCAACTTCTCCCTCTGTCCTTCGTCCTTCGACTCGTAACACAGTAGCTCGTCTCTTACGGAGACTGCCCAAATGGTCAAGCTAAGGCATAGAACACCTGGGGTCACAACAGTGAACGTGCATGGGTGATTTTGAGTCCTGGAAAGATGACTCTTGGCTGGCGACGTAGCAGGTTTTGCATTCTCTGTGGTCTAATCTTCAACTCTATGCTTTCCGTTTATGATTCATGGAGTTGGCTGTAAATCAAAAGGGTGGGATCTTGTCTATTTATGCTGCTTCTACGTTGTATCGCTCATGTTGTGAGAGCAAAAAGGATGTTTAAACAGTTTAGCACAGGGGGTTGCAGGGAGACGCATGTGTCCAAAGATTAAGGTTTTAAAGTCCTATTAGTAATTTCATTTGAAAAAAATGTTTGCTGAAGGAGAGAGCAGGGCTGGTGCCAGATCTTGTTATTTCTAAAAACATGTTATCCACAGTACATTCATTATTTGCATAATGCTGGCATCCATTCAAGTACATATATGTTTTTTTGTTTGACTGCGTGCTGTCAGATTTCAGAGGTATTGTGCTGGCATCCTTTCAGCTCCCTCTCTCCAGTAAAACATATTCCTTTATCTGGTCAATGTTGCCTGAGGAAGAGCTTTAGCTTGAAAAGCTCCACCTGTGTAGACTGCATTTTTTAAGCCATACAATATAATTGTGTTCCATGCCTATAGTGCACATCTTAACTGTGCAGTATCACAGCAATTATATATTATAGCATTATACTTTTCTATAATTCTGTGTTGAGACACTTAGAGATGCTCTTATTTAGAAAATATGTTGAGGAAAGTAAATGTAAACTCTAACACAAGACATTTTATTTTTTAAGTCTCAGAGTTGCTCTCTGCGTGTTCTTGACAAGGTCCTTTTTAATATTCCATATCCAGGTAATCAAATGCAGACACAATATGTCTATAATTTCTGTTCGAGGAAGAGCATTTACAGCTTACGGATGTTTAATGCACTATATTTGTAAATGCAATGTCCCGTTGCCATTGTGAAAGCTGTACTTAGTCATGAGGGTTTCACAATCAGAGGAACAGTAAAGACAATGTGCTACACAAACACTCGCTTTAAAACCATTCAATCAGCCAATTCAATAGTAGGAAGGACACCACGCAGATATAAGGCTAATCAGTGTTATTCCTTTTTTTTTTTAAAAAAAAAAGCCCTGCACATGAACATTGGAGGGAAGTGCAAAACTGAATTTGCAAAACCAACTCATGAACAGGTGGCTCAAATGGCAGTTTGATATTTATATAACCCCTAAACAGGAGACCTCAGATGCTCATTTCCCTGGCTAAAGACCTGCTAGAGTTCTTTTCAAGCTTAAGGGTGTCCTTGTGGCTTAGGGGTCCAAATGTTCACCCGCTCACAAAATATACCCAGTTTGAGTCTAAGGATCTTTGTTGCATGTCATCCAGCCTCTCTCTCCCTGCCACCTCTCCATTTCCGGCTGATTGGGACATCCCTGGCGAGGTTGAGATAATTATAGAAATTAATTGTAAAAAAAAAAAAAAAAAAAACAATTTCACATCTCAGCAGGAGATGACAAAACGTCAGAAAGACCCTTCTGACATGAGGTCTAAGACTGGCCGACCTGAAATTCCAACGCAAACCAATATTTCCAAACATGACATCTTAGGTCCATGCCATAGATTTAGACACATCCACTCAAAGACGTGCCCACTGAAACCTTAACCCTTTACAAGAGGATCATGGCTATTCGTAAGCATGTGTTCCAGTGAGTGTGCAAGCTGCAGTTTCTTTTTTTCTTCTGAAATGCCATGCAGAGACCTTATTCAGTGATGGAGGCTTTCGCTAAACTAGCTAAATGAGACCTGGGTCGTGTCAAATGTTCACTGTCCTGCATTGTTGTGCAATAAAAACAAGCGCAAATTTGCAACAGCTGCAAACATGCATGCAGGCACTCGGTCAGGCATTCACACAACCTCATTAACACTTGACGTCCATACCGAATTTTAGCCTGGCAGCCAAAAGGGTGGGGGAATTTTAGTGGACCGAACCGACCGACCGGCCAACAGAGCGAGCCATAGAGCTGCTGGGAGAAGCTAAAAGTTAACAAACTACAAAACCAGAAATATCCATACTTGCTCAGTAATTGTGTTGACAATATTATTGATCATCAACTCCCTGCAAATATAATTGTCAGTTTGTTATGGGGAATAAAAATCTTTCTTTAATTTTTGTTATTTATTTATGGTTAGATTTGATGTGTTTGCACCTCGAGCCTGAAAAGAGAATGATCCACGGTGCACAGCCTGTCTTTTCCCATTACTGTCTACTCTACCCCGAAAATCGAATAAGATTCAAAAGTTATTCTTTTTTCAAGAGTCTGACAGCTGAATGAATCATCACAAAAACCTGCTAAAACAAGTCTGGAGAAGTTGCCCGAATAAAACATGAGGCCTACAGTATGAACTCACTTGCTTATTGAGGTATAAACGTATTGTGGCAGCAGGGAAAAATCTAAATGTTAGTTGGAAAATTGTTAGCTCTGTCAAAAACAGCCTGACTTCCAACCTGAACCATGTGTAGTTAAGCTGGTTTGTTGCCTGCGTCTCTCAGCCTGTATGTGGTTGTGTGTACTTGCCTGTGTGCATTTAGCCTGCGTGTGCAATAGTGCCTGTGTTCCGAGTGTGTGCACGCGAAATATCTCCTGGTTGAAGAGCAGCTCCATGACTACTGCTCCCAGGGCAACAGAGGTGCAGACAACATAGAAAAGACTCAACAGCACACACACACGCACACAATTTTCTGTAGATTTTCTCTCTCTCTCTGCACCCGATTTGAATGTTATCGCTAAATGGCTAAATGTTATCGCTAAATATCAGTTGTTATCGGCACCATAGAAGTGGTTTAGCAGGGTCCTACCCCACCTCCTAGTCTGCTCAGTAGTTAGAATCTATTGGTAAGGTGGACCACTGCAAGGAGGTCCAAAGATGGATTCAGATCCACAACCGCCCAGTTCACTTCACACTGGGAGAAAGTGCAGGTCACAGTCACGGCATAATAGTCGTTGAATTTATCTTAACAATGCCGTCATTTTGTCATTAAGTATGTTGCGGAAAGAAGGTATTTACACGTTTTTTTTGCGAAAAAGAAAGTTGTATGCTTGTGATTGGTTGTTGTTCGTGTTGATATTAGCCCAATGCTAACGTTACTGTACTGCACGGTAGCTTTTATGATTGGATAAGCTACATTCAGCACGGTACTGATGGTAAGGTAGGCTTTACTAGATTACCCATCATCTACCAAATATGCCATTGGTCTGCGAGGGATAGGATCTTTGGGCTCCGACTTATATTTAGTGAAATCACTGACAACCCGCTCACTACGTAGCGGCTAGCTTTCAGACAAGGGTGTCAACATACGACATTATGTGTAATCAGGTAAGTTCAGTCTAACCATCTCTGAGAGTGCTAATATCCGGCAACATTCAACGGTGTGTTTTTCAGTGCGGATTTGCTGGCCTTTGTCATTACTCAACCAGAGAGAACAAATATGATTAATTATGATGCAAATAATGATATAATATACTGTAAAAACCAACCTGTGTTAACAAACGCTTTCATGTGTCTTGTGTACAGAGCACTGTCTTTTGCAAAATACATGACACATACATGTGAAGATGGCTCTTAGCAACAGATTGCAGATCAGAAAAAAAAAAATCACTCACTTAATAACTGATTCAATTAAATGAATCAAAAGGTGCAATGTGTAACTCTGAGCCACCTGTTCCAAATAAATAGTGGGCCAGTATTTCACCTCTAAACTGGGTCAATACAATTTGAATTAATCAATCATCCAAACCATCAGTTATTAAAAAACACCTAGAGTATGTTAACCTGTTTATATTTTAGCTGTAGTAGAATCAGTGCTTTCTGCTCACTGCTAACAGAAGATCTGTCCGTCTCCCGTCTCTCTCACACACTCTCCTCCCGGTGGAGCAGCCTCCTGGCAGCGGTGGGAACGAGGCGATGCTGCGAGTCCCTTTCTCGTTTCTGCCACTTTGGATTTAATCAAAACAAACTATCAAAAACGTGCAGAAATCATGGATGTAGTGTTGACAAGCCCTGAGTCTGCCCCAGTCAGGCAGCTGTACTTCTTCTCCCTCTGGTCTGAGGACCAACTGGAGCTACAATGTCTCACTATTCATCCTAGACTGGATGGGCTGCAGGTAGTCAGTTAGATGCGGATTTCAGTAGATATCTCTGCAACACATAGACGTCTTTGACACGACGTCACCACTGTTACCTCTTCACACTCTGTTGATAATGTTAGTTCATTGTTTTAAGTTTAAATTCTGGCATATCTTATACATTGAACGTTTAATGTAAATCATAAATAACTTGTAACGTTCCAGTTTTCAGATAGGTGCACAGGAGTCCTGTGTATATTCCAAATTTCACAAAACACTAGGGCCACAACAGCGCTATGGTTTGTGGATGGTGCCGAGGATTCAAATGAAACCCGCAGCATGTCATCTTTCAGCGAATCCCACATGCTGGGCTTTTTTTCCTCTTTGCCGAGCTGTATGCTGTCCCTGCATAAGAAATGCTGCTGGGTACTTCATCTATATTTTCAACCAGAGGTGTGGCTGATGTGGAGGGGACAGGTGACTCTATCCGACTTAAGATGGGACGCGAAGAGCTGTTTTCTGTAAACGAAAATCCAAAACTACCACCAACGATCTTCGATAGAATTGTTATCGTGTTGGCCTTGCGGCACACACGGTTCCTTTGCTCAGGCATGACATAAAAGTAAAGATAAAAGTAGACAGATAAACAGGCAGACAGAGACACACACAAACAAACAGGCAGAAAGACATTTACAGGTTAACAGAAAGACAGATAGCATTACTGATTAAGATTAACTGAGAGTGACATATTAGAAAATCAAAAGAAGTAAGATAATTGTTAAATACATAATGTGAGCTACAAAAAAAAAAGCAGACTCTGGATCATCAAACAAACTTGTTGCAGTTGAGGTAAAATTGAGTGAAATAATAAAGCTATAGTTTCTTCTGTTTTTTTACTCTTCCACACAAGGCTAAGATAAAGAATTAGGCAAGTGAATATGAATATTTCAAGCTCAATTCAGGAAATAATCTAAATGTTGTTGTGATAGTTAACTAAAACGCTGCAAACAACAAGAGAATAGAATAGAAATACATCAAATAGATATTGTCATAACTGCAGCAATTCCCCTTATAGTGTTTAATAAAATATATAATTTATACAAGAAATAAATGTTCTGCTAGTCAACTAAGAGTTGCTGATACAATACTGAATGAACTGAACAAAAACATTTTTTTAATTATCAATCCTCACCGTACCTTAATAAAAACGTCCTCTTTCAGCATGAATTTCGTTTGAGATCTACCTTTTTCCAAAACTACTGCTCTCTTAAAATTCACAAACAACGTTTGTTCTCTGCATCTGACCGCGGTCATCTTAATGAGCAATATTTTTTGATGTCAGCAAAAAATGCTGATGTGGTTGATCACTATCTTCTTTTGGACACGCTTCATGCCATTCCCAACATGCATTGCTCTGGCTTAGTTAGTATCTTCACAACGAAGGAAATGTGTTCTTATGTGAGGGTGTAAAGCAGATGTGTTTACTCAGCAGAGGTGTGCCTCAAGGTTCTATTACTTTAGAACCACTTATTTCTTTCTTTTGTTATTAATGACCTCCGACAAATTTTTGATTGTCGTGCACTATATGCAGATGATACTATTATATATACATCAAAAGCTTATATATATATATATATATATATATTTCAAGAGGCCTTGCAATGTGAGGTTACTCAAAGCTTCTTGTTGTGAAGCAGAACCTCAACTCCTATTTATAGTCCCTTTTGTATTCAAGGAAGTTGGTTAAAAAAGCTTGTATGTTTCGATTGTACTCATCGACTCTGTGCGATTGTAATATGTTACCTGTAAATATCCATTCTTTGTCATAACTATGCTTCTTTAAAATGTTATATTTTCTCATTTTAGAACAAATTGCCTATGTTTTAAGTAACACTATCACTGTTCCCTTTATCTATAGGTTGATCACTTTTCTTTTTCTGTTGATTTTGTCTCGTCTATAGTTGTAACTCTTTCCTTTTTCTTAATGTGTTGTCTTGTTATTGTTGTTTGTTTTGTCATTGTTGCGTTATATATTACATAAGTCTAGTAATTTTTCCCCTTGAAAACTAGAAGACACATATCAAGGGGTTTATCCTGAGACAAAACATTTCTGACAATGTTTAAAGTTTTGAAATGACTGCCGATCGCATTCTTCAGTCTTCTTGCATGACGAGACATGCAGTCGAGTGTAAGAAAAAAAAGCTCTGACCCGGCCTTCAATCCAGAAAGCAAAATAGGTCATGGGTTACGTTTGTGTTTATCAAGGAGAAGAACATGATATGCACCTACTAGTAGGTGCAGTGTGGCCCTTCTGAACCAAAATCAAGGGCTGATACCACATTGATAATGCACGTTAAATGGGCTGGTAACATTTGAAGCGGGTTCTCTCTCCTTCTCCTCTGAAAACTCTTTCACCCTACTCGTTTCTCTTAGTCCTTCTCTCACATGTCTCCTCTCCAAGTTCCCCTCAACAACAGCCGGGCCAATTAAGAAACGGCTCTTGAAAGGGTAGCAATTATTCTTTTGCAAGACATACATGGCTCCTGCTTGCCTCCGCACATTATTATCTCTCCGGTATCCTACAGTGAGGTGCCTGGCCAACCATTCACTGCAACCCCTCTCGCTTCTGCCAGCCTCGCTGCTTCTTCTCTCTCTCTAGCTGTCTGCACTGATGAGGGTTAGATTGTATAGCATCACTGTCTGAGGCCCAATGGTGAGCAGAGAAACACAAGATAATGGGTGGATTATTAAGGGAAGCCCTGTTCAGAGAAAAATTTTTTTTTGATATCTTTGCCACCACCCACGCAACCTACATTCCATCTCTCTTCTTGCATCCCACAGCTTCCCCCCACCCCCCTTTTTCATGGCTCTTATAATTTTTTTTGTTTCTCCTGTGATGATGCCTGCCACATGCAAATGAAAGCCACCGCTGTGGGTGTAATGCTAATCAATACAGTGCAAATATTCATTTAAGGAGATGGCTGCGTGGCAAAAGAGGAACCTGGCCTACTTGAAATGCAAGGAGCTCTCTGTTTTGTTCCCGGCATTGTGTTGGAAATGCACATGCAAAAATGCACTACAACACCCATCTCAAAAAATGCCTCAGAAAATCAAACGACGAAGAAATAGAAAATGAGATTGTAAAAACAGGAGAGATAACAACAGAGGAGACCAAAATGTGAAGGGGGTCAGCTGCTTTTAAATAACCATTCCACCTGTATAAATAATGGAAACCTCTCTCACTGTCATTACATAAGGCTTTTGTGTGAAAATGGTGTATTGCTGTTCCCAAGAAGGAAGTGCAAATGGAAAAAGGCAAAGGCTGTAGGTGTGGGCTCAATGTTGGCTCCATCATCCATAAAAGCACATAAGTAGACAACTAAAGGGCTGGATTAAGAGCCCCACTGTGAGAAGAGCACCATGGGACATGTAAAGCAGCCTGTTAATATAATTTCGATCTCTGTGAGTCAATCATTCTGGATATTTGGGAGAGAGAATACTAATAGTACATTAACTCAAGCTGCTTAAATCAGACAGTAGTGATTCATGTAAGGCGGAGACCATGTCCAAACACAAACAGTGTTGGCCCACCATCCAAAAAAAAATAAATAAATAAAATAATAATCAAGATTCAAGATTCAAATTTCCTATTAAATTAATCGACAGGTCTTTTAACACATGGATGTTGTTATGTAATGTAATTCATACATTCTTATTTCTGATGCAGAGACAGGTTGAATCGCACAAACTGCTTATTTTTCATTGAAAAAGAGACAGGTTTTGGAGTTGTGTGAGGGTGGTGGAGGCTAGAAGAAGAGAGGGCGGGGGGGGGGGGATTTGAGTGAGAGTGAATAACCCTCACTCCTTTTCATTTCAACCCTGACAAATTTGCCTTTTCTTTCAAGTTCCCTCCTCAGCAGACTCTTGTTTGGCCGCATCACAGTCCCTGAGAGACATCGTCCAATTGCCTGTCTACTGTGGATGCCCACCCCCACACACCTCTCACACGACTGCCTCTGCGCCTGACTACAACAGCGCTCTATTGAGACGCTGGTTCTAACCCTGAAACGAAATCATTGGAAACAAAATATCAGCCAAACATTCCTCGTGCTGTCGTTTATAATAGCCACACAGCTTGGCAGGACCTTGTTTTACAGTTTGCTCCAACACATCGATACGCGGCTTTCATCGTCGCTGCGGGCGCCATGGTTGAACTGGAAACACATTCCGGACTCTTGCACTTTGTCACTGCCTCTTTCCTCTTCTCTCTCTCTGTAACCCCATCCTTCATTTTCTGTCTTTCGTGTTCTCATTTTCTCTCTTTCCCTCACTGTCTCAGGGGTTAGCCTTCTTAAATAAACTGATGTTGGTCTTGCAGTCGTTGGAACATGAAAGCTACGGAGGAATTGGCCACATGACACTCAATCAAACAATGTTCTCTACAATCCTAGTTATCCCTCCCAGATGTTGCTTTCCCCCACGCACGTCCGACTTAGATAATTGTTTAATATGGAAAGTAATGTGGGGATTGAATGCTACCACTTCTGCCTGAGCATGAACACCACTATCCACTAAAGTACATAAAAGCAATTTCAACTTGTACCAATAAGAAAGGTCAAATCCTAATACATTACGTACAGAAACACACACATAGAACAGAAGATAAATGGGAGGCAGCCGCTAGTAGCTGTCACCCAGCATTTTAAATAAATGGGGGCCTCCTGCCCTGTCCAACGAGCCTGCTAATTGTATTTTCTCTTACTTGGTGGCTTTTGTCAGACTCCATCAGTCTTCTGTGCCATGTTTAAAATGACAGTCCACCTAGTTGACATTGTGAATAGTAGTCAGGTCAGAGCCCTGCTCTCCTTGAGGCCAAGAGGTTTATTCAAACATTTTGCTTTGCCTCATTAATTCTTGAAGAAAAGAGGAAGGCAAGACTTAGCCCTCCATTATTTTTGGCTAAGTGCCATACCCTTCGCATTATGTGAAAACGGACAAGACGTCTGTTCCAGTTCCTGTGTAATTCAGCCCATGGGTATATACAGAAGGTGTTAGAAACTGCAGTAGAAAAACGATGTGATCATTCAACCTAAGCCTTTTTGCTTTGGAAACGAACACATTTCACAAAGGTCTTACAGTATTGAACAGAATCACACTGAAAGTTGTTTTTTCTTCCATGGCTGATTATTAAGCAGAATATTCTTTTTGTGACATTTAGAGCAGAATGTCTTCAGTTTGCATAGGCTGGAGTAACCTTTTCACTGTCAGTACTTTAAGTGACATTTTTTTAATCAATAGATAACTCTGACATATCAAGTATTTCTCTCTGATAATTCCCTGGACAGTGAACAAAGAGAAACAGGTCTTTGGACATGTGGATGATTGTCATTTGTTAGCATGTTCACAAATGATATGTAATGGCCCAGGAAATCACCAGGCCACACTCTCGCTTCTTGTTCTCAAATGTCAACGTAACCCTGTGTGAATGTAAACGCTTAACATTTAGTGGAAAATAATGGAACGTGGACGAGGCATTTGTAGTGCTGACATTTTAGATCAGTGCTCATATGTGTTCCGGGAAGGCTGTAAAACAGCTAATGCGTTCGAGGGTCTCAGCGGCTTAGAATGCTGCTAAATTGGAGAGAAAAGCAGAGAGGGGACTAAGAGAGTTGGAAAGCAGAAGAATGAAAAGTAGATGCAGGAGGAGGAAGGGCGAGAGGGAGAAGAACAGAAGAAGAGATGAGTGTTTCTTTTTTTTTTTTCTCTTCTTCAAATCCTCGGCTAAGAGAGACACAAAGAGAGAGAATTACACGGGAAGAAAAATTGCCATTGTCGTAAGCAGAGACAGTGGTAAATGGCGCGTCGTTTTGCAGTAATTTACAAATCGCGAAGTGGAAACAAAATTAGATTAAGTGGGTCCGTTGAAATGGACCTGCTACACATCACTATTAATTATGTGGCTGTCAAGGGTAAAGATTATTTATTTTCATGGCAGAGAGTGAAATCATGCCGTAGGTGACTGCTTTGGGGTTTTTAGGGGAGTCATTTTTCATGTGCACAGGCACCTCTACACAGAAAAAAACAGGGAAACACGGACGTTCAATCAAAGGCCACTAATGTCTACATTATCGTTCAGGGCCATAAATGGCTTAACCTGACTTATGGGAAATAATAGGCTCAAACGATGTTGCAATGTCACTGCTGACATTAATGAGGGAGGAAATGTTTGCCATGCTCTGAATGGCCAGATAAATGTTGTATACAAAAGCAAAAGCTTGAACTGAGCATGGGAATGAATGTTGTTCCTAATGTTCTGTGACATGATATAACTCAGACTCCAGGGTCCATCTCGCAATTACAGGAAGGACAAACAACAAGAACAACAACAAAAACAGTAAAATTATATTAATCAACATGCTATAACTAAATGTTAGGAATGTATCCACGCATTTTCATTTGTCTCCCATTCTTTAGTCAAAAATAATGTTAACTGAAAGGTGTTTACGGAAGAAATGTGCTCTTCATCAGTCATAAGGTCAAAACTTACAATAATCTTATTCACAGCGCTTCATCGCTAGTGGAAAAACAGCACCTTGAGAGCTGTGGTGAGTGTATATACCCATGAACATAGACAGGTAAGTCAGTACTGTTACTCATCTTTTCATACTTAGGGTCAAGGCAATGATGTTAATTCAATTGGATGGGTCAGGATCAGATAGAGATACATTTCTGAATTTTTAAATGTATCATGCTCAGTGTTTTAATATACATAGATAGCTCTGTCGCTCTCTCTCTTCTTCTCTGTTTCTCTCCATCTCCAATTAAAGACAGCCAGAAGCTTTTGCGACTGTTGCGTGACAACGTTAACAGGAGAAATAGTTACAATTGAAGTGTATAATGACTCTCTTTGTACATTATAGCAGTCTTCATTGTGAATGAAAAGGGACATACATATACAGACAACAATCCAATCCATAAATAATAAATAAAACAGCAGATGCAGCAGAGATGCAAGGCAGCGTTGAGGCGACTAGTACTAGCCAATCACAGCACAGTGGTCAAAAAATGGGACTGGCTAAAAACGTAGTAACCCTGTGCGTACTGCGTCACAGTGTTATGTGCCTGATGCGCATTCTCCTCGGCTCGTATTTGGTCGTCTGGTCACTTTTTGGATTGGCTAGCAAAACTGTAACGCAAAAAATGTTTTTGTTACCCTAATCTCCTTACCTCATGTCTATCTGCAGCAATATATAGAATTCAGAATATATGTTTGTATGGACACAGGGGCTCTGTGGTATGATATTTATAAGATTACAGGTTAATGCGCTTCATTTGGTAGACCAAATGTGTTCTTTACTTTAATAGGTCGATCACACATCAACATCATAATAAAATAAGATTTCTTTACCCTCTGTGATGCAACAGTGTTACTCCAGTCCATTTTAAGTGACAATCTTAGTTGTACTTTTACTGGTACTTTTCTTTAAAGTAACAGTTTGTGTACCTGAGTAAATGATTGCAGTAGGCTACCCTTTCCATCCCTCGGGTTTGGATAAACAAAAAAGTTCACTATTTATAAAAATGAAAACTGAAATGTGTCAGAGCACTGTGCGTCTCTGGCTTTCAAATGGCAGTTTCTTTCAGAAAGTCATATTTATATGATTATGAAGGTCATTGGGAGCATACTGTAGGGCTCTTTGATTGTACTGGTTTTTAACCTGTATCTTGGAATAACGTGTTATTTGACATTTTTCACGGCAGACATTTAACTGGTGTCAATAATAACATTGCCAGTAGCTCAGTTCCGTTAAGTGTCCCAGTAAAATATCCCAGTGAGCCAGCATGCAGATATAGGAACCTCCTCAAAGTGGAATAACAGCTATCATTCATGTTAATAAATACACCTGTGCTTTTCCTAGTTCCTAGACATGTCAGGCATTTTTGCCATACTTGCGTGCATCCATAAGCAGAGTTAAGCACAAAAAAAGAAATGTTTGAATAAATGGATACAGTACAATTTCTTCCACACGTATTTTTTCAAATTTTCTTTTTACGTTGTACTACATCTTACATACACAGTTTGGAAGCAACACATGATTTTCTTGGTGGCCTTCACGGGCCCCGCCATCAGACAACACCGTTAGCTGATAGGGTAAGCCCCTGCTCCACTCTCCATCTGCTTGGCAGGCTGTCCCCAAGTCATTAGGCCCCTGTGTGGGTACCCAGCTGGGGGGGGGAGTGGAGTAGGAGGGGACAGGGCTGGTCCCAGTACACCTGGCACTGGCCATCCAGAGGGGGGGGGCATCTGGCTAGGCAGCACCCCGGGTCAGGCTATCTGAGGAAGGAGCACATTGGTGGGCACTTCATGGATGGCTCACTGTCTGTCCCTGGCAGCTTGTCATTTATCACTGCTGAGCAGCGATTTCAGGTGGGAACGTGATTAATTTCACTTTACCATTCTCAGAAATAAGCCCTATAAATCATCCTAAGCTTGGCTTGTGTGCAGGTTTTCGTTGTCGGCCGATCTGACAAAGCTTTACCTGGTCCCTCCACCCCGCTCAAGCCTCGTCTTGCCTCTGAGGTTGCTGCAAAATAGACTCTGTGTCAAATAGGCAGCTCAGTGATGAGACGTGTTCACTTGAAGACAGACATGAAGAAAGAAGGGACGGGACACACGTGCACACACATATACGGCGCAAATAAATGTATAAGGCGTATTGAGAAAGTGAGACAGAAGACATGTCTGTAAAGTGTTCCCCACATTAACACCTCCTCTGTCCATCTAATCTTCACACATCGGACCATCTGTCCTTTCTAAATGAATGACAGGAGGAGAAAGAGGCTAAGACATGATCAAATGAAACATGCTGATGACGGGAACCTGTCAGTGTAGTCTGTGGATGTTGGGGGGTTCTAGTTTATTACCAGAGCTACAGAACACATCACATCTAAAATGTCAGAGGTAATAAGGACACTCTGGTGATAGGTGGCACACTGCCAGCACGTCAGACAGGCACCCTGTTATGAAGGGTTTTTCTATTAATTTTACACATGTGCTGCTGTTTTGTGAGTGATTTAACTGGTTTTTAACAACACTTCTTTCCCCTTTCACCCTGTGTCTCACTCACTTTCTCCCTTTGTAAAGGGTGAGGTTCAACACACACATTCAAACAATTTTAGAGCTGGAAAATGACGAGAAGTAAGACCAGATGTGTGTGTTTTGATCCACCATTAGGAGTGGATAGTTCGTTTTTTTTTTTAAAGCATAAAATAGTTTGTTATAGTTTTGGCTAAAGATTCGGACAAATTCACCCTTAAAAAAGGCACAGCAGTATTTTCCTACCATGTATATGGAAATGTGGAAACAAAGCTACCACTGTTAACTGTATGATAGAGCACGTTTACACCATGCATTAACAGGGGATATGCATGTTAATGCATAGTGGGATGCCTGAGAATTGTTGTGTATAGCAATGCAATGTATTGTTTAACAACAACATATTGCACCTTTCTGCTTTGAGGTATAGTCTATAATTGACGTCTACATCTCTGTGAAAATTAGTCATCCTCCCGTGAGATCCCCCCCCTGCTTTATCCTCCTGATACCTATCTTTTTTTTTTTTTTTATTAAGTAATGACTTTCGAATGAATCTCAGATCATGTGTTAGAGAAGACACTTATCCTGAAAAGTATTTTAGGCTTGACAGATTAATTTCAGGAGGAAGTGAGCCATGTGTCCTGCACATTAGCAGTCCCTCTATTGCTGTTAGGAAGAGGTATAATGGAGCATAATATGTACAAAGAGCTGCAGCAGAAGCAGCCAGCGAGTCCCAGTGAAAGTGTGAAAAAGAAATCATTGACAGTGACAGACAAGGCGTGTGATGTATACAGCACTGTAGCTACCTGCAGTTACAGCGACTTCACGTGCACATCTGATTCCAATAAAGGAAGTCAGTCCATTTTCAGCTTTGCCAAAATCCATATTCACCCTAACAATACCGCTCTTGACTCCCTGGTGAGCTTAACAAATGCCACACAATCAGTCCTCTCCAGCCTTTGGCTATGACCACAACATTTATTCCTGCACTAAACCAAGCAAGGCCAATCGATTGGCCTATACTGTGGTCAGAGCCTCCGTCAAAAAACGAAACACAGACACCGTTTCCCCCTTCCAAAAAAAAAAAAAAAGAGGGAACATGAAAAAGAAATCACATTTACAGCACAGAAAGAAGAAAGGGTAGAGGAGGTGGGGAAAATGATGAGAGTGAAATAAAGGTCTTTTTTTTTTTTGCTGCACAAAAGATCTGAGTGTTTCCACTTCCATTTCCTGATCTTCAGCTTCCATTTCTTTCTCTCTGGCGTGCCGTGGTGCAGAAGCCAGATTGCATGACTAAATAGTCGTGTAGAGCTTACTCTATTTGATATTTATATTCCCATTGAAGTGTTCTTGTTCCTGAAGTTTTAATTGGGTGCTAATAAATAAATCATCCCATCTCTTCCTCAACAGATGTGCAAGTGAGCTTTATGCTGCATAATATCTGTCTGCTAAGCAGGTGTGTGTGCTTGCCTCATGTCACCGGTGCATGGGATGAGATGTACCAGCCAGGCCCCCTTAATCTGGTGTGCTGTGGCTCAGTGAAAGACTACATAACAGAGGGACGTGACAGAACCTGGACACGGATTTCTGTTTGCCGTGACCAGTTATGTGTGGGAGAAACACTTTACACATCTGCGGAGGTTTATTTGTGATACACGGAAGGCCTTGGGCACCACATCTAATTTTGACTCGCTTTTGATATTGTTTGACTTTTGAATTAATTATCAGTCTGGTATGTCCCAATACATTTTAAAGACACTTGATATAGATGTCTGGATGTGTCTGGCAGGTGTGGGAGAACTGGCCTGCAGGTCGAATAGGCATGCTGTAATACTACCGTTGCACCAATTGGGTAGCGCAGTGTAAAATCTATCCAGTATAATACATCATGTAAATAAACAGCTTTCCTGGAAAGCAGGGCAAATCCATAGCTGTTCCAGGCATAATTGAAAATGGAAAACAAAGCCTCCCACATCCCTGTCCCTGCAGATAACATCAGCGTGCGCATTGAAGTTGGAAATAATTTCTAAAATCATTTTCTAAAAACTTTTGAGAAATTATTAGTGTTATCAGCAATGTGTTAAGAAGAGTTACCTAAAAGAAGGGATATTTTCCAGTATATATTGATAATAATAAAGCGCCCACATGTCATGTGTACGTTGAAAGAGTTATGGGTTGCTGTAATCGTTCCTCCTCTCCATTTTGTCAATTTACGAGATACCTTTGTAGAGGGACTGCACTGTAAATAAAATAAATAATGAAGATAGAAAAAAGGGACGAACCAACAGTCCTCTTTCTGTACAAAAATGCAATCTTGAGAAAAAAGCAAAAGCAGTCTCAGTTCAAGCGTTTATTTTCTAAAGTTACAGTCTCTTTGGCACAAAATTCTTCCAAGGTTTTCTTGCTGAGACGAGGCAGAAGGATACTTCCTGGTGCATAGCTTTGTTGCCTGACAAAACACCGGCAATAAACCTACACACGACTGCCAGGATGAATATACTCACTTGATTTGTGCAACTCAGACAGTTAAAGCTGCTTTTTTTTATTTAGGTTTTAAAATTTACAATGGCTCTACAACATAACATTCAGGCTAGAGTTAATCTTACTAAGGCTGGAAGGACACCAAAATACAAAGAAAAGAACCAATTGCTTCCTCCCTCCTACAACCCCACGTGGTACAGTACAGATTTTCCAGCACCTGGTTGAGCAAGGGGCATTCATGTGTGAATGTTCAAGAGGGCATTATATTCTGAGAAATCAGATTAGCTTTGTATTTCCAGTTTGTGTGGCACAAAGAAGTCAAGGCCTGTACTCCTCACTTGATGGACACGACTATAGCGTTGTGGGGGTTTCAGAAGAAGTGAAGGAAGAACTGATTTTGTGATTACGGACCGAAAATTGTCTCTGGAACTCCGCAGTAAAGTTGTGCTCTTAATTTACAAAAGCTGCAAAGTTGATATTAACACTAAATAAAGCCTCTAAAAATGTGAGATGATCAATTCTATCCGTTGAACACAGTACAGAGAATTATAAAACAAGTCATTTTACTGCAAATATGGAGCAACACACTTCATGATAACAAATCCACTTTCACTATCATCTTGGTACCATTGAACTATAGAACTATGGTACCATTGAACTATGGTACTACAGAAGTATGTACTGTAATGCATAGAAGTCAGGGGCGATATAATCATTTATATCTGAGGCAATAGACATTGTCGACCATCGCATACGCCACAAAAAGAAGAGCCATTGATCAGATTCTGTCTAATTACAATGATGTTAGCTTTATACATATACATTACTGTATAAGCCGTACATGACCAAATATAGGGCACCACCTGAACCGAACGTGATAAGAAATACAAATACACACCGCTCAATGTATTGACAGACAAACTGTTAAAAAAATAAAATCCACAACATCCTGCCTGGCTTTTTCTTACAGAGTGGAGTATTCACCCCACCTCAACGGTCTTTCTTGAAAAAAAGAAAAAGGAAAAGAATATATATAATCAAATGAAAATTAAATAGCTTTCAGACCAATCACGAAAAAAAACGTGTACTAGAGAGAGATCATAAATAAATGATCCCACATCAAAACAAGTAGGCTCCAATTTACAAAAGGGCTGCAGACCTTGAGCAGCTTTTAAAAGGCATCATTTATTGTTGTTCTACAAAAAGAAAGGCCCATTCAAAATAATGGTTATTGTAACTAAAAAGACCTGAAGCAAGACCGTCAGAATTGCATTCAACACTGTTTCAGTGAGATGTTTACTTCTTATAATTTGTTCATCTTGGAACTTAAACCCCAACTATCTGCATGGCTAGATATAGTCGTAAATGAACAAAATGTTTTTTTTATACAGTCCCAGGGGTGCTGTGGCGTTCAAGAACCTGGGTTATGGGCTTGTATTCTATTTAAACGCTCTATACATCCATAGTGCACCAACACTGGGGTTTGCTTGATTGGACTTCTCAGGGCTGTGTGGGTGTGTACGGACGATGCTCAATTTGACTAAAGGCATTGTTGCACCCGGTACAGCTGGACAAATCAATAAACAAATACCTTACTTTTTCATAGGAATTTTCAACAAACGATAGCTTTATCATTTTATTAGCACGTGAAGTTTAGTGACCTCCAGCTTCAACTTTACCTAGGAAGTCTATTCTGCTAGAATAACAGCAAACGGCTGTGTAGGATTTTGCGTGGGGAGGATCACACGTTTTACTACACAGCCCACTTTTAATGCCATAATTCAAACAAACTAAACCTAAAAACCAGAGCAACACTACAGTGATGATATAACCTATAGAAAAGAGATGCTGCTGCTCCACTTTGGGGGAATAGTTTTATCAATGCCACACTCAAAAATGTACCAATTTGTGTCATGCATGCCGACTTTAAGTACTGGTATACATCATTTTGTCATTTTTCCACTAAGATACAGGGTATGTCAGCACTGATTTCGGTATGGGGATATTTTTTCTTTTGATTTACAGCTGTAAGATATACATTAAAATAACACTGAACTCTCAAACTAAATGTATACAATTCCATAAAATTGTAATTCAAGATCAATAAAGCAGACGCCAAAACAGTTTGTCTTCTGATTACATCATGAATTCAAGGCTTGAGGCTCCGAATTAAGTCGTCTGTGTTTGTAGAAAATGGCCGTTCTCTCCAAAGTAATTGTAACAGCACACACAAAAAAAATCAGTTTTACAGTAGATATTCATTTGAATGTGAAAAGTTGCAGTGTTACGTAAATACATGTACTTTGTGTCTGTAAGCATGTTTTGAAAAGAAAGTTAGGACTGGGCAATATATCAATATTATGTTGATATATTGATACAAGACTAGATATGATCTTAGATTTTGGATAATGTAATATCGTAAGCGTCTTATCCTGGTTTTAAAGGCTACTGTAAAATGATGTCATTTTCTGAACTACCAGACTGTTTTAGATGTTCCAATTAATGATAATTATTTATCAGAAAATCTCATTGTGTACATCATTTGTGAAAGCAACAATAGTACATACTATCGACTATCCTACAATGTCGAATGTTATTGTAATATTTGATTTTCTCCAATCCGCTGAGCCCTAGTTCAAGTGTATATGAGTGGTTCAGTCCAATGTATGAAATACAGTCAATTAATTCCTCTTTTGAAAATAACATGAAGTCATTACACACCAAGCCCTTTGGCAGAAAGGACCCTATATACACAACACCCTATTTATTCATAACTACTTAACAGAGAGCACTTGGATACACTTTGCGTTGCAACATTGGTAAGACACCCCAGGCAAAAACATAATTTTTCATGCACTGGTCAATTTTGAGATGTTGGGCTATTTCACTTCCTCAACATGTCTTCTATCAGACTAGTGGAAAGAAAACATCCAAAATACATATTTGCGTGATTGTTTTACTAAACTTTGTCTATTTGTGTCTGTAGATTTCTCCAAAAGTTTGCATTAGATAATGCCTCACAGGCAAAGTTTTCTACCCTTTTTAACTGCAGTGTCTTACAAAACATATGGAATTTCCCAATACATATCTTTAAAGGTTGTTTTCTCAAAATAAGTTTATTTTCATAGTCTGAGCCAGAAACTTCAGTTCAGGAGCACTTACATAAACCAAACATCCAGTTTCATTCCTATCTATATTTTGAAGGTTTTTACAGAAGTTGTTTGTTCATATATCATGCATAACCTGATTTTTAGAACATCTTATTCCTAAAAACATGGCGAAAATTGATTTTTTTTTTTTTTATGCCTGTTGACAGTATTTTTGAGGTTATGGAGTGATACAAAGAGCTATGCAAAATTCCCTCTGTAAAAAAACATTTGACTCACATTTGAGTAATTCAACAAGATGAAACAAGAATGTTAAACATGGCATCATCCAATGTTCAGATTACTGTTCTGGAAATGCATGCAAATTAACACATTTTTAATAAGATGCCGCCTCATTTCCTGATGCCTCATTTGCATATTTAAACATTTCAGAAAATTTGTAATGCAAAAAAGTATCACCTTGATGTACATAATCAACTGGGGAAATTTCAAGGTGATATCTATTAGTAAGAATGTTTACCCTATTCAACTGGGGTGTCTCCCCTCAACTATCCACACTTTGTTACCAAGTATGTGCAATCAGTTCCCATGGTCACAAATCAGGCTCAATCTGTACTTCCCTTTAATTCAGCAACAAAAGCTCCCATGAGTCATTGGATGTTGGTTGCAAACAGAACAAATACATACACATATTATAATCCTCGTAATGATTTCTTTTTTGAAACTCTCGACCTGAAAGGACTCGTTTGTACAAAACAGGCTTTTGTCAGTATGTCTAAAAGGGCTAGTTTTTCTGCTCATTACAGCTGGGGAGTCATTGGGGAACAAGCACAAGGGACCAGTAACATTTACAGTACAACCAAAAAGTATCCAGTCTAAAGCGAGATCAGGTGAACACGCTGCACATACTAGTGTGTCTAGTATGTCTGTAATAATAGCGAGACAGAAAAGAGTGAATGCTGCAGTAGGAGCTGTAGATGTTCTTGTACTCATAATGTAATCAGAAGAGGTAAAGCTTCAACAGCACTTGTCCGGAAGTATGCAACACAACTTGATTGTCAGACCAACGTGTGTCGGCTTCTTGCCTCAATCAGGGTCATATGGTACTCATACTGTAGTGGATGCAGATCTTTCTTAGAATGTGGACAGTAAACACCAGGAACATGCTTATTTATTTTCTGAAAGACAGATGACAGAAATGCTAAATGAGAGATTGTAATGAGTTACAGAAGCCATTGGAACAGAGGCTAGTCTGGACATTACGTCATGACCTTGGCTCTCCATTAGATCAGCCCATAAACTCCAGCACATTTTAGCAGCTGTTAGTCTGTTGTTCAGTCCACCACTTTGGTCTGGACTGAAATATCTCACCAGCTTATTTAATGGACTTTCATGATGATGTTTGGTTAGATATTTATGGCTCCCAGAGGATGAGTCCTACTCACTTTCATAGTCCCCTGACTCTTCATGAGGTTGACATTTTTGACTTTTGGGGAAATGGCATTTGGTACATATCTATACAGCACTGTAGATGAATCCAAATGATTTTGGTCATTCCCTGACCTTTCCGCTTCTACCACCAGCAGGTCAAAGTTTTCCCTTGTCCTCTGAAATATCTCAACATCTACCGGATTTATTGGAAGCATATTTTGACATCCATGGTTCCCAAAGGATTGCATCTTTGAGTTTAGTTTCCCCTGACTTTTATTCTATATGTACAGCCTCACAGAGCCGCTAGCATGGCTGTAGAAACACTTTTGATATGGAACTACGCAACCTGGGAAGACAAACTGCAAAGTCGTTCCTGTAAAAGTAAACATCACCAACACAGCTTGCAGTGTGGTTTCCTAGACATCCATTTTCTGACAAGGGATTAACAATATTGAAATGACTGAGACTTCACAAAGTTTGGGAAAGTAATTAATTTTGAGGGAATTAACTTCTCCAACTTATATTACACTGTAGCAGGAAACACATAATGAACAATCTAATGAGACTGTTCTAGTCTTCTGGCAAACTTAACATTGAAGTTGCAGCATGGATGAATGAGCAAAAAAGCTTTGTGTGTGTATTAACATGTGCTTGTTTTGTGTATGCTCTGGACTGCAGAACCTACATAGACTTTATTATGTATTATCCTTCTGTCTCTATGTGCCAATCGGGTTGCATGAGCATATGTTCTTTTGAGCCATCATTGACAGTTGCGTTCCTTTTGTATGCCTTCTTTTGAGTTCATGGGCCTTCATTTGTGTAGGTGGAATTGTAAAATGCAAGACTTGTGGAATGAAGGCATCCTGCCAACCAGAATCCAGGCGGGCTGAGGGCGTTGTATGAAAATGCATGCACACATGCTGTTTACTTCAGCCTCCCACCCTGCCTCTCCTCTGACATCCCGGATCCAAACACCTGGAACCTGGAAAAAAAATGGCCTGCTCATGGGAGTGGGTAGCAGTCATCGGAAGATAGAAACCAATGACGTTGTCAAAAGCCAAAATGCTGGAAAAGACAATACCGGAAGATGGCTACCTGCTTATTAGTATGCCCGCCCTAATTACCATTGACTACTGAAATAACACTTGCACAGCAGTACTGCATGTTCACTTCATCAGACACTTCAACACTGTCAGAAAGAAGAAACAGTTCACTGCGGATGATAGGTGCAACATTTTTAAGCTCATATGGCGTTTTTCTTCACGTGCTCCAAGATGTGGTACTTTTTTTCCAAAATGTTTTTATATATATAAAAAAAAAAAAAAGGTGGAAAATGCTAAGAATCACAATACAGACATTCTGACAGCTAACAGTTTTGCAGTAAACTGAGACGAATAACAGACCTAAACGCAGAGGGAAAGTACACTTTGCAAGATGGTGGACAATGCACATGCTGAAGCTCCACTGCATATTAAAGTTTAATTAATTCAAAATACAAGCTAGGAAACAGCGAGTCACTGCTGCTGCCAGGCAAGGCACAGTTTTAAAAGAGGAAAAACACAGGGGTCCAGGCAGGAGCTGTGATAGACAACTGAGATGGCAATCAAGCCTTTGTTCCTCAAAAGTGTCTTGCTGATTTCTTGCGTGTAAGCCAGTAGACCAAGACAACTACAAGGCTTGGGTTTCAGGATTTTTCTTCAGATCAAGGACTTCAGTGTTAATTTTTTTTCCCTACGAATTTCTAGTCACTCTGTGCCCATGTTTCTCCAAGACTACAAATGGTTACACAGAGAAAAGGCCATATGGATTTATAAAAATAAAGCAAACTAAATGGAAGGCCCTTACTGTATACTGTGCAGCTACTTATTCATCTCTCTGTTCAGGGCCTAGACATCACAGTCAGCCCGTCCTGGACCTGCTTATTAATTTTAAATCATTTGCTGCACCTCCAGGGGGAGATAAATGCCAGATGCAGAGACAAGGCAGTGGTGAACCTATAAAAACTATTACAGAGGCCCCTTCCTCACCCCTATTGCCATGGCCTGATAATAGCCTCACACTGCAGCGGTAAAGCCAAACCATGAGAGAGTAAGGTGTTTCTCTCTCTACTGCTCTCTGCCTTCTAAGCTCTAGTGCTGAATTAGGGACACACACACGCACGCACACACACACACACACACACACACACACACACACACACACACACACACACAAAGGAAACTGTTCAGCCCCGTTGCGTAGAGCCCCCGCACTGCCCAAGGGCCCGCCCACCGGCCCGCCCACCCATGTCAAAATGCCGCCGCAAATGTTGTAAAGGCCATGAAAGGATGGCATCAAAGTGGCATTATCCCTCGGGACAAAGGCGAGCAAGAATAAATACATAAATAACGACTGCATGACAGAACTGTAGGATCAGCAAGCAGGTAAACTAAGCTAACTTCTGTTTTCTCTCTGAACATATTCCTGTTGCAGAGGCTTTGCTTTAGGCAAAATAAAAAGTAACATTAGATACAGTTATAGGGCCGCCGACAGTTGCCCACTGAAAAGCAGTTGTATAATCTCAACTAAGGGACAGCCATACCCAGGTTGTTATTCACAGTATCGCAACACACGTATTTGTCCCATATTACAAGAATGACAGATCATATATAAGCAAATTCTCTGTGGCTGTGCTATTTGATGTATATGATGGCAGCGTGTCAATGCACACGATGCCAACGTTCCCAGAATAGTTTTTACTTCAGTTAAATAATTTAATGATTATTCAGGATTTTAAAGGCGCTGAACAGAGGAGATGCTCGAGTGTTAGCCACTACAGCGCTAGCACAAAGTGCACCTAGCCTAGTACAAGCAGAGTAGAGTTCAGTGGTAATATACATCATTATTGCCATGTGACGTTGTAATTTAAAGAAATAGTTCAAATTGGGGAGTGCAAGAAATACAGAAACAAGTGTGTGTGATTATTGTGGAGGTTCTGAGGTATGCAGCACAATTTGAATTCAATTTCAGAACAAACTAGTGAAGTGAAAGGGCATCTGTTCAACGTCACAGCGGCATTTGAAGACTTCAAAATGAAATGCATGGACTTCTGGTTGAATGGCTCTGAAGCATATCACATGTTTTATAATTTACTGAATTATTGGTAGGAGAGCTTCCGAGCAGAATTTGTTCAGGACCCCAGAGAGCTTACATTGGCAGATTTTAGATTTTTTGCTGCTTAAAAAGCATTTCATTCCCAAGCTATGTTGTCAGAAAATCAAACCTAAAAGACAAACAGTAAGCAAGCATAGACATAATGAAAAAGATCATTATGTAGTTTCTTGCATAGAATTTTGCCTTATGGCACTTCTTAAAGCAGTTCCCACTTGTATCTACATTACCTCACAATGATGCAAGTTTGTCACAGAAGAAAAGGCAAAGAAAAAAAAAAAGGTTTACTGTGATGTATTATCATTTATATCGCAAGCAACTTCAAAGTCTCAGAAAGATGAATTTTACTCTGAAGTAAAATAACACCAGTGGCTGTGCAGAAGGCAGGAAATGAATCCCATTGCATAGTTTGCAAGGCCTGAAACACTTTATTCTGCGTACATGCACTATGTTTTTGTTATGACAGTTCAAATACAAGGACATTTTCTCCAAAGCTATACAGTAAAACTTTTTTTTTTTATTCATTAAAGTTTAAAAATGAGGACATTTTCAACGTGTTACATTATCATTTGAGCTTACCTTCCCTGCAATGTACTGTGCAGGGAAACTACTTATAGTCATAGTCAGGAACATTTTTTCAGTTCAAAACTAGTTTTTCAGTATGTGAGAGTGGCGTGAGAGTGGCATGAGAGCGTGCGAAAAAAGTGTCAATTGCGTAAGTTTCGCAGTCAATGTGTTAGAGTTGGCAGCCCTTAACAGTTATGAGCATGTAGAGCTGAGGATGCTGAGGAATATCAGCTCAAATTTCACGGCAAGGGGTCGTATTGACTTGGCTATACGATTTTATATAAAGACTGTACAAGATAAGAAACACTGGGCAAATATGGCATATTTATAAAATATTTTTGAATGTATCAGTACCAAGCGGTTGCTGTGAAATGAAGCCAACGTGGAGGTGTCAAAAACTGCAGTTCTCCCAAATGGCCACTTATCGCTAGCCGCTAGCTGTCTTCTGCACTGCATCGCTCGGGCCGCGCCTCAGCTCCACCGACAATCCACCACCCAATTTTTGGATTAGCACAGAGTTAGGCTTTGTCATCACTGTCAAGATGGCGAGGGCTGGATCCCACTTACAGTTTCACAATAGCTCTTCGGAAACCTGTTTGTGAAGTCACAGAGACTACCTCCAATGTTGAGTGCCTATGACCGGTACAGGCTGGTCCATGTTTTTGTTGCTCTTCATTGGAGTTGGAAAAGTTTAACTGAGATATATTTGCCGATACATTCTCTCTCTAGGGAAACTATTTCAGATAAACTGTACATTTCAAAATGTGTTGCTTCTACATGTAGGTTTTACATTGCGGATAGCTATAAGCATTCTTGGTTTTACTTTTCACTCATGCACTCACATACATTTTTTATGTTTTCTGACTGTTAGCAGTCTTTGAGCAAGGCATTTTCTAACACAACATCCTGTGACACGTCCCTGGCCAATTGACAGATCACTCTTCCTGCCCCACTTCGGCAGTATAGATCTGGGTAGAGGCTTACTTGTCAGGACGCTTCACACATCTTTTTTTTTTTTTCTGTTGAAGCAATAATGTGATATACGTCAGCAGAGATTTGCTGTTGGGTAAACTGGGCTTAATGGACATTTTTGGGGATGACGAACTCTAGCAGACATATAGAAACTCGCTAGCCTAGCAACATTAAAGCTACAAAAAACCCATGATACATCATTTTAAAGAAACAGTCTCACTCTGCAACAGAATTGCCAGAACCTGCTCCATTTTAAGAGAATATGGCCATGGTCATCTTTTTCATAAGCAAGCTTTTGGTCAGAGATCTTCTTTAAGGCAAGAACAGGTAGTAGGGGAATGAAGCAGTACAACAAGTTCAAAGAACACATGGTGGTCTAGTGGTCAGGCTTCCAAATAGAACACCGGAAGGTGAAATCAATACCAGGCTGCCACCATTGAGCCCCTGCGCAAGGCACTTAACCCCGAGATGCTCCAGGGGACTGTCCCTGTAGTTAGTTCACTGTAAGTCGATCTGGATAAGAGCGTCTGCTAAATGACCTGTAATAACTATTGGCCTTAATGCAGAACACTGTCAATCAGGTAAACTTGTGTGGCTAAACATCAAGGAAATTGTAGTCCTGTGAATGATGGACTACAAGTTAAAGACACAGTATCTAAAGTGCTCAATGGGCTACTTTTACAGCAGTACATTTCTTTCCTGAAAAATAATAGAAATACTACTGGATGTACCAAAGACAAAGCATTTTAGCGAATTCAGTTTATCCAAGCAAATCTTTAACGCAGCAAAAATGCAGTTGATATACTGAAATAATTTTTTGTTTTGTTTTTGTAATCATATACACTTCCTATGATGATCCTTAGATTTGTTGTGTGTGTGTGTGGCTGAATCCTTTATTGAGCCATAAGTCTTGAAAAATAATAGTCACATAAAACTTCCATAAAGTCTGATAAGAAAGTACGCAGAGAAGTGTATATAGTATATATGAACTCATATCAGTCATGTTCATCTGCAACTTATAGTTATTTAAATAAGTCTTGGTTTTCATCAACACCTTCTGAAAATAGGCCGACACTTGTGTGCACATTGTGAATTCCACCCACGCATCATTTTCTACTATTGGATTTTTATCTTTGCACTTGTTGTTTTCTTGTTAGTTTTTGAATAAGAATTTTCCATCAGCGTATATTCATTACAAAAGTTTATGGCCTATATAGAAATCAAGAGATAAAAAACAAAGATCGCAAAACATTGCAGATGAAATGCTGAAATCTGGACTCGGCTGCTCTCTCTCTACACTGTTGGGCTATTAGCATGGGAATTGTGAGACCAGGGCATTCAGACTCCCACACATTTCTAATTCATCACATTGAAAAAAACAGCTCGGTAGATATAGTTCTTTTCTAATTCTCCGTCTCAGACTTATATAGCATCTCAGCTTTTTCTTCACGCTTCAAAACCAATGTTTCATGTTTATTTTTTAGGGTGGCATAAACAAGAAAAAGGCTTTAAGGGCTGAGATGAAAACAACTGACCATAAAGTGCACCGAAAATGAATAAACCATCCTCAGTCTAATCCGTGACTTGTCATGGAACTACGTGAGTGTCAGCAGGACTCACGAGGAGCCTGAAACACCCAAATCCCATTAAGCCTTTGTAAGGGAATGGCTGACATTTTGTGGTCTAATTAAAAGCTTCCATCAATGAATCGGTGAATGGTTAACAACAATTAACAAGTGGCATGGGATGCTGCAACGGGGACATGACCACATAAACTATCTAGCCTCCGAGCTTTGTCCATTTCTCTTTGATAAGTGAAACCGTCAACTAGGGGCTAAAAAGGGGGAAGGCGGAGACCTCTCTGATATGTTATTATTCATATTAACGGCTACGGGTACATTTTTCTCTGAACTTTAATTATTCAAATTGCAAAAAGTGTCATTGCATGCTGTGCATAAATTAGATTAATGCCGCCATTAAATTATCAGTTGTTATCATAATCAGCCATTTAACCACACTGCTCTATATGGCTGTTGTGGCAGCTGTGTTTGTGTAACTGTTTATACAATCATGCAGTCCCTCTGTTTCCTGCTCATTTACATTTTCTCCAAATGTCTCCAAGCAACAAAGTGAGGGAGGAGGGGCTGGAGAGGCCTCAAACATCTCGCCGACACCCCCTTAGGATGCTCCTTTTTCTCATGTCCATCCCTCTCCCAGCTCTTTCTCCCACTCTGCTGTCAAGGCACATCCTTAGAAACCACCCGGGTGTCACCATACTTCTTCCTCTAAAGACAGAAGGAGGGCAGACACTCTTTTAATCATCCTTTCTCGCCTCTACTCTTCTTCTCGGCGGTCAAAATAACAAAAGCTGTCACACAGACTCATGTCGTCTCCCAGTGATCATAACGGATAATTACCCTCCCCCCGGGACTCCAGTCCGGCCCATCTCTCCCACAGGCACTATTTCACTGTGAATCCCCAGCACTTGTGAAATGGCTCTGTCTCAGTAACAAGCTTTGAGTGGCAGTGATTTAGTCAGAGATATACCGAAGTCAGGCCAACCAAAAGTACATCAACCTTCAACCCTTATCCACCGTTTCCTGATATATATATATATATATATATATATATATATATATAAAAAAAAAAAAAAAACTAAAAAAAAAAAAAAAACTCTTTTTCTCCTAAAGAAGATTTATAAATCAATGAGACAGGGTGAGTGTCAGAAATTGTTCGGTGCAGTCGTTTCTCAAGTGGGACATCATCCTGTCCAGGTGACGGATCGTTCTGACCAAAAGGGGGCAGTGTTGTTATTTTGAAAGAAAGGTGGGACTGACGGCCTGTGCTGCTGCAGTGCGTGAGCGATCGAATGAGTGAGTGAATGAGTGAATGGGTGATTAAGTGGAGGGCGAGAGCAGATAACATGCTCACTGACTGACAGAGGGAAGCTACAGCGATCAGCATCGACCCCGCCACACAGACCTGCAGCCTCAGCCAGTGGTTGCTCCAGCGGCCTCCAGGGCACGGCCGTACGCTGGATTATCAGCCTGAATGATTGCATCTCTGGGCCAATATTTTATCTGATACAATACAAAGTGTTGGTTTCCAAACTATCACACAATATTCAAGCAACTTACAGTTACTGCCTCTTTCCTTGAACTGGAGGCTTTGGATGATGTCAGGATTTCTTCGGATGTGCCGGCAAATATCAAAAGATTCTAAATATATAATTCACTGTGGTGGCGGTGGTGGTGTGCATTTAAAACAAGATCGAGGACGTTCATGGAGCACTGTAAACTATTCCAACTGAATGAAGTTTGTCAAGTTGAAAATGTTAATAAAATGCAGATTAAGCTAAACCGGTAGAAATATATTGTTCACAAGGGAATATGAAATGCAAAGCGACCAACAGAGAGAGGCTGCTGTTTTTAAAGCAATTTATCAGACTTCCAGTTAACTCTGCGACGTCCAATGGGAAGTGAGACCTGCTTTGGTTTTATATTTAGGGTATTGGGTGACGCTGCAGGCCTGCTAGACTATGCCTTATCTGCATTTAAATGGTGTGAAAAGCAAATTTGTTATCTTCATTGTCTGCAATAAAAAAAAAAAAAGACACACAGGGAGGTTAAAGGAACTATGTAGGAGAATGAAAATGCTGCCGTTTTAAAACAATACGGCTAAAGCCAATACAATACCGATGAGTTTCAATTGCAAAGACTAGATTTATGGCATAATATAAGAGTCGGTAACTATCAAACTCAATTTGTACAGTTTTGTCTCGAAGGGCTTTAGACCTCAAACTAAATCCTCCCAGATCATGCGGAATCACAGAGGCGGGAGGAATCGCAGGCAACCTTTATGATGAATGAAGCTATTCCAATCCCTCCTCGCCGCCTCCTTTTCGCTCCTCTCTCATCTCTGCTGACATACCTTGTACCTACACGGCCGATCAAACCATAGAACACAGTGCAATCATCTTAGAAAAGCAATTCACTCCTTCCTGTGCCTGCACTTTTGGTGTCAGTATCGTAATTTGTAAACCACAGAGGAAAACTTTCGAGCCCATCCAGTGGCCTGCTATTTAAGATCAGTAAACACCAGCCTGATGACGTTGTTGCTTCCTGCAATATTGCAAGTCCACCTCTTCCTTTTCTCCTTCAGCTCTCTCTAGGTCTTTGGATGAGAAGAGGAGGTGGAAGAAAAAAAAAATAAAAAATGTTTCAAGCGAAAATCTATAATCAAGATCCCTCATCCTACTCCCCCCCGGTGTGGCCAATTGGTATTCTGCAGGATCTTCCGGCCCCCTATGGTGTTCCCAATCTCCAACTAGGAAGGAAAGAATAGAGAGCTACTAAGCCCCTGGATGGAGAATGCCTAGCTGTGGATTAATGGGTAGAAGAACAAATGAAGTCCAGGAGAGGGTTTATATCTATCAATATAAAGTAGCAGATTAGGCATAGAGATGGTTCTCTATTTTCATTTGTCAAAGTGTTTGGCCACATTACTCCAATCGACAGAATCAACATCGCATGGTGAAATTAGAATGGGATCAATGGACAGAGAGGAAGCGCTGCATGTTCTGCATCTAAAATACATACACACGGTTCTTATTCTTAGGTGTATATTAGTTGCACCCAGGTGGCAACTTCCAGGACTGAGGAGCGAAGCCAATGCGGAAGTGACTGAAACCTGCATTCTTTCTAATGGCCAGCAGGAAGTGACAGGGAAATGACTTCTCACTTGATTTATTACCTAAGTAAACATTTTCCTGATCAGTTTATGGTTTCAATCGCTCGTTTCAATCTTATTCAAAACAGCGTAATGTTCATTTAGTAAATGATGGTCCAATTTTACAGTGAAATAGACGATAAAAGCAGGATATGCTTCAGGGCGTGGCTACCTTGTGATTGACAAGTCGTTACCACGGTGTTGTCCCATTTGGGTGTTGTCCGTGCTTTTGTCTTAGAACTTTAACCCTGGGTTTTTTTTCCAAAAAAAGCAAAAAGGCGACGGCAAAAAGAAAAACACAACGGACAAAAGCCAAACTCAAAGCTCGAGAAATCAATGGGCGATGTCACATTTGCTTCGTCCACTTCTTTTATATAGTGGTGCTCTGCATGAGGACGAACAAAAAAGCCGACATAAACAATCTCTGTTATATGTTAAATACAGCATTTGTTTATTGGAGATTTGTATCAATTAAACGTCTTTTTCTTTTATTTATTATTTTGTATTCATCATTGGATTGACCCAAATATGTTTGGTGTATTGTTGATTACAACAAAAGTACATTACAAACAGAGTTTTTCTAATAAAGATAAATATCATGTGGTCAACATAACTTTTTTAACTCAACAGAATCTTGCATCATTTTCCTGTCACTAGTACTACATAACATATATGTCACGTACATCAACTTAGCTGTGATAAGATGTAAAATTAACCAGAAAAAACAAAACATTTTGAAATGCTACACTATAATTTTCCTCTAAAGGAAAAAAAAACAAACTATTGATGTATTTGCTGACGATTTATCCAATTCAACCTTGGCTATGATCAGCTTATGAAGCCTGTATTTAGAAGAGCCAAAATCAAATGTAATCATAGCTAAAAATGAAGGAGAAGTGAACATGCAATTCTATTCCATCTTCAAACCACAGAAAAGGAAACTGTTTTTTAGTTCATTATATTCATAGCTCCAAGTCTTGAAAGTGTTTTCATTTTTTTTTTCTTCACTTTTTTTTTTTTTTTTTAACCTTTCAGGTGCTTTGAGAAGCTTCAACCTCTGTGCCCGTCTCAGATAACCTTGGTCGATCCTGTAATGAATTTAGCCGGCAGCAATAACGGTGCCAATCAATAGCAATCCGTGCTATGTCATTGACAGGTTAGACACTGTAATGTTTGGCCATGGCAGGTAGTCAAAGGAATGAAAGCAAGTCCAGCAGTTCTTATTCAGCACTTCAGACAAGTACACACACTGGCAACCTCGTCCCTGCTGACATCTACAATAACATAGAAATATCAATACAAATATAATTCATCGATCATCCACAAATAGGCTCTTTAATGCCATATATGATGGCAAAATCACACCCGTGACCTACATCATTTTAAGCATTTACACAACCAGTTCCACTGTGAGCAGATACTTTATCTCCACACCTCCTTGGAATAAGAATTTTACTCAACATGGCCTCAAAAAAAAGTTTGAGCCGAATGCTGGATGGAAAGAAAGCAAGCTAAAGGTTCAAGGTCTCTGGTTGATGTCTGCTTACTTAAGCTACTGTACCAGCAGACGGTTACTTATTAAAGAAACCTCACCCTTCGATCCCAGAACCCTCAGCGTGGCATTGCTTCATCTGCGGTGTGAACAGATTGAAATGAAACTTTGTTTGCTTACTTCCAACATTTGCTCCATGCAGAAGAACCAGAAACAGGAGGCTATTCCGTCTGATTAAGTGGAGCTATAAAGACACATGCTCCTTCTGGTGCAGTACATTCTCTCCAGTTTGCTAAGGGCTCTCACTCTTTTCAAATAAATTCAGTAAAAATAACTTTTGAAGAAATGGGAAGAAAAACAAAGCTGGGTTGAGAAGAGAAACTTTAATATTTTTTTTTATGTTTGTGACTTTTAAAAAATTTTTTAGGCTAATTTGACTTTTTATCTTAATACAAAATGTGTTTTAACTCAAAGAATCTCCTACTGATATGTGTCATTTAATTGTGTGTATTATTGCAGTGCCTCGTTTAGCAAGCAACATGTGTTTAAGTATCAACAACTTGCTGGAGTCGTATGGCAAAAATCTGTGCTGCTTTTCAAGGGTTTTCTTTCCCCCTCCTTTCTAAAAAGCCTCAAGTGATATATTAGCTTGTCGCTGTAGCTAAATTTGTTGTTGACAGTCGATAGCCTACAGACAACACCCAAACGTCTGGTTACCTGCTTGATTTGTCTTTGTTGCCATGAAATAAGATCTGAATGAGCATCCTATCATAAAGCATTTGGACCTGTGAAGCCTCCAGTGACTTGGTGTTGTTTGGCCAAAACATCAGTGGTCTGACAATGGCTGAAAAGCTCTGTGCCTAACAATAGTGAATATGACTCCTCAACATGCACCCTGCTCAGTCCCTCCGTAACAAAGCCATCAGACACATTTGCAAGGTTGGTTATGTCATGTTCCTTTTACAAAGCAATAACCTCCAGCTAGGGGACTCTAAGGGATTGGAATTTTAGTTCCCTTCGTCATTTGTATGTGTCGAGGTGCCCGCTGTGGCAAATTGCAATTCCACATCCCATAAGGTCAGCGCTCGCACTTCCTCCTTGTTTCTCTTTCTTTGGGCGGAAAATGACACTCAATAACGGCAGACTGGTAGAACGTAAGAGGAGGGCCTCAATCCCCTCAGGAAGTTTAAGTCACCAAGATCCGCCATTAGGTTCGAGTTGCAACACTCGTCACAGAAAGGCAATATTCAAATGTGCAAAAAAGGGAGGGCACAGAGATCACAAGAAAGAAATATGTGCAAGGTTTCTATAACACATTTATACATTTTTTTTTTACTGTTATTGCATTGAAAATAAAGTTAGAATAAAATGTAATATGATAGTTATACAATGTACACATGAGTATAAGTACTACAATACTGAGAATAAAGAGACATGTACAAGGTAAACTAATTCATTACTGTGTTTCAGAATAGTCCACTTCTCCTCACTTCTTGTTTAAAAATATCCCTCTCGAGCTTGTGATGAAGTCATTTTCATTTCACTTTGTTAAAAGTCACAACAGGAAACCTGCCCAATGAAATGAAATCCATCATTATAGCACGCAGTGATAAAGTCCCATTTTATAGCTCAAAATCAAAGAAACAGTCGCCATTGATTTGGCAGGGACATGTTGGAAGAAACGCTTTCCTTTTTGTTCGTATGTTTAACGCGAAAAAAGTTGCGTAATTGCGGAGCCACAAGTATCTATGACAGTTGATGGGGATAACCATCGTGTCAGAGCTGACTAATAAGTACATAATAAACCCGACAACACAAGTATTCAGCACATTCACCCATTTTCAATGTCTCCATTCTGTTCTTTGTCCCCTCTTTCACTTTTTCTCTTTGTTACTCTCACTCACTTTCTCCCTTACTCTCCTGGTTGGGGAGGCATGAATGCGGGTGGCAGATGGCTGGGATGTTTCACGTCTCGGAGGGATCGTGCTCGTCTCATCCCCCCTCCTCTCTCGCTGCCAGGAGGTCAGCAAGGTGGGCTGAAGAGTAATTGGCAACTGGCAGGGAGAGAGCTGACACAAGGGCTGTTGAGGGCAGCATTAATTGACAATTGTAAATAACAAATGGAGCTGATGATTCAAATTACCTGTCCACACGATTCCCCTCATTAATTGTGTCCTGAAACGTGACCCAACATAACAAATGATTTAAATTTTTTTGTCTAGGCTTATGCCAGGAGTTTGTTGCCGGAGAGAGAGAGAGAGTGGAAAAGAGAGTAAGAGAAAAGTATGGGAGCAAGAACGTGTGTGAGAGTGAGAGAGAGAGAGAGAGAGAGAGAAACACATCAAGGAACAGATTGTTAATATCAGCCGTTTCATCTGGCCGATTGTGAAATAAATGGCAATGGGGCTTGCAGTAACATGGTGCGACACGCCGCGGCGTCTAATGGGACGAGCAGCTCTCCACCAGCAGGGACCTAATGAAGTGCGACATCGTTTTTCACCCCGCGACCACGACAATGTCAAGGTGCTGCAACGTGCCATTTGTGAAACGACGGTGGCAGGACATCACCTGCTCAGCCGATGGTGCGTGTGGGCCAGCCAGGCATCAAACCTCCGAATAACACTTCGATGACTTTGGAAAAATCAGGCATCAATATCATCAATCGACCTTCTGTTGACCATGAAAAAAAAAAAAAAAGATACCTCGTCCTCTTGTTTCCCCATGTTGTTTGGCCACACACCCACAGGACAACACAACTCAGATGGGAGACACAGGAGGCGACCTTGTTGGACATAGTGCACTGGGACATGTTTCTATTATTACAGGTCTGGAGGCAGTCATGCGCCTGAACACAAAGCATGTTTTACGGGGAGGGCTTTTGACTGATGATGGGGGGGAAAGTTGCAGAAAGGCTGCAGTGGCATTTGATTTACTGGCCTCTCGCTGCACTGTAATGAGGAGTAATTCTGTCTCGACACCCCTACGTCTCCCTTCCTATCCTTTTTCCCTCCATTCTTATCTCTCTCCCGCTTTACCTTTGCCTGTGGCAGCCACCCTCCTTTAGTGTGGTTTGTCACAGTTTTAAGACTTAGCCTCAGCTTGCTCCCTAGTTTTAGCGCTCCTTCCGCAGGCAAGGAAAATCTGACTTATTAACCAAAAGGATTCTGCATGTATCTTCATTAACTGGCTATTAAGAAGAAGACATGGAAATGTGAAAAAGTGACTTCTCCTAACCAATATCCGCCATGGAGATTAAAGATAACTAAGATGATGTACTGTATGTTTCAGGGAAGATGTAATGTTATTTAGCACAAGTGCAGAGGCCAAGAAAATCTTTGGTGGAATGAATGGTTCACTTTCTTCAGGCGCTGGTTGCGCCTGTACATATTCTAGTAGAGCTCTAGTCTTTTCTTTTCCTCTCAACAACCTTTTGAAATGACTTTGTGACTTCCCAGGGCACGGTTGTCAGAGGTCGGGTTGCGAATGCGGCGTCTGAAAGGCGCGTTTTTCATCTTATTCAGTCGGTTGGACAGAATGGCGACTGTTGTTTCACAGATGTGGATAAGAAGGTAGAAGGTGCGGAGTAGAAGAAACTCTATTCGAGCAGCCAGTCACTCACACTGACGATCACGAGGCATTTTCAAGACGGAACGCATATGATGAAATGTTGTACAAACACCCTCTGTGTAGAGCAACTCCAAAGACTGTCATTGTTGTGCAAAGAAGAAGCTGGTAAACACGAGAGAAAAGACATGCACAAACATGCAACCAGATTTGTTAACAGCGGCCATGTAATAGAGTGTCGTGATTATAACTCAGGTATAAGTCGGGTAAGATCAGCCATCTGTCTGATAAACACGGCTAATCAGAGAAAGCTCAAAGGGTTCAAAGGGAATGCAGAGTCAATGTGTTGTATGCGATTAATGAAGAGAACTGCATCAGAGTTTCAATGTTTTGCTGCCGCTGTTGTTTTTTTTCTCTTCTTCATATCGGTTTGCTTTCCCACTAGAGTGGAGGAGTCAACTGTAATTTCTCTCCTGCGGATAAATTCGAAATGGAAACAGACATAACTCTCCCTCTCTTTCTCTCAGCCTCTCTCTTCCGCTCCCTATTCCACGTCTTAATTAGCCAATGCAAAAAGCAAACAAGCCACTCTCTGTTCGACGCGTCTACGTAAGAAGGGCCATTTAAAAGCTTAGGTTTCCTAAACCTTTTTTTTGTAGCACCGACTTTAACAACATCTTCCTCCTTCTATGTCTGTGTTCGCTTTAATTTAATACCTGCACACCCACCCATTATCTTTATGGCATGGCCCAATGCGGGCTTAGGAAACCTGTCACCGCGCTGCGCTCATTAAAACTTCTCACTGTAGTCCGTGCCTGGGTATCAGGGTTACTACACTCTGGCAATAAAGTCAGTGGATTTAATTCATCTGGCGCTTACATGTTTCCATAGGCTCAAGTATTGGATGCCATTTGTACGGTGGCGTGTGCTCAAAATGAAAAAAGCTCTATTTCATCACTTAAAAAAAAAGAAAAGAGCTTTCAATGTCACTTTTATATGAATATTTTCACGTCAAGTATACATTTAAATGTTACATTCTAAATTGTAAATGTAAAAAAAAAAAAAAAAAATGGAATCAAAACTGCATTTAAACATTGTATTACTTGGTAAGCTACTCAGACGCTAATATTTCCATTAGCTACCGTCGCCATCATTGAAGCAAGTTTTCTTGTGTTAGCTAGTAAATAATATGTATTATTACAGTACATTTTAACAACTGTGTTAATCTTTGGGGGCGATAGGAAGACTAACACACTGAGTATGGCTGATTATGATCAAATGCAGTCTGCAGACAGTTAATAGTAACCATAAATAATTGAATTAGTAATGTACAGCATTAATGAACACTTGGAGAACGGTCTCTTTTTTTTTTTTTTTTTACTTTTGTTTGAAGAATCTTTTGTAAAGCCCAAAAAGTGTCTCCCAGAGGCCACTTTTTTTTTTTTATCTCTGACTGAAGGTGAAACAGATCGTACACTTCCTGGATTTTGTTCTCGAGATAAAGGTAGTGTGGAGTCTGGCTATTTCAGCACAATCCTTTTTCCCCCCACAGGTGGATCAGATCCCTGCGGCACAACGCTAACCCCTTCTCACCCAGATGATAAATATTTCAGGAAGAGAAATCAGTGGATATACGGGGGAGCTGTAAAGCCGCTCTGTATGACTTAGGAGACTGGAGTTCACATTACAGGGATGGAGGGAAAAAAAACTCTCAGGAGAGATTATCAATAGAATACGGTTTGTACAGTTAGATTTACACTCATATACACAAACTCAGACAATGTACACAGTTAAAATGTGCACCCACATCTCTAGAACACAATTCTCATCTTTATTTGCGTCATGCTTTAAAATATCCTTTGAAAGTGATCAAAGTGATTTTTTTACCGTCATCAATTATACAAGAATTCAGAAAGTGATAGAGATTGGGAATGAATCATTAAAAATTCTCTTTACCATATACTATGCTATTGTTGATCGACTACAGAGAACACACAGAATGCTAATGGCCTCATAGACAAAGAAAAGAAGGCTTGATCCACGGAATAACGCTATATAATTAATCCTCAACATGTTTCACTTAACCCCACTAAAAGAATATTTCAGATATGCGACACAAACCTCAGCACCCTCGCTGAGCACACTGCTATACATCAATATACTTTTATGGTTATATATATGATTCACCCCAGCATCTCTTTACGGTCATTAAACAGGTTGCACGTGCTGGTCGCGGGAGCTTTCTCCCTCTGTCACTCTTTGCCATCGGGACAGTGCTGTTTTATTACAGTTACTAGAGCGCGAGCTAAAGGACAGCTCAGGGAACATTCCATCCACCTTGTGTCTCTGTTGCTTGGATCATGTGGAGCAGGTGAAGGTCAGTCTAAAGCTGAGGGGATATCAAAGCCACTGTGTCTGTTAGACCTCTCTGTCACTTTATGTTCCCTTTCAGAAAAGTCTCTCTCTCTCTCTCTCTACTTCTTTATACCCAGGCTTTCTCTCTGACCTCGCTCCCCCCCCCCCCCCCCCCCTTCCCTCTCTTTCTCGCTCTCGGTATGCCCGTCAACTTCCCCCTCGCTATCTTTTTTTTTTTTTTCTTCTTTCCTCTTTGTGTGCATTTCGGATTCAACGTAGCCTCGATACCAGTCGCTTTCTTTTCCCCGTGGCACAGTCAGTTGAAGTGCTGACTCCAGATCCTCACATTCAAGGAGTCCCATGCAGCCTGCACATCGGCAAAGACTCGACTATGTAGCAAACACCACTAGTACCAAGGGAGCGATAGCTATATGTTTAACTGGCAGAGATATCACAGGTGGCAATGTACTGTAGCATGATCAGTCTCCATGATCACCACTGAACATTTCGCCTAAAGACGCACGTCGAAGATATGATGAAAAGAAAGAGAAATATGTCGTATGTGATGGAGAGTAAAGCAGTAGGCCGAGGACCTGTGCATCACTCGAACTAAAAAAGACGTGATAGCCTACTACAAAGGACAACAACTGCTGGAAGGGCTTTGTTGGCATGTAGGTGGCAAGCGGATTTTGTTTGAATAATTCAATTAATACCAGGTCCAAAAGTCCCTTTTAAACCTTTTTTAAACTTTTATTTTGCACATGTTTTAAGTGGAAAACCCAAACACGACTTTAGTTGATGGAAAAGCAAGTGCGAAAGTGGTTCAAGGTGGAATCACTGTTGCCTATTACTTTAAGACTTCTGAAACCATCCAAGTTCACTAAGTGTACCTTTTCATTCAACACAATGACCCGGGGCAGTGGTGGTAGGGAAATAGCGGGTTCCACTCATGTACACACTTGGCAGCTGCCTTCAAAGCTATTTTTTATTTTTTTATACTGTTGGCCACTGAGCATATCAACAGCGGCAGTTTGGGTTTAACAGCTTGCTCTGGGAATGTATTTTTTGAGGCTTTGAAGAGCACTTTCTTCCGAGCAGTTTTGGGGATTTGACTTGTGGGCAGTCAGCTGGTCACAAGATTTAACAAAATCATGACAAATTTACATTGAGGTACTTGGTTGTTCACGCACCAGCAACCCTGCACATGTACACCTTTTTTTTTCAAATGGTACAGGTACAGCTCAAACAACTAATTCTCTAAAGTTGTGAGATTGTCATACCCCTCAAACATAAGAATAAACGCCGTCTTACTTCCCGATAACATGCACACTCCATGTAATATCAATGGAGGGACTTAAGTTTAAGCACTCTTTACTTGTAAGAATGGTTCCACCTTATCTTGCCTTATGTTACTACGAAAGCTACTTTCACTACCTGTTACAAATCTTTGCAGTGCAAGTAAACCTTGAATAAATGAGATGTATAAGCAATATGTTCGTAAGTAGGATAGTAATGGGTGTAGCCTGGCACCTGTCCTGATGAACCAAATAAGCATTCTTTCTGTCCTTTGTAAAATTTGGTAATGTTGTGAACAGAAGAAGAATGAAAAGAAATATAATTTCCCAGGAGAAAACTGATGTCCTTGTGCAGGAGGTTCATAATCGCCGCAAGCGAATAAATAGTACCCTAAATTAAAGTGGCATGGGAGGCGAAAACATATGTTGCTCTGGTCCTGGGAGAACCGTTACCCAATGGAAGAAATAGCTCAATGACATTGGGCGAAGAGCCAAACCGAATCACAATCCGGCCGCGCAGACGATTGCTGCAGGAGGGGCCATTCGCCAGCCAATCCTCGCCATAAATCACCAATCAGTGTATAATGGAGAGTTTAAAGGATAAGTTCACGCATTTTTCAAGTCTGTCTTAAAACAATAGTTTACAAACACAAAAGTTAAACAGTTTTTTTCTTGCTGTCATCATTCCTCCTGTTCATAATGGCCATTATAAGAACCCTTAATAACGCAAAATCTGTAACACTTTATACTAGCCATCATCCTTAAAATAAAATAATTAATACAATTAACTAATTATTAGGGATGCTATCATTTATGTTATTTTGTTATTAGTTTGTGTAATATCACATAATTAGTTTATACATTATATATTGTGGTATAGTGTTACAAATATCTGGTCCATTACTAATAATTAGTTAACATTATTAATCATCAGGTCATCGTTTGTCAACAGTAAAATAACTATTAACTTAAGTTAACTGGCTATGAATTTATCATTTATTAACGATGGCTATTATAAAGTGTTCCCTGAAAATCTAATCCAAGCGATATGGCACACAATCCACAGTCCCAGTTTTGTGCAAAAATGTATTCCAAAGTTATCTGAAGCTAATAAGAGGCTTACACCATCGGAGTTAGACAAAAACAAAAAGGATAAGTTTCAGCCTTTTTGTTACACAATTCCCTCTTTTTGACACAGGCCCTCCACTGCAGCTCAGCCGTCCATGACTCTGTGTTTTAACTGTCCGCTGCACAGCACGACACAGTGTGCCGCTTTGGGACGGACTTTTGTCTTGACTTTTTAATTGAAGACCAGGTGGGTAGTAATGCAGGAGCAAATCTGAAAATATGCGACACGGAAAAAAAAATTCTCCAGAGGAGGCACAATGACATCAGATCAGTGTATCGAAACGATTTGCTAAATTTGGAACAAATTCAGCAAACACCCTATTCTCAGATCATGTGCAATGAACAAATTAGCTTATTTTACTCACTCCCTTTTGATCTGATTGATTGCTGGCTGCTATTAAGTATCCTCATTCCTATTAACCACTGCTGAATAGGCTGAGTCGTTTATTCCCTGTGCTTGACTGCTTAACCGAAATAAACCTTGGGATAATTGCTATAGGAGTGTATGGGGGTGGCAAATTGAGGTTGTGCAGTGCCCTACAGCCTATTTATAGATGTTCAGCCAACTGCTTTATGAAATAAAGTGTGAGCTAGCTTGTGCAGTAGTGTGGGTGCTAATGTGTGGGTGTGGGTTGCCATTGAATATGTGGGGGCGTGATTAGGTGTGTGCACATGTGTTAGTGCATGTGTGTATGTACTGTGTGCGCGCAGGTGCATTCGTGTGTTGTGTATATTGCATGGTCCTCACAAGGTCACATCTCTCAAAGGCGCGCAAAGACTTTACTGCCTTTGTTCATCTGCAGGCTGTAATGAATGGCAGACATGCTCCATGTATGTCGTGGAAAGAGCTTATTAGGTGCTTCATGACCGGTTGAAAATAAAGGGATTTGTATCTCGTCAGAGATGCTGCTTGTCTGCATCAGCTCATAAAAGCGTCTGTTTGTGCGAGTTAGGTGTGTTTGGGATTTTCAAAATCAATATGTCATTTTACATTTGTGAAGTCCAGTCCAATTCCAATCTCGAATCATCAGAAACTCAAAGGCAACAGCAAAGGTTGAATTCTAGTGTAAACACTTAATAGTTTATGAGCTAGACTGAGCTTCTTTCCTAGTTATCAGCAAAGTTCTTCTGTATGAACACGGCAACACAACTTTTTCCGAATAAAATCCATTTAAGATGCCATTTCTTCCACAGTAGACAACTGTAGTGGCTGCAGTTGACACAACTGGACTGTAACTGGACTGTAACTTGACCGTCTTGACTTGCGTGGTTGGGAGCATGATGCAACCAAAGAAGTAGGTTATACGTCTCCGCTGTACACAAAGCACACGCTCTAGTTTCTTAGTGTGACCCCCATGCAGCTGGGATGACAACCACCTACTCACACTTAACTTTTAGAAAACTCAACGCTGCCTGCACCTTCACATTAGACTTGCTGTACAAATTCCCCAACCTGACCCCGAATATGTGTGGGATTAGTCATGCAATGCATTATAGGGGAATTCGTTAGAGTGCTGACAAATCGTGGATGGTCCCATCCACTAGTTCCATCCTTCCCTACTCTGCCTTGCGGACAGTCTGGTAATGGACTGACCGATGACAGACCAATAGACATTGCCATCCCCAGAGCACCGAGGACGGCTATTATCCTTGCCCAAAGTTTTGTCGAAGACCTCATCATAATGCTTAAATGAATCGTAGACCCAGACAACAAAACTAAAAGTAACTAGGGTTTGCACGAGGATCATGACGCAAGACTAGACACACGCACACACACACACACACACACACACAGGAAAACAAACAATATAAACTGCAGACACACACACACCAAATTAAATCAAGCATCAAATGAAGGCTCACAAACATCTGCCTGACTCTTTGTCAACTCCCCTGTAAGGTGTGCTGAGCAAGACAGTAATGAAAGCGACTGTTCATCTGACGTTAATTGATCAAACAGGTCCCGTGGGGAATTTTATGTGAACAAAAGGAACAATTCCATTATTCGAGGCTCTCGAAAAGGTTGAATAAATTAGTTATATATCAGGCCCTGTTGTATCAAGGACAAAGTAAATGAGAATGGGACTCCTTATATTTCTTAGACATGTGAGATATATAGTGACACAGTAGATGACTGCGGCAGGAAGTACCTTTAGTACATAAGTACATCTATTGTTATTTCAATAAATATTTAGGGGATTCTGACTATGAGGAGAGAACAACTGTCTGGCCAATATTATATTTCTATCACAGACGTGGGCATCACAACAGAATAGTTTCTAAATCTATTTGGCAGGGAACGTATAACTGTACTGTGTTTCTCCTAAACTGTCGGGCCATGGAACCCCATTTAGGATTAGAGTTTAATGGGGCTTTTGGGGCTGAATCTGTTCACAACAAGGCTGTTTCCCAGTCGAGCCGAAGCACCCCCAGCTAAAACTTCAGGTGATTATGCATGGCTGTCAATTCCATTTAGCCTACCGTACCAAACTTCAAAAATGGACATAAAGCCTTGTATTTTGTGTTTTTGCCTCGTCCATTTAGATGCTGGTGTTTATTTACCCAATACATGACACCAGTGTGTGTCTTGGTAGTGATAAGGAGTATCAGGAGGATACACATTTGGCAGAAATCATTGTTGTGCTAGTGATGGTCCATGGCTTAATTCATATTTCATTATGCCCACTCCATGAATGGCATTTTCAAATTGGGGATATGAAAGATTTCATGGAGTGACACATCATCATTTTGTTCCACAGTTCATTAAAAAACAAACAAACCTAAAGCCTAACCTAAAGCCCCAAGAAATATTTCCAAAAAAAATCATTCTTTAAGGTACTAATTTCAGTGGCAAGCCTTGACAATCTGATCATGGTCTGCTGTTATTTGACACTGCCTTGGGCGATGACTGTTTAAACAAATCTTCTCCCAGCTGCCGTTAGACAAGAAATGTGGGAATAAAAAGCTTGAGTGGCTCCAACCAAATTAATTTTTATCTTCTCCTGTTGAACGTTAGCTGTCCTCAGAAAAGATCAGGCCAAAGTTGCCTTTCCATTTGTTTTCTTTATCCTGCAACTTGGCATGTCATATTTCTATCCTCCCTACGTTAAAAAAAATAAATAAATAATAATCAGCACATCATTTGGGCCAATAATGCCGTCCACAGTGAGTTAGACCTCAAATTTTGACTTTGACTTGATGGGTGAACAAAGAGTGTTTTCGCCACTTCCAAGTGACTATTGTGGCAGATGTATGAGGATAGTTGGGTTATATTGAGTTGGTGCATTACTTTAGCTTGGAAAGCTGGGCAGAACTTGTCATTTAGAGGAGAAGCAGCTCTGATGGAGCCTGGAACATTTTAAACATACAATGATTTAGTTGTAACCTCTGACAACTAAATGTAGTTGTCAAGGCATATTCGCCAAAACTCCCCCTACTGCCTTGAATTGCTTTTGTTGCCAATAAATGTAAGATTATTTTAACATCTATCATGAAGCACTGGAAACGACTGAAGCTTTTAGTGATTTCAGACTCATAATTCCCCTACGGCTGCGGTTGTATTGCTCAGAGCACAGCTATTTAGTTTAATATGCACAACGTAAAGCATGGACTGAATCTTTATCTCCTCCAAATCTTCGGCACCAACACATAATCCAATGATTGAAATTAATCGATGCCAAAGAAATGAATCGCATACATACCCGCAAGTCACTACAGTGACATTTTACATTTACACATTTAAGATAATTACATGAATGCAGCTTTAAGATCAATTTCTAAAAAAATAAATAAAAAAATGTAAACATTCTGTTTATATCTTAGTACGATCAGTTGGTTTTGAGCCATAAATTGGACTGGAGCTGCTGTAATACAGCCAGTTTTTATGCATGATGATGCGGCAGTGCACTGTCAGAGCTCACAGGCCTCACTTGTATAGTGGGACCTTGACGCAATCGCACCAAAGAAACGGAATAATACACAACATGAATATCTTACACAACAACTCCTCGCAGTCTCATTTCATATGATGAACTGAGAGTGAACTGAAGATGGCGAAAAGGTTAGGCATCGCTGAGCACCTGTCTTGCATTCGCACCAACACGTTGGCATCATTCTAGTGATAGAGTGTCTTTTCAGAGTCGCTTGAGAGACAATATTCTACAAAGAGGAGACTAAGATTGTCCGGTCCAGACCGTGAGGCAGGAGCTTGTCACCTTGTGGAAGGTGCAGAGAGCAGAATTGGGCTAGTAAAAATGAGAAGTGACAGGATATTGATTTGCTTATCGCTGCTGTGCAGACACACAGATGTGAAGGGCAAGAGAAGGGGGATGTGATGGGGTGGCAGTGGTTATCAGGCTTTCACGTCTGATAGGGGAACTGAGAAAAAAAAAGAAAAAAGAAAGATTTATCAGCTGATTGCTTCGCCTCAATTTTTGTTGCACTTTCTTCATGCGCTTTACTGTAAAAGACACATACTTTTTTGAAAGTAAATAAAACGGTGCACCCGATTATTTGGCCTGGTAAAGGGAACGTTACTATCTAAAATACTTATTGATGTGGTTCATCGATATTCCGTTTACTGTAATTGCAAAACACAGATAGACGTGTTAATTAAATGACATGGCACAGTAACAGTGTGAAGTTCACAAAGCCTATTTCATGGTATTTTCAGTAACTAGCACTTTGAGATTGACTTTTTACATACAGCATAAGGCATGAAGCTGATCTTATCCAAACTCTTATCCAGAACTCACAGTAAGTGTATGACTAAAAAGTTGAATTTCTACTTTTCTTTTTTTTAAGTAAGCAGTACAAGGGTTATGACGACAATGCCCTGAAAATATTCCTGTGGGCATGAAAGTCACCATGTCTTCTTAAGAAATAATAAAAAATATAAGAACATAATTAGGGAAGCAGAAGGGATTTTTTGAGAACAAATCAGTATGAATAGATATGATTCATTTTGTAGAGGGAATGTGGCAATTTGATGAAAAGTCTACATACAATTATACATTTCTGATGAATTAGCACTGCTGCTGAAATGATTAACACATGATTTAAATATTAATCATGTGTTAACATTTTGGTGAGAACCGCTGATAGCAAGATATGATAAAAGGGAAAAGCTACACACTACAAAGTCTATGTGTCATCCCACACAGACGGTCTCTAATTTTATATTAAAGACTTGTTACCCAGAAAAACCTTTCATAGCAATTCTACATTAACATAAGAATTAGGAAGAAGTTCTGCACTAACTTGAGAAAGAGATTTATTTAGAAACAACGGGCAGGCAGTATACTTTCTGCTTCTTTCTTGTAATCTTGCTTCAGTCGCATTTCCGTTGCATCTACGTACAGCTGTAAGACTCACTATTACCAGACACACACCACTTGTTCATGTCAAATTGTCGAAATACAGTTTTACATATACTTGATACATTTTTCTCAGACATCATTACGACAAATCCTCTACCTTTCAGCTGTATCAAGTGATTAACCTGCAGAAGCTGCCTTTCCTATCAGGATTATAGTGGCAAAATCAAATGTATTATTGCTTATGACACCAAGCACCAAGGCAGAGACGGAGAGGTGGTGGGGGAAAAATTAACAAAGTAAAGATGAAAAAAAAAATCTAATCATAAAAATCTAGGGAGTAATTTTGCAGGAAAACTAATGTGTCAAAAGAGGCCTATGGATGTAATTACAACTGAAATACAACTATAGGCCATGTGGATGGGTTTTCTACAGATTCTGACAAAGTATTAACCAAGATTGCCCCCAACCAATTCACATTAACATATCACATCTAGAACTAGTGCCAAGACCTGGGTCCTGACTAGAACTAAAAGCTGGTCTTGGTAAATCCTGGACACACATGTGTGTATACACAGATTTTAAGGAATGTCTTGTAAAGTGCAGAGTTACACACTTTTCTAGCATGCGGTGAAGACTTCAGCTGTCAGTATGCTTCAACCAAAAGTACTCGTCGGGTTGACGAACACTGTTTGAAACCCCCTCCCGTGACACCTATGTGATAGGTGGAGGCTGAAACAAACTTCATCAACATCAAACATCAACCAGCCAAGGTAGAATGATGTGTCTGATCAAAATCAATGAGTCAACGAATAAGTTGGTAAACTTAGGCGGAAGTGAAAGAAAAAAGACATATAATATTCGGAAATTGTGTAAACCAATGGTCATTATGGGAGAGTGAAAGTTGACTTTTCAAAGGTCCATCTCGTTTTGGGAATAAACTGTCAGTTGTGTTTCAATTCTTCCAGTGCTACACCCTTACAAACTAAACGTGTTATATCTGAAATCACAAGTAAAGCAGTGGTAAGTAAGTAATACGGGCATGTCCACAATTACACTGGATCGGTATCTTTTAGTTCCACTCCACTACATCAGTAGAGTATTGACTTGACTATTGATAAGTATCAGTCTCAATAAGTAGCAGCATCATTACTGTTATCAATTCAATCCTGACAATACCCGGGCCTACTAACTACCCACTTGGTCAATCGAAACAGTGAACTTCTGTAATTACTATTGCTTCAATGTTCAACACAGTCGGGTCACTGTCAATACCATTCCTCTTTAATAGACGTTAGTGTTGTGTCGTTCAAAAACAACATATCTTCGGTTGAACAAATTGAACTGAATCACTTCCTGGAAAGATTCTGTTCATCTCTCAGTTCGGTTGAGCTCTCAGTTCAGTTGCGGGCGAATGTGAATGGTCTCATTGAGCAAGTGATTCAAGTCATTAGTTTCCAAATGATATCTTCAGCCAGCTAAATTCTCGGCTTACTAGCTTATCCTTCGCAAACGACCATTCGCAGTTCACTGAAAGGCGAGCTGAACCGAACGTTTTAATTCAGTGAGTGAGACTACGCAGTCGGAGCTCCGGACAAGCACTGCGAGGGAAAAGCCTTTAATTGTTCAGTGAACGTATGCGCTGAAGGAAGTGAGCCCGCCCCTCTCCTCGAGGTGGGAAGCAGTACCAATTATTTAATTAAATAATTAAAATGTTGCCAAAAAATATAAATGCTTCTTTTTGCAAACGGTATCTTTATCGCACTGAAATTCTCTGTTTTCAGTTCACTAGTTATCGAGCTGAGCTGAACATTCAGCCAGGCACTTTAAGATTTGGAGAAAAAAAATCATTTTTAATGTTGTCCGATTTTGCCGATTCAGTAAACTGAAAAAAATACTGCTTTGCCCATCACTGCTGAACGTTAGGTGTTATACCTTATTTGAGGCAAGTGCAGATAAGAAACTGAGAAAGTATTTGTGACAAGAAATAATTGTTTGTCCTAAAATACCCTAAGGCTGATTATCCAAATGTTCCTGACAGTTTTTTGTTTGTTTTTCTTTACTGAATCTGATCTAATAGCCCCTGTGAGACTCATTTGAATTCCTCAAACTTGTGTTTTGGAATCTTTAAAAAGTTCAATATACAATCTTTGCTTTGGAAAGAAAAGACTCACCATGGGGATTTCATAGCTTTGTTTTGCTGGCTATAGCACTTTAGAGTCTACTCATCCTTCTGGTACTCCACTGATGAACGGCAAAAGCGACAGAGAGGGAAAGAGTTGTTGGCAAAATCTGACACCCTTTGGCGTGGTTCACATTCAAACAAGGTTAATCTCAGCTTCTTTTGGCTTTGAGACAATAGAGTTGTCAGCTTAGTTGAAAAAAAAAATAAAAAAAGAGGATCTAAATTGATCTCTCAACTTCTTTCTTTAATAGAAAGATCACACCGTCGCATGGGAAAAAGACAAAAAAGAAAAAAGAAAAGAGAAAGACGGTGAAGGCCCGAGAAGGGGACTGATTAAATTGTCTTCATTTACTTAACCGGCTGCTAATATTTCAATTAGAGCAACTGGAGGCAGTGACACTGTAGGGTTAAAAATGGAACACGGAGAGAATTAGTCCAACTGATTAATAGGAGGAAATGAAGACTTCTGCGCACACAGGAGACATCCCTCTGGCGTCGTTCATCACCGACATCACCCTCTCCACATTCGCGTCACTCAATTCCTGGCTAAATAAAGACTTTTTTTCCCCCGCTATATGCAGACCACAGAGAGAGTTTGTGTTGCACAGATAGTCAACCTGCGAAGGTGCATGCTCACGCTGCCGGCAGCGGCGGCCAAGCTGGGGCTGAATTTGACAGAAAACACATTGGAGACCTCCACTCCCCTCTTCTGCCTTTTCCCATTACCATAAACCCACTCACTCATGATAGCCATTAATGTAGCGTCTTATTAAAAACCTATCAATACAGCCGCTGCCAGTGTGCTAATGGCCAGGAATCCCTCTCAGTTAAATCTCGACTTTGGTCTCCACTCCGGACTAATGAGAGCAATCGCTCAGCATCTCTTTGGGCTAAATCACCTTTATTTGTATCTGCCTTCTCGTGCCGTTGGCAATTTATAGAACAGAGTGCAATGAGAGATGCATTGCAGCGGGGCCTGGGGCTTGAGGTTTGGGGATAGGAGAGGTAGTGGAGGTGGAGGGGTGTGGGGTTTGGGCAAGCGAGGGGAAAGTGAAAGAGAGAGACCATGCTTACCTGGCCATACTAGTGTTTTGTGCTTGGGACCACAGTGTGCCGTTAATTGTCCAACAATGGAGCTCTGGCAATAAAAGAGGGCCCCGTTGCTGCTGCCACTGATGAGGCATTGTTGTCTGGGAAAGTTTATCTCCAGTGCCGATTCACAGGGAGGGCACGCTTGATGCAGGAGCGCCACAGGAGTTTGCCCTTCTAACTCTAGGGAGGAATTGAACAGTGCTCTATCAATCTGGCCATTTTACAGCTCATGCCTCCCAGCCGTGAGAAATGTGGGGGAGTGTTTATACTGCTGCTCATTGTCCGAGATCTAAAGCAAACACTCGTATGTGTATGGTTTGGGAGGCGTTATTATGACAAAAGAAAACTTCTCATCCATTGGATGGGGACTCCTTGCAACCTAATGAGGAAAACAAAGGTGCACCTCAACTGAATGAGATGTATTGCATTGTACTGCAACAATTACATTTTATAATCGAAATTGAGTTCACCTAGGCTTGCTGTGCATTAAAAGGAAGAATAAATGAAGTCTTTTTATGTAAAAAAGAAATCATTCAGCTGCTCATGAAACAAGAACTAATCTGAAACAACAGAATTCAAGTGGTACTCGTTGCCTAGTCGCGCTGCAATGATAGCAAACCATTGTGTGGAACTATTATTTTAAGCTTTAGCAGATCTGCTGAACACATATGCTTTTTTTCCATCAACACCCTCCTTCACGCTCATTTAGTTGCTCATGTTCACACCTTCCGCTGCCAAGTAAACGGCGGTCTCTTCTGGTGAGCGTTAACCACCTTACCGATGGTTCATATCTTCAGAAAAGCAGACAGTTGTCCACTTGCAACCTCCAAGATACTCACTGCTGGCTTACAGCAGCCCTCCATCCTAAGCTTCAAGCTATTGCCAGTTAAAAAGTGACTGCTCAACATTTTGATCGTACGAGTCCAGAAAATCCACAGTTTTGGCTCGACAGAATCTAAAAATGACAATGTTATACACATATAATAAAGGATTAAAGAGGTACACATAGGTGATGTACTGATGTCTTTGACTTGTAATTCTCCTCACTCTGGCTATCTTTATGAGGCCAGTAAGCAGGAGCCTCAAAGCAGATAGCAGTGTTCTCTCTACAGCATTGGCTGCAATGCCACCATACTAAGTTTCTGGTGAAACAAAGCAGCCTGCTTCTCACAGAAAGCTGCAAAACACTTGGCTTCCGTTACATAGATTCATAGAACGCCAGGGGATCATCAGGCAGGTACTGGGCAAAGTTACACCAGAGTAATGCACTGCAGTATGTAGAATTACATTTACATAAAGCATAAGGTATGCCAAAAGGGGATCCTTTAAATTATGAGCCATTAATTACACTATAATGAATGAAATGATCAACTAAGTGATACAAATAAAAAAAACAATTGCGGGTACTTTACAAGTTCAGTCTATAATTCAATCAGTCTTTATTTCTGGTGCTATTAGAATTGTCATGTGTGGTCATACACCACCACAATAACAACACTCATAACTCCCTGCACTACAAAAGGTTAAGCCCTCAATGGATACATCTCCAAAGTAGCACCACAAGGGACTATTTCACTGTAGAGATCTGAACTCTTTAGAGGAGTCTCTCTTTGGAATGTCCCCTACTGTTACCTCTGTCAAGAAGTAAACAGCTAAACAGCAACGGTATACATGACAAAGGCTCTGGCTGGCAGCAAAGGTAACCAAGGGCAGTGAGCCATTTCATATTTATGACACATGTCGAATCACTGAAATCACCTATTCATTAGTGCCCATATACAGCCACAGCCCCGAAGAACTGGGGTAGAGGGAGATGTATGTGTGTTTTCTTTTGATACACTTGTAATAACCATCACCAAACAAGGCCAATAAGAGTTTTTATGTTATAGCCATCGTAATCATCGTCAGTCTGGGAGGCGCTTCAGCCTTAACCGCCAGAGAGGCCTGCCTGCCAAGAGTGCTAGTAATATAAATGCACTTTGAAGAATGGAAGGGATGGCATGCTTTTGGAAAGGCGCCAGCTACACATCCAAAGCTGCAAAATCACAGCTACGCTGACTCAGGCAATGACACCGTCTTACTCCTTTATTTCTCCCTGGACTCGCCTGTAGAGTGCAAGCAGAACTCGAATGTGTCTGTTGCATTATGTAAAAGGTACAAACAAATCACGTCACTCAGTTTGGAACTCAAATGCAAGTGGTACGGAAAAGTGGCGGCTTTATTTATTTTTTTAACAGGACCAAGCACAAATCCCATTTCTTTGATGCGGGGTGTCAACTGCTGCAAGCACTGGAGGGCAGCATTGCTATGTGGGGGCCTTTAACTGTGTGCATAAATAATTAAATTAGTCATGTTGGCTAAAAACTCCAGCGAAATCAGTAATCTATCAGTCACAACGCTTAAGGACTACAGATGTGCAGATGTGAGGAGGAGGAAAAAAAAGAAATGTGCCTGCTAACAGACTAAGCTGACATTATGATCCACCCAACTGAGATGTGCCTCTAAGTAGCTTCCCTGGTTTGTCCTCAGCATGCTACAGTGCACTCGTAAGAGAGTTTGATTCATTACTGCATAACAAGTAGATGAGAATGTTAAGAGCTGCTAGCAACAGTAGCAGGCACTCATTAACGCTGATGTGGACAGTATGCTTACAAAAAAGGCAGGCGAGGGGAAGATAGGTTCGACTTTGTGACGGGTCTCCTCTTGTTATAAATCTAATGCTCCACTTCGTGAGACACACAGGAGCCTAATAACTGCGTACTGTAAGTAATTCTTTAATAAGCGTCGCAGGATTGTGGGGAAAGTGAGAGGTTTCAGACAGCAACAACGGTTTTATGGACGTTGCTTATGTCCTTCCCCGTTCCCCCTCTTCATCTAATAAAACAATGATTCTGGCAGCTGCGGTACCTATGCCGTTCATCCAGCTCATTGTTAAGCAAACATAACTTTTGATAAATTCATTCAATGGCCGTACAAGCTTTTCTTGACTACCCATACAGAAAAAAACATACCATCGAAGGACAAGGTCTACTCTGACAAGGAAACAGCGCCTGATGAGCTTTATCGCCCCTAAAAGCTGCAAGACTATTCCCTGATGGATGTTTTGAGCGCCGCATGCGGATGAGACCGATCTGAATGTCTCCTACGAGTGTCGTTGCACCCAGTAAATGTCACAGGAGTAGACGATATATGGCTGTCATGCAGCGCTGCATTAAAGCAAAAAAAAAAAAAAACTGCGGTGAATTTACTGGACATCAGTGGCAAATTGACTGTCAAAAATTACCATTGTCATTTACTATCATCATGCTTAGAAACTGCGCCTCCAGATTTATGCACACAGACGGATATACGTCTTGGCCTGCATGCGTCTGTGTCTATGAGGGAGAGAGAGAGAGAGAAAAAGAAGAGACGTGGGAAAAGGACGACAGGGAAAAGGACGGAAGTGATAGAGTAAGTGAGAGAGAACGGAAAAAATACGAGAGACAGAGCAGTCTCTTTCTTTTAGTCTCCATCTTTTTGTCTGTGTCTGGGGCTGTGTGTATGTGCACACAATTCAGTAACCCTGTGCATGTTTGAGTGTGTCAAAACAGTGCAACGCTCCCATCCAGCTTAAATCGCTCCAGGTTTGTATCCCTCCAACTGCAGGTCACAAAGTGACATTGTGCTTTTATGGCTGCTCTCCATGGTGCTTCACATAAGCCCTGAAATGACTAAATCCCTCAGCCAGTGTCCCTGACCCCCAGCATCCCTGTTAGTGCTGCTGCATTCACACTCTTTGATGTGGCCCTGAATTGGAATCGGTCATCGGCCTCATTCCAGGGATTGATACCGCCTCTGCTGTTCACATGCCTACAGGTCTTCAGAGCTCGACGGTCAGCTGATGTCTGTCTGATTTTCCGTTCGTGTATTTCGTCCTCTCACCAGCACTGAAATGGGTGGAATTATAAGTCGAATAACCTTGAGAAAAAAAAATATCTCTTCATACCATGTAGAGAAAAGAACTCCTCAAGCTCCACAAAATGTCATGAGAAAAATGTCCAGCTGCTGTCCACCCACGTCGCTGAACATAAAAGCGCTCATTTTATTTCTCTTCATGAAGTAAAATGAGTTCGCACATTAAAAATCCTGGACATTAATCACTGGACTGGAGAAAATACATTAAGTTTGTTATATCACTTTCAGTAAGTCACATTGTGAATATGACAAAAAAGAAAGAAGGAAAAATGTCCTTCTTTTCCAGGAGCGCTCATCAGTTGAGGTACATATACTTGGTAATGGTGTGTGTCCATGGATACACACACACACCTGTCCGTCATGTGGTGTGTGTCCTCGACTCTGGAGATTAAGGGGCATTCAACTGATGGAATGATATATCCAATCACATCTAATGCATCTATTTACTGTCACACTAAAATTCTACCAACACACATGGAGCTAGAGGCAATAGTGGCTAGAATATTTAGAAAATGTAGGACAATAAATTATCATGTGATGAAAATGCACAATGAAGAACACTGCAATTATTGCTCTCCAGTCTATTATTACTTTTTTTTCTTTTTTTTTTTTTTTCTTTTTTTTTTACTCGGCTGATAATTGAATTTAATTATTCAGGCACTGTCTTTTTAATATGTTTTTCTCATTTCCTGGCAAATTGATTATGTATACCAATCTTCTCTTGTCTTCTTTGTGCGTCCCCATATCTGTTGGCATCGTAGACTCACTCAGACGAATGCAGCAACTCTTTTTTTTTTTTTTTTTTTATGTTCTGTGTTAACTATATACGATTGTTAAATGTACTGTAAATGCGCTGTGCCAAACATGACTTGCGTAATCACAAGAGAGTATTCAAGAGTAGGGCACTTTTGAAAGGTGTAAACTGTCATTTTCTGCTACTAAGAATAATGCTTGTATATATGCACTGTCAACTGCACTTGTCACAGAGGTGAAAATGAATCTTTTACTCATCACACAGATGAGTAAAGTGTTCCTCCGTAATCCTCTTTTCATGTGTTAGCGCTCGACCTCGCCATAGAGGACCGGGTGATATTGACCTCCTTTTTTTGTTTGTTTGGTCTAACCTCTTCAGCTGGCCCGGTCACGGATGACAAATGCATTATTAAACAGCAACTTAGCCAACTCAAACTTCACATTTATAATGAAATGCAAGCCGGGGTGAAAGTAGGTGGAGTTGCTTGCAGAGCCAGGAAAAGACATCTAGGAGATTTTTAGATAGCTGTGAAACAGCTCAAGGGTATTCTATATGAGGCACCGTCCCCCTGAGATTTGCTCTGGACTCAAGCCGGGCTGCTGTAGAGATATTGCAGGATACAAGTGTTAATGAGAATATACTTATCACAGCCAGAGGTGTTATCTGTCGGTTGTCTCATATTGGCTGGGTCAATATGTTGTTGTGTATTGTATAATGTTGTAAGATGCTGGATGAGAGAACAAAAATGACATCACACAATAGCACAATGAGGTCCATTTAGGCCCACTGTACAGTGCAGCACACTCTTTGCAGCTTAAAGTATTTTGGCCTCCTGGAAATGTGTAATTCCTACACAATGCCTCACTGTGGAATACAGTCTTTCGAATACAATTCAGTTCTGCCCTTTCTCCCCAGCAATGCCCGGATACATTTTTTTTTGGAGTATCATGGAACGGGGTTCTCCTCTATGCCACCTTTCACCAGATCCCTTACTAATTGTTTCTGTCTCCAAGGTAGCATGGCTGCTCTTTGATGTTCAAACCCCTTCCTCCTCACAAAGGAGACTGACGGCGGGAGCAGAGAGAGGCAGATGGGCCGCGACAGGATGCTGCGAACCCGACGTCTCTCTCCCCCTTTCAAGTGCTCTGGTTCAATCAGCCCTTGCCGCACAAGCTGTTGTGGAACACCTTTGAAATCATGGTGCCTGCACAATAGTCTTGACTGTTAATGACTTCTTGTAAAGTTCCAAAGCGGCTCTGATTACACACCCTCATGCACACGCACGGGTCCCAGACAGGAACAATGTCGCGCATAAACACACGTGCGCCCACACACTCTCTTGGTCACACACGCGCACACAGACAACACTCAAACATGCCAAGTGGTGTACGTGTGCCCAGAAACATGCTTCACATCTTAGGCGACACCCTGGAAACCAGAGTGAAGACACAAGCAAAAAAAAAAAATGAAAAATCTATATGTTAATTAGGCTGATCAGTGAGGCCGGCGCATTTGTATGCAGGAAGATGTGCAGATCAAGCGGGCAGGGTCCACTGGAAAAGAATGGACATTATGACATCTGTGTAAATGTTAGATAAGCAAGCATATAGTATGTGCTTTGTATAATGGTATTACAACGCGGTGTGATTGATGGTTGACCATAGGTCCAGGCTACAGCTTTAAAATATGACATGTGCACGTAAGAGGCATACGTGATTACAAAGCATTCTGTACTGGGTTTGATTTGGTGCCATGTTACATCTTTTTTTTAATTTTTTTATAAGCTACCAGGCTTCTTTTGCAATTTTAGAGAAGTGGTATCAAACGGTACAAGATGTCAAACACGCAGGTGTTCACCCCTAAAAATATGGCACCACAGCTAACAACGTTCTCTGAAAATACAACTAGCGTATTGGACTTCCTTGAAGGAGATGGGGAATGCAGTTCTCTCTGGAGCTGAATCTGAAAGGACTGGCCTTAATTAGGTGGTAGGCATGGAGAAACTGGCATGTTGAAGTTTGTCTATGTGTGTGTGTGTGTGTGTGTGTGTGTGTGTGTGTGTGTGTGTGCAGGGAAGAAGTGCCGTAATGTCCTCAGTCTAAACTGGTGAGGCTTATTACTCAAACGTTTCCAAAGTGTTACCGTGCTGTCGGAACTGTCAGGAAAAGCGGCACCTTCGCTAACCGCTAGCCAAGCATGCTAAGTAAAACTGTATCCTGCCCCCATCACCGCTGTACATCTGCAGGGGTTCACGAGGCAGTTGTTCAGTGCCACAGACCTAATGATTACATAACCACAAATCTTGTATGTCGGGCTCTCGCGAGAGTCGGAATCAAAACTTTCATTTCACTTACAATCCTCTCCCAACCAATAGTTTCCAACTTCTCGGGAATTGAACCTGCACTGAATCAATATCCTTTGATCAATATAAAATAATATTGATTCAGTGTATGGAAATCTGTCAGCAGAATGTGGATGAAGCAATGTCTTGTCTGGCTTTGGCAGACAATGGTTGATTAGCCTTGTGACTCCCGGACAATTGGGTTCAGCCAAACTTAGTTGCTTTGTCATTTATCCACATTAACATGAGTAGCAGACGAGTAAATGGCTGTGTCTCATTTTGCCTAGAGCTCATGGTGTTTTGCAGATAAATGCAAATGTCTCGATTTGTCAGTGAATGTTCAACTGAAACAGAACATAGCATACATGTTGCATCACTGACCTCTGTTATTAACCACCGACTCAATCTACATATCAGTACTGATGTTTAGGGGAGCCTGCGTTAGAGACCTTATGATCTGAAACTGTTAGCAGAGTCGCTCCCCATACATAGGCGTAATTGGGTTAAACAAATCGGTTCAATGGAAAATAGGATACTTGACCAGTCTACCATAACCAAATTAGTGTTGTAATTACCTGCTGGACATGTCTTCATTAATAATTGCTGCATCTTTTGTTCTAACAAAATATCAATAGTCCACACCTTAACTTAATGGAAAATCAATATTAGTTCACTCTCAGGCAGAATTTAGAAAGACATATATTGTGGCGTGTTTTCTGTAAATTTGCTTGTAGGAAAAACAATCATTTAAACTCAACTTCAGGGTTTAACTTCTATACAGCAAGCTGTATAGACAAAATGTTCTGGACTGGAGTTCCCTGAATAAAAATATATAGAATAAGTCAAGACTGTGAATTCAATTGGTGGGCAAATATCAATGCAGGACAGACAAAGGATTATGGAGCCATTGAAGTTCATGGCTACAGCACACACTGCTGGATAAAAAATAAAAAAATGGAAAGGTTTCGGCTGAATGTTTCATGGTATGATATTTATTTTCTCACATTTTGACACAGCGTCTATGCTACACACAAGGCAGAAAGCAAACATGTTCCTCCAAGAACTAAAAATGCCAAACCTTTCAAATTCCTTCAAAGCAAATCAATAGAGGCAGTGCAAATATGAATAGTGTTAAATCAAAGACAAAGAAGTATGTAAACACGCCTGCGTGGGCAGTGATTAAAATCTGATTGAATGTCTTGTCATTACAAAATCAACAAGGGTGTCCAGGTGTTAACGGATCGCTAAATGCAGGTATGCATCCTATATTTGCACAGCCAGGCCATTAGAATTGGACAAGCCTGACCGTCATTAATACATTTCCCTCTTTGGAATTAATTTCTCACCTGCCAGTGAGTTCAATTGATTTCGTGTCGCAGCATCATCGATGAGGCATTTGTCTCGTCGACGACCGTTTTAGATGTAAACACATTTCACCTCGTTACCTCTCGTATAATCATAGTTCACCAGCTAATAATAGATTCTGGGAAGGAACTGGATGCTATTACAATTGGTATGGGTAAATGTAGTCTACCAGTGTGTTGTTAAAAAAGGAATATACAGGGTTTATTTTTGGCCACTATATGTCTCTCATATGGTGTTGTTTTGGTCGTGTCACAAGTTCAACAACACTCGCCAACTTAAGTCTTTAAAGCCTCCCCCGCTGGAATTGAGATGGGACCCCTCACTCTTCTTCAATCTCTGTTGATATAGGCGCCAGAGTGTGTGTATGTGTGTGTATTTGGGGGAGCAAAAACCTTTGATTGCGGCACTGCTTCTCTCCCTGTCTGTTGTGCAGACGAAAAAGCGGCTCAGTACTAATGACAAAATGAGGTTAACATTGAATCTCAGAGACGATGCGTTGCATCCCACCGGACATCCTCTAGTCCTTGTCTTTTTTCATTGTGCCACAGGAACAATGCAGACAAGCAGAAGTGATTGTGTTCTGTGTCAACATGACGTGACTGCAGCCCAATGTTTGTAGCAATAGATGGACCGCGTTGCCATGGGAAATCAATTCCATAGGTGTCAACACAGACGATTGAGATGGCCATTGTGAGGTGGGAGTGGGCCAGGGTGGGGATGTCTGTGTGCACACACGCATATCTCTTTAACATGCGTGTCATTGTTATGTCTGCTTTCGTCCCTTTGTTTTTTTTTTATAACCGTGCACATGAGCGATAACTGGGGCATTGGCCTGATTTGAATGAGTGGTGGAAATCTGTCAAATTAAATAAGTACACGCTTTAGACACCTCACCCAAAGCATCTATCAACTTCAATGGCAGTTAATTGTTTGGGTTAATTATTCTGATTTACATATAGGAGTTGTACCGGCGAGCTTTAGGGTGTTTGATTCCGTCATGGGGTCAGATTTATCCTTAAAACTAGGGGTTGAAAAAAAAAAACAGTGATTAGGAGGAATAGTTGAGCTATAATCAGAACAACGCTCAAATGCCACAATAAAAGAAAATGTTACCTCTTTGAAGGATTTCTATATTAATTAATACCAATGAGAACCAAAGTGATGCATGTGAAGTCAACCTGAGGGCAAAAGAAATAAAAGTATACTGAGTAATTCCACAAGTTGTGTTAACTTGCAAAACTTTAACACTTATTTAGGTGTTTTCAAAAATATGCTTATGATATGCTGTTATATATGGACACTCGTACTTTCCGTGTATTGTGGGTAGTTTTGGTTACCAAAATGGTTTTATTCCACTGACTAAAGAAACCAACCATAGTCATGTTGTGACCAGTCTCACAGCAGACACTAAAAACTGCGAAAGGACAAGCTCTGTCATGGGATTTGTGTCTTCTTTTAAATGTAATTTCTATTAAAAACCTGGGTAATGTGTGTAATCAGTAAAAATCTGCAAATGTGGCCTTAATGGAGCAAAATGTCTTCATCCAAGGGACCCCTTCAACATGAGTCACATGTGACACATACATTTTGAACATGGAGAGTGTCATGCTTCCATTGATTACACATCACAAAGAAAAGAATGGCTTTGTGTCCTCTCATTGTGATAATGATGATAATTAACCAAAGTAGCATGAATGAATTCGAGCAATCAATCATCATTTTATGAACCGCTTCGATGAAACGCACAAAACGCACTCAGAAATACAACTAAGACGTCGATAGCAGATGTTCCTACAGCTGTAATCTCTTGCAGAAAGAGAAAATGTTAATTTAGCTGAATTAATTGAATACCTCTGTCTATACTAATCGCATTTCAATTGCTTTTGATGGCTTCCTATTGAGTCCTTATGGTAGACATCTTTGAGCATATGAATAGTTTCAAATAAACCTGGAATATCTTGTAAGTGCCGAGATATTAAGAAAAAGTGAAACGCATTAATAATAAGAGTAAGGAAATCTGTCTTGATAGTTAACATATAAGCAGGTAATTGGAGCACAAACCTTCTATAATGAAGTACTGTATGGAGATGATCTGATCCAATATTCATCATCTTTGTTCTGTAAACACTCACTAATGCTCCGAAATGGTCACTGACAGCAGTCCCCCAAAAATACACTATTTACTCCTGTTTGAGTAGTGTTTATTAAAGAAATACAGTGCCCAGCTGTGCCATTAAAAAAATAATAATAATAAATAAATAAAAATGTAGTATATCTTTGTGACTTTAAAGCTTTAGGTCTTCAGCAGGAACCAATGGGCTTGGCACGTTGTATGGGATTTGTTGACAATAATAATCTAAAATACTAGCAGATGGGTCCTTCAGTCTAAACAATAAATAGCCTTTTTGTAAATCAGTAAGTATTACCTAGTTATTCTAACACGTGGAAGAGATGTTAAACCAAGGCCAAAATTGAAAAAATAAAATCCCTTTAAAAACATCAAAATGAACCATTCTCTGCAGTCAGACTGAACAGATGCACTGTTGTTTTGGACGATGGGTTTGTTGCGTAACAGCTTTTTTTTTTTCCACTTTATTTAACATAAGGGTAGTTTAGTTAATTAAGTCGGGATCAAAATGCACCAGTGCATTCGTCTCCATTAATTTCGGATGGCAAAATCTCTTTCTATGACATTATTCAGTTGCAGATGAACTGTGCTGCAGTACATGTGTCGCATTGGTTTCATTCTGTTAATCCCTCCTGATCATTTGGATAAAGTACAACCGAGGTTTCCCTTTTTAAACTTTCTCTGGAGTTGTAATGATTATTGGTTCATCAATAAATCAAAGCGGAAACCACAAATGTATTTAAATGGACAACATTTCGATTCGAGGCGGATCTGTGTCGTGTCACCCATGCCTGTGTGAGGTCAAACGGATTTCCAATAGCCTTGCGCCTGCATGTGATGTGCATACTGTATATACAGGCTGGATTACTGTCTGATAACTATGTCCAACAACCACCAACTAATCTTTTGTTCATTTAGCTCCTCCTTCAACTCAAAAACTAGCCTTATCTTGTGATTACTGGAAAAAAAAAACAAAAAAACATATGCTTATAAGCACCCCAGGCAGACCCACATGTGGACTTCTGTCCCCTGAAGTTCCTTTATTGAAAAATGGCCTCATTAAGTCTTACTTCAAGCAGCGCAGTCTTCAACATGGTGTTTGTGAAAGGCTAAGCTACAGTGTTACAAACATCATCATGCACACATGATGCTAGTCAACACAGAATTTGACCCAAATACTTAAAAGTATGTTCTGACTATGAACAAATGTACTCCACCCCCCAATGGTGGTATCTGCCAGCAATTATTTGGAACAACCCCACAGGAAGAGCAGTCTGTAGCTGATTTCAATTTTCACACACACAGACACAGACACACACACACACACACACACACACAGGGGGATGTGTGCCTTAAAATCTTTAATTGAGATGGATTGGGTCATCCAATTAACCCCAACACACTTGGGTGTCCTTTGTGCCGTTGAAGCCTTTGCTTTGGGGTATTGTCACTAATGTTTAAGTCACCACAGAACTAGTACACCTGTCCTCACTGTCTTTATAAAGCTTAATTGGGTTGAGCTCTTCTTCAATCAAAAGGCAGCTTTTTTTTTTTCCTTTCACTTCTTTTTTTTACCCCCTACCCTATGACAGTGATGCTGTGAAAATGCATGTGTTAACATATAAGTGACGACAGGGTCGGCATCAGCAATTGTGAAGTGAAACGCATTCATCTGCCAAGAAAAATGAGAGCGCGGTTGATCAGGGTTCTTGATTTAAATTTGTCACATGAAATGTTCTTATTTTCCTTGTTAGTTCAAACACATGACCTTGTCAGTGGCATACAATAAGACTATGATCCGTTGCCTCATCTTACGCACGTACCAAATGTGACTGTGGATGTGTCACAAGTGTTAGGATCTGAAGTGACACTCCTGTTGCATTGCTGCTGTGCAAATTGATGGAATACGTTTTATATTTTGTACCCTTAAGAATGTAATTATGAAATAATTCCATGACGAAAAACAGTCACTCTGAAATCTAAGTTTTCCTTGCAACCAGCCAGTGAAGTGACCCTTAGCCACGACCTGAGCGTTTTCAACAATCCAACAGCGAGCGGTGGTTTCAGAAGATTCATTAGAGATAATGGCAAACACAGGAAACAAAAAGAAAGACCAAACAAAAAGAAAAGAAAGGCATCTTCTCAGGAAAGAAAAAAAACACAAGGTCTGAATTGAAGTTCAAGTTGCCAAACCTCCCTTTTTTTTTTTTTTTAAATTATAGATAATAAGGCCTGCCATATTTAATTGTTGGGGGAAGTAACACAGGCTCATCTTTGGGGGCAATTTAATTTGAAACGCAGTTCTTCAAGGCAGGGAGAGCAGCCAGAAGTCATGCAGAGAAAATAGTCTTAATTGTTTAATCCATATCAGTTATGCACCATATGGGAGAAATTACAGGTGCTGTGTGATGGGATAAACACTACAACTAAACAAATGTCTGAGGGGCAGTCTACACTAGTTTGTGTCTTTTAAGATCAATTTGTCCCGGCTCTTCCCCCCTTTGACTAGCTAATGAGATGTGCATAATTTAAAGCAAAGCATTCCAGCTTTAAATGCTCTGCTTTAAACCCAATGTTTATTTGCCAATATCTTATGAATAAAGACTATGAATAAAATATGTTGTTCAACCTTGGCATTATTTCATCAGGGCCACCACTATGACTCGCATATACGTCATGAAGGTAAGTCTTACTGCCACAGCAATTTATGTTAGAGGACACTGTATCAAATTAAGGACTTAAAAAAAATTATTATATATTTACATTGTTTCACACATTCTACTGAATCACGTATAACTACAGCCAGACAGTATGCTAAGCTTGCAATTTTCTTTATTATTAAATTAAAAAAAATATGGCACCACTGAGACTCTTCCATTCATATACATAAGCTGCCAGAGTATATGAATGGTAGCTTGCAGCAGACATTTGTTCTTTCACCCTTGACAATGGACATTCTATCATCGGATTTGAGAGTTTTTATTCAATATGATTTATTTTGACCGAGTTAATGTGTTTCGCGAGGGGGTCGCAATTACCATACCATTAATCATACTATAATTAGAGTCAATGGCTTAATTGTGACACAAAACCTCTATTTCCTAAAGGAATTAATAACGGCACTGTCATTTTATAGTAGGAAAAGAGTATCTTTAGACTGTTCTCTGTGGAACTGCAAGGGGTGCAAGACACTGGTCATTTTCATTCTTATAATAATATGTTTTGTGCGTACTGTATGTATACATGGCGTGCAGTTTGTTGCCACAGTGCTTCACTTGCCTGGATACAGATTGTGCCCTGAAGTCCTTCCCTTGAGGAAGTCTCTACACGATGATCAAAAGCTACAAGAAGAAGAGAACGTGAAGAAAATGGCCCTGTGGGTAGGACTAGCATACTATATGTTGGTGGGTTATTGCCAAGTACACGGTTTCAACTGTACACTGTAATAGAAAGAAGAAGGAGAGAAAAAACACTCACAAAAAGACCCGCTGATGAGTTTTGAAGGAAGTCGTCAGACAACCTTTCAATTTCAGAGTCATTTCCCACACTGAGTGGAAAGAACAGACGAATGTCAGTAATGAATTCAAGCTCATTGTGTCACAAGACTTTGCAAACAACACATCAGTCACTGGCACTTACGAATACACAAGGCTACCCTTTGACCAAACAGAATCATGCAATCTGCTTTTCAAACTCCTCTCCGACTCTTTGGACTCAAAAAAAAAAAAAAAAAAAAAAAGGGTTTCTTTTGATAGCAGCAATCCTGGAAAGGTCACAGGCATCAAGAAAATAGACGGAATGAGCCAAGAGGATTTCAAGTTGTATTAATGAGGACCCCCTTGGCCAGCACCCGTCTTAGAGGTCAGGCCATCACCTAAAATGATAAAGATTTATCATGGGGAGGCATGGCTGGTCAAAGCGCTCTCTTATCTCGGGCTCTGCCTTTTAGAGCAGCAACCACTGTCAAGAGTCTCACATGGATGAAAGACTTGGCTACTCTCCACCACTGTTCCAAAACTCCAGAAATATTCTGACGTCGGTAAATAATTCATCCCCTATATTTTGTACTCTTTGAGAATTTTTGAGGAGGTGCGAGTACATTATGCCATGCTCCCTACATCGAGACCCTGACTCAAAAAAAAAAAAAGAAAAGAAAGGTGGCACATATAGTCAGCCACAGCTTGAGATTATATGAGGACCATGTTGAAAGCTGTGCTGCTTTCCTTGTTGTTTTTTTTTATTCACTGAAGCCTGCATGTGAAACTTTCCTTATGTATATCGGCTATGCATATAAAAAAAATAATAACTTTCTGCCAGTGATGCTGTGGATCATCAAATTGAAACTGCATTCCACTGGGTGAATGCAGAATTTGAATATGTGACCTACATATTTAGCACCATAACGTTAAAAACTAAACTATTAAAAAATGTAAAAGCGCATAGTGTATATATATATATATATACATATATATATTAGGAGCTATCTTAAATAAATGCTGTAAGATTAATTACGATCAGAGCTTCATTTTTGACGCACAATATAAAATATGACATTACAATTTTATTACAGGAGATCTGTTGCAGTAACACGGTGGTGCTGCAAACCAACTTCAAATGTATACGGCGGATCATGTATATGCATTTGTCTCTGCCAAAGCATCCCTGTGATGTTGGAACACCAGTGGCCCCTGAAGAGAAAAACATTGTTGATATGCCAGCCATGGATTTCTGTTGTTTTTTTGTTGTTTTTTTTTTGAATGCCTTTTCATGGGTGTTTTTTTTGTGTGTGTGTGTGTGTGTGTGTGTGTGTGTGTGTGTGTGTGTGTGTGTGTGTGTG